>VZRX01008810.1:844226-942706 GCA_013398075.1 Notiomystis cincta | reverse complement strand
TCTTCCTTCCTCCCTCCCTCTTTCTTTCTTTCTTTCTTTCTTTCTTTCTTTCTTTCTTTCTTTCTTTCTTTCTTTCTTTCTTTCTTTCTTTCTTTCTTTCTTTCTTTCTTTCTTTCTTTCTTTCTTTCTTTCTTTCTTTCTTTCTTTCTTTCTTTCTTTCTTTCTTTCTTTCCCCACATATAATTCTCTGTTTCATTATTAATATTCATCTGTGTAGCATACCAGCATTTTTAAGATGTTGAGCAGTCTTTAGGGTCAGCCCTAAGTTTGATCCACTTGAGGATCACACCCTGAATGAACCACAGAATCATGGATCAGATAAGGTTGGTAAAGACCTCTAAGATCCTCAGTTCCAACCATTAATACTACCAAGTCCACCACACCTACCAGTTCATCAGTTTCCTAATTTTCCTCTCCTAATTCCTAACACTGTTTGAAAAATTGTCTGGTGAACCCAACCCACATCCTTTACTTTACATTTTGGAGCAGGAAAGCAGTTTGTCAATGTCTATGTTCACTGTTGCTGCATCTTAGTATACACAACACACAAGTTTCTGTTTTCTTTTTCAGAGAAATAACATTTGACAAAGTCTGAAAGTTGAGAATAAAACCCTTAACTAGAAAATTTACCTGGAGTCTTGTGGGAGGTAAAAAAAAGCAAAAGTATGGAATAGTCAAAAGGCAATCCAGAGAGAGACTGATATATCTGATTAAGACTTCATGAAAACCAACAGAGATAGTGAGCTGAATAATAAAGTATTCAGAAGGAAAGCGCTTAAGCAAATTATTTCTATTTATG
Organism: Notiomystis cincta; assembly: GCA_013398075.1. Taxonomy (NCBI): domain Eukaryota; kingdom Metazoa; phylum Chordata; class Aves; order Passeriformes; family Notiomystidae; genus Notiomystis; species Notiomystis cincta. The sequence continues at coordinate 941,907 of VZRX01008810.1, read as the reverse complement.
GAAACAGGGATGTGCTACGAGATACAAAGTCAGAAAAATTCTGGCATAGATATAGGAAGCAATTAGATAGTGACAGATTTATCCTTGCCGTTATAAACACAATGGGTAAGGTACTTCTAAACCCATCATCTGTGTAGCTTCCACTCTTCTGAATGATAGATTATACATAAATGAGGTTTTAAGGTACCCATCACTGTACTAGTATATGACTTATATCCTAACAAATACCTCTTACACTGAGGAAGAAAAAGTTAACAATCAATGAAATTTAACTAAACTTCTGCAGTTCTGGTGCTGGTACAAAATAGATCCTACTAACTTCACTAGAGCTGCACCAGAAGGTGGGACATATTCATGCCCAGAGCTTCAGAGTAAGTTGCCTTCAAAGAAATTGTCATTTCACATGACCTAAGCTTGAGCTTCCTCTCCAAAACACAAAAGGCCTGAACAGTAGGAAACTGTTCCTTCATCTGCCTTAGTTTGCACCAGCTTTCTTCAGATAACTCATTGTTCTCTGAAAAGAACTCAAATTTTCACGTTACTTGAACTATAAAGTATTTCTTTCAAACATGGGACAAAAGGAATATTCAAAATCAATGACGCACACATAATTATAAAACTCAACCTGTTGAGTGGAAAAAGTCATTCATGTTGAATTCAGAAGACATTTATAGAACTGCTGCTGAATTCTACTTTTAAATATAAATGATCTCCTATTTCATAATTGTAACTATGTGGAGAGATGTTCCAGTTATGCTAGAGACAGATTCACACTACTAATTAACCATGATAAGTTAACACGAAGGTAGCCACATACTTCTGCTACCAGAAAATCAATGACTAGGAGACAGCACAGAATCCAGTTTTTACAGAAATTAAGTCTCTATTGGGGAAAGGTTAGGGAAAAAAAAAAAAAAAAAAAAAAAAAAAAAAAAAAAAAAAAACACACCCCAAACAGGAATTTCCAGTAAAAAGACACAGTTCTTTAACTATTGGGGGGCCATAGGAATGATTTATTGCTGTCACTTGGTTGCAGAACCTGAAGATTCTTCCCAAGATCTCCCCTCCTACTGACCTGTGCTCCCATTCTCATGGAGGGCAAGACCCAGTGGAAAGTCTCCTAAAGAAGAGGTTAAAAACCTACTGCACAGCTCTGCAGCTGGCATTAGCCTGTGTCAGGGTAAGAATGGATCTTCTCTGTGTCTCCCTTCAATCAAAGTGGGACTGTCAACATCCTTTTTTTACCCATTGTTCATCTACTTGTAGACTGCAAGCACTGTGGAATCATGATTTTATTTTAATTAGCACAGTAGGCCCTGATCTAAGGAGTATGAGCTACTGGAATATCAATGAACTGCCATTCAGGTGTAATGCTGCCATTCAGAAAGGTCTCTGTGCTGCAAATCTGGGAGCTCTGGAGTAATTTTTCTCCCTCCCAAGTGCAGCAGTAACTCTCACCCACCCAGAGCAGTTTTGCCAGAGGGTTCCACTCACAGCATGGGACCTTTGATTCAGCACAGCTCCTCGCCCCACTCCTGGCCCATGTGGGCTTCAGGTAAGGCTGTCCTGAGCCTTGATCCTCTACTGCTGCTGACAACCACCCAGCCTGACCCTAGATGTGCCCTGGCAGCAGGGCCATGCCTGCTGTCACAGGGCAGCTGCTCCCCAACCTGGCAGACCTGCTTCACTCCCCTGCCTGTCACCTCCAGCTCCCCTGCCTTCACACACTCCCTGCCCTGGCTGCTCCCTCACCACCAGCCCAGGCCAGGACCCAAGCTCAGACAGAGCCTCCAGGTGGGGCTGGTTTGGGAAAGCAGTGCCTCCAGAGGGGTGATCTGGCAGCCCTGACCATTTTTAACACTGACCTCTCTCTTCCCAGCACTGCCTTCCTTCTGTTGCCATGCTGCCAGCATTTTAGTCCCATAGCAGGGACTGCATTTCACTTATTAAGATCTCTAAGGAAACCTCCTCTCATAATTTAGTACATCCATCATCTGGTTATATTTCAGCTTTTTCTTAACTTTATCTTGCAAACACAATCTAAGCTACATGCAATATCCAGAAAGGTGAAGACGGGAGGTCATGCAAAACAGTCCTCTGTGCTGCTTTAAGCACTGCCATTATCAAATGTTTTGAAAAAGCAAACCCACCAGAATCACTAATTGGCTGAAAATCAAGAGGAGATTTTTCTTGATTGTTCTTTAAACCAGTATCTGTTTTATTCCAGCTTCTTTACTTTCAGCTGTGCTAGGGAAGTAAGGAGCTTGGTCCTTCCGGAGGTTTATTCAAAACACCAAACTATGGCTGACAGCAGAGATGATCCTATTAAAGCTGGTGACTTGATAATAGGAAAACAAATAATATTAGAGAAATACTCAAAATCAGTACAAACAGAGCAAATGTTGTGCTATTAGAGAATGAAATATTGTGAAAGCATGGAATTTACTGCTTAAATACCACAATGAACTCACCTCCAAATTCAGTAAAATTATTTAATTTCTGTCAGTCCCTTACCTTATTTGTATTCTTTTCAGTGGACCCTTGATTAGGCAAAAATCTAATAGGATTCTAATTTTTTATTACTTATACTAGTCTTCATTTATTTGTAATACACTTAAAAATATTTTGGCACTACCAACAGAATCTCTCTACTGAGAGTCTCGAATACTTCTGTGACGCGAACTTGATTAATGCCATTACTTTGACAGCTGGAGGCAAGCAGGCTCCACTCTCCCCATCAGGGACAGCAAAATGTTACAACTCAACAAATGCTCTTTCAAAACAGCCAAATTTTAGCTCACTAGAAAATTTTTCATTACTGTTTAAGAAGACTGAGGAATAAGAATTCTCCCCAGATGCAGGCAGGGACAATCTGGCATAAATACTTAGAGTCTTGATTATGGCAGAACTCGTGGATGCCTCTCAGCAAGGCATTCAGTATTTGGGGTTTTCTTCCATCTTTTTAGCAAATAAAACTGATTTCATGCCATATTGTGCCATTTTTAATAATGTGATAAGTCTTTGGAGCAACTGATCTTCTTCCAGTAGGGGTTACTGTAATATGAAATATTAAGGAGGACATAATGCTAAAAGGTCCAGTTGGACACAAAATTTTTTCAGTAGGGAAAGATTTTAGTAGTTATCATAGTAGCACAGTATAGGTACAAACCTTCTGTGACACTTCTCTTCTCTCAGTATTTCTTTTAAAATAAATCCAAACAGACACATAGTTTTTAAAACTTTTAAGAGGGGTTTTAGTGACATAAAAAGTAGTTAAAAAAGAAAAAATCACTGCAAACATGCCTTTATAAATTTGAAATCCAGTCATGAAAGAGTAATGGAAAGATGCAAGTAAGGCACCAAAAAGAATGTCTCTTTCTTCTACCCCTCTATCAGTCACTCTTTTTTACTTATCACCTATGTATTTCCAAATACTGACACTTCACATGGCTAGACAGTGAGATGCTCTCATGAATTGGGTTCCTTCAAGCAATTATTTTTCCTTTTTCTGAGGCTACTAAGAGAATAGACACTTTTCCAACCCTTGCTACCTTTATCTGCTATACTGCTAATGATGCCTCAGACATCAAAATATCAGTAACTTTAAGTTACAACAACTGGCACTGTAGTTTAAAGCAGAATGGAACACATCTAAGTAGGAAGATGAAGTGATACTTGGCACAGCTCAGAAAAGAAATGCACTGAAAATAGTGAAGTATTCGAAAGAAAAATACCCTGTACTGGTTCCCTCTCTCAGGTGCAATGTCTTAAGTGATACCAATGCTGCAAATACCTTTGTCTTTATCCATACATAAAATATGAGTGACTTACTTTGGTTTTCCTCAAAGCTTTTCTATTTTTTACTTCAGCCTAATGAAAAACAAAAATAAAAAAAGAACATAATCAAATGTAGTCCTACTCTTTATATTAGTTACCCATTAAAATTTCATTTTCAGACATCTTAGGGGCAGAAAAGTTCATTTGATCATCCAATTTGATCTCTCATTTCCAAAAAGCATGTAATTAAAGTGTAATCAGTCTCTGACTAATGCATTTTCCAGAAAGGCACTCACCCCTGAAGAAATCCAGCGATGCTACTTTGCAGTATAAAGACATTTACTCCTTCCAGAAGACCCCCTGACAACTTTTCTCTGTACTGTCTTCAACTGCCCAACAGACTCCTAAAATTAGACACAAATTTCATTTGTGTTCCCTAACAGAATTTTGGCATGACCCAAATGAGTGGTTTACATGCTGCTACCTGAATATTGCACATTCCCTTTGTGTTGCAGCCCATCCTCCTTTTTCCTGAGTGCATCCATGTTTGCAACTGGCCATGTGTCCAGTCATATAAAATACTAAGAAAGTAATTTATAGGACTGGAACCATCTTGCTGTGTGATCCACACAGCTCTGCAAGACTTCTGGCACATGCCTCTCCTTTCAATAAAGCTTCTCTATGTTCAAGCACTTTAGGATCAGCCAATTGGGCAGTTCTTTCAAAATTATTTTTATTCCCAATGTCAAATCTAAGTGAAATAACCGTAGGGTGTTATTTTTTCTTAGCTAGATGCATCATCCAACCAACAAAATTATAAATATCTCCCAAGGCCCATTTTCACAAAGCCACATGAACTACTATGAGATGAAAATATGCTGAAAGGGAATATTGCCATTCTCTGACAACCAAATGGATGCTGCAGGTGGAGAAGAGCTACAGTTTGATCTCCTCTATTAGACCAGGCCAATGACAAATTGGGGAGTGGCCTTGGAGGACAACTGGATTTTTGACCAGAAGACTTCTGCATTAGAGTGTATCTGCATGGACTTCAAGTGAGTTACAGCTCCAGTTGTCCACAAAAACAGCTGGAAAAAACAGCTGGAAGACTGAAAGAACTACATCAACATATCCCATAGTGACTGCCTACAAAATGCACCAATTTGACAGGGACTGCTGTTGCACATGGTATTCATATCTGAAGTCAGAACAGGAATACATGAAAAATTGACAGTTAGAAGTGTATAATGGTTGGGATTAATTAAACTCAGGATTTAATGTGCATCCCCTGACATATTAGAAGCTTTGTTGCAGATACTCGAGGAATAATAATATGTGTGAGGTTTCTTGAAGAGATTTTATAGAATAGGCTTTAGAGGGTCTTTGACACAATGGTTTGGTGACGGAGACTGCACAGAGAATTAGAATAATCTTTTTTCATTTGAATAAAATCCCTTCCTCAGCAGAGGGCTGCACATTTCTCTGAGTTTTTCCAAAGAAGCATATTTATCAGACTATTACATGATATTAACAATGACTTTTAAAACAATTTCAAAGGAGATAGCATGCTGAAAAGATATCAATTAAAGCTTTTGAAGACTTTATATCCAGGACCACTTATTCTCCTTTGAGTCACTGAATTGCTCTACAATTTTCCTCAGTGGAGTTAGACATTCTGCACCAGGAAGCAAAGTCTGGTACTACTTGCTTGGTTTGGGGTGTGGAGCATGGGGTTTTGTGTGAAATCTAAAAATTAGAACCCCTTATCCCAGCCTGGGTGATAGATTCTCATGTTGTCTGTGCTAAATATTTGAACTTCAGTAGGTGACCTCACAACTGCTTGAGTATTAACAGTCATCATATTCTAGATCATCCCATGAAATGTTTCGATCTTGACAGACTGGTAAAAAACACTTATTTGCATGCATTTATTTTCTGTTTAGGTATTTTTATAAACTTCAATTTAGCAGCATTTTTTCTGTGCATTTTTTTAACCCCTGGGCATTGAACACAACTCCAAAAACAAGTGCTGTGACTTTGCATTGAGTTTAAGCTATAAATATTACACCGTAGAAATATTCACAAATATGCCTTTCAAAGTTAAAATTCTGCCTTCTACCATTAACTATTTTAGCAGATATTAAATAAGCAAAGCATGAAAGTATATTTCTAAAAGTTTTAATTCTGAAAGATCCATTTGTTGGCTACCTTTACTGAAGAATAATTTTAAACAGCACTGAAAGCTACTAATGGTTGTCAAGTCTTCAGGATGATTGTCACTTCTATCAATACTCTGTAAGCTGCTTTTAACAATTCCTTAAAGCAGTGTTGGTTAATAGAAAATTCTTTCAATGCATTCTGGATATCATTTTCAGGAGTGAATTTATTGTTGTCTTCCACTGAATTGTAAATGAAGAAATACATATATTTTATATATTTCTATGTATATCTATATGTAAGTATGCATGTATGTATGAATGTAATATATGTATGTATAATAATAAAAAATGCAGACTACAATCACTTATTGTTAATGTAAATCCAGTTCATATTTAGCAGATAGATAAACAATATTACATTAAAATCATCAGAATGGAATTTTATCCCCCTTTATTGAAAAGAGGTTTGTCTCTCATTTGTTTTGTGGAGATATTTGTTTTATGTCATATGCTTGTATCCCAGCCTTTAATGGTGAAAAATTATTTATGCAAGTTACAGCATCTCACAAACCCTTCCTTCTTGTCAACAAATATCGATAAAGATTTGGTGTAGACAAAAAAACAAATATTCCTTAGTCTTACTAGCTTACACTCGAATGGGGTTTGATTTTTACATTACACAAGTTTTCACATTCCAATCCTGATTTAGGACTGGTTTAAGTGTTGATTTGAGGTAATTCCAGGGAAATTCCCAATCTAACCCTGTTGAAATGAAGTTCATCACTGTTTTCAGTGATCCTTCTGTGAATGAGTGAAATAAAGCTAGCAAATATCAAAATAAATATTAGTTTCTACACTTAAACAGAAAAAACCAATGAGCTGTATGTATTCTAAATGAGTAATCACTCCCTAAGTAGCACTCTTACAGGAAAGATCTGCAGGTTTTAAAGGATTTTAAACTGGACATGAATGAAGAGTGTCAGTAATTGGGACAAAAGATACCAGGAGGAATAAACACGGCCTACAAAATACAGAGCACATTCCTTTCCAATTGGTAAGATCCCACTGCAGGAAAGGTGTGGGCCAAGTGAAGACTAGGGGAGAGCAAGAACAAGAGAAAATGAATTGACAGTGTGTTTTTGTCTGCCATAAGAGGACAGTGCTGCAGCTTGCAAGGGGTAGAAAGCTGCTACAAAACTCTCCGTGTCCATGGCAGTCACACAAACAGTAATGAGTTTAGGCTGCATTAGAGGAGATTCAGGTGAGCCACGATGATAAATTTGCTAATGATGGTATAATGAAGCCCACTGGAATAGATTGCCTAGGGAGGCAGTGGAATCTCTGGTATTAGGCAGATTTCTATCAGGAGCTGGACAGGCGTTGGGCGAGGGGAGGGATTAGATGTCCCCTTGCTGTCCTTTCATCCTCGTTGCTCAGGACTGTGCTAACAAATCTCCCAGGGACCACATGGCAAGCTGAGTGTGGCTGTAAATACATTAGAGCACTCTTGGTCCCAGTCATTCACTTCAGGCCTGTGGTGCATTTTGATTTCTGATTAAGCAACCTTTAAATTTCTGAGATTCAACAGGAGGCAAGGGGATTAAAGCCTTTGTACTGTATTTCATCTGTCAGCAAGAGGTACCATCAATTCTAAATTCATCGCAATGCAAATGGGAATGGAAGCACTGTGCTTTTTCTTTAGTGAGAACTCTTTGTTCACGACCTATCACTGCACCACAATGCCTATGCTGTGTGTTTCTTCAGTGGAATGAAGGCTCAGGACAGTAAATCATGTTTGGAGTAAAGAAAAGGAGCACAAGCAGAGAAGTCATTAAAAGTTATTCTGCCAAAAAGAATCATTAATAGTGTTTGTTCAGTGATTACAGCCATGAAAATTATGGCTGGAAAAAAATATTCCACACTGAGAAACACATATTTTCTGTCTGATAGACCCTGGAAGAAACCCACTGCTCTGTTGCATAAAAGCGAGTTTGTTTTTATTGTTTAAACTCTACAGAGTTTTTCTAACTATGATTCAACTTCTGGAAATGCATGGCACTAAATCTCTGACCATATGAGAGCACTGTAAGTAGCTACACACAGAAAATGACCAATGGGGAGAAAAGAGAAGTTTATAATTTTGAAATACATTTGCAATTGTTATTACCTATAATGTCCTGAACTCTTATTTTTATTTAATTGGGGTTTTTTTGGAATGTAATTATTTTTAAACTATCATATGCTCATTATATTTCGAATACTAAAATCCAGTAATACTATCTTAATGTTTCACCAGTTTTCACTGCAATTAAATTCAGCATTTAGTGTCATTAAAGAAAGAACATTCTCTCCTTGTAAACAAATCTGCGTTTGAATTTGACCTTTGACTATGTTTTGCAAAATGCTTCACTTTGTGATTGTCTGCAAACCATTTAGTGAAGCTGAATATTTGAAATTCCCTGTTTGAACTATTTGACTGGTCAGCCAATCCACCTGGCTGTTTCTCTTGTGTGAGTTTCTGTTTTGTAGAGATAAAATTTTTAGACAGAGAAGGATGAGGGGGAATCACAGGACTTTCGATTTTCTCAGTAAGAATGCAGTCTGGGGAAGGATTTTTCAGATGAAACAGCCATAAGTTTCATTGCGATATAAGAAATGCCTTCACAGATTTGGGCATGTGTGTTGTTCCCAGACTTAAAATCCCAGCTTGGTAATGTGTCACTTTGCCACTTCCCAAAATACCACAGTGATTTTTCAGTGATTTTACTATCAGTTAGTTGGACTTGGTCTGTAAACCTCTATGAAACTTCCTGTCGATATACCTGTTTGAGCTTGACTCAAACTTAGTGTTGAGTAAATAAAAATGTCTTGTTCCACGAGAAACACACATTTACTTCTTTTAACTTTCCTTCTGACTGATTGTCTTAAAATCATTCCACTCTCCTCAACTGTGCTGCGACTTTTTATATCAGATTCAATAAAACAGACATTTCATATTCAATAAGATGCTTCCTAAATTCAGTTGAAAGTGACTACAAAAGGAGACTTTACAAGACAGGAACAACCTTCTGCTCTTTTGGGCAAAGAGCCCAAAATATAAAGGTGTTTTATTAAAAGCTGTTAAAATAAATGTTTCAATTAAAATAATTCATCACTGGACTTCCCTGATTTCCCTGTTCTGCCTCCTGTGGATTGGACATATGATTTTGTCAGCTTCCAGGCAGCACCTGGCTCAGGGATTTTAGTGGGACAACACCTTTGCCCCTTGGAAGGTGAGTCAGGCAGGAGTAAAGTCCCATCTGCTTTTCAGCCTTTGCAGGAGAGCGAGACAGGGGAGATGTGAAACCTATCTTTCAGATGACACCCAGCAGCATTTTCAAACAGAAGTATTTGGGATAATCAGAATTTTCTTTTTGTGTCAATTAAGAAGGAGCAGGGGGATGGGGGAGAACATGCAATGCAAAGTATTTCTTCTGAAATCTTTCGATTCAGGCCCTATTTGCTGTCATGTAAATGTCAATTCAGTGTGGAAATACAGCAGGGAAAATAATACCCATTAGCATCATACTTGAAATTAAAAGGCACTGCAGGTCATGAGGTGCTGAGCACACACTGTGTCAGAGAGACATTTTTGAAATTGTGTCTCTAGTCCAACATGGCTTCATAGTTTTTAACCCATTAACTCACCTTTGTGGTGAAACTTCCCAATTAAACCCTGAACATTCATATTAAACATGAATGAGCTTTCAGATTCAATTAGTCCCTAATACAAATTCCCCTGATTAGCATTTTGTAAATGACAAAATGTTTGTTTCTATTCCTTGGGTACCTGGTTTTGCAGGTAGAAGTACAACACATAAGATTATTCAGAATCACACTTAATTGAGAACTCAGAAGAATCAGAGATAATTATTATCCTACACTTCCCTTGGGTCTAAAAGACTAAATTCTGGACCTTGGAGATTATTCTAAAAAATAGATCTACTGCAAGAACTTAAGGAGTAAATTCAGCCTGGAAATGAAGACAAATTTCCTGACAAGAGAGGCAACAAAAGAGTTTCCTCAATAAGGTCTTCAGGCCAAGATTAGATTTCAGGATCAGAAGCATTTTACAGCTCTTGGATACAATGGAAATGAAAGTAGATCAATCAAGATAAAAGATCTCAATCACCAATTATATATAATTTACCTGAATTTATGCCATATTGACTATTGTGCCATGCCTACATGTATATTCCTTATCCATGACAGAAACGTAAATCTCAGATGTTTACTGGTTCCTGTTCCTATTTATTTATTGCCTTGTAACCAACTGCAGCCTTTCACAAACACCAAAGAAAGCTCTCTTAAGCACGGAGAAATAAAGTAAGGTTCATACCAATGTAAGATACAGAATGAGGATGTTTGATATGAAAGGATGTCAAATACTATAAAAATACTCTTGTTATGGCTAAAATACTGACAGATTTCAACAGGGGATAAACACATCAGAAAGAATTCTGGCTGTCTTTGTGTTTATATCACCAGATTATCCAGATTAATAACTCAGGGGAAAGGCATTGATTTGCTTAATTATGCCAGTATTAGACTAACTGAAAATATTACCATCAGTGATGAGTGGGAAACACTGGTTCTCATAGCTTATCCTCACTGTTTCTTTAGAACAATACACAAACTGTTGGATTAATGTCTTCTGGTAAGAATACATCTCCTGGTATTTTTCTTGAATTTTAAATACTATTTTAAATCCTGCTGCAATAAAGGAATGTTGGTAATAACAAATAACAGCCTTAAATAAAAGCTAATGATAAAATTTTGCCTGACTAAAGCCTAGATCAAACTGATGGATCAACTTCTTTTCAATGGGATTAAGCTGATATTGTGACTTAAGGCTCTTAAATCAGGATATAGGAGACCTGTACCATTACCCCTACTTCTGATACTCTGGATGATGATTTCCAAATTTCAATTTTTTCGTTGTTATGCTTTACCTTTGCACTATGTTGTGGGGGTTTTTTTAAATATTTTAGTATTTCTACTTTTGTAGGAGGATATTCCTGGGGTTTTTCCTCCCGTAGGCAGACGAGCAAAATGACTAGAAGAGATTGTTTAGAGGTAGGAAAGATCATATATTGTAACAGAAAATTCCTTCTTGTAATACCCACCCAATCTGCAACTGCATCAGATCCATGAAATCAATTTACACACAAAAATTTCCTATTTTTTCAGTGCAAAACACATCTATGCATTTGTCAGATGCGATCAAGACAAATATTTTGCAAAATAATTCTCTAGCTGCCCTTTCTTCTCCAGTTTACACTAAACTTATAGAGGAAACTTTGTAATCTTTTAAATATCCATCTTCAAATCTAGAAAAAAAAATATATATATAAAAAAAAATCAACCAGACTAGAATGAGTGGGAAAGTGGAAACATTCCTGGAAAAAATGAAAGGAAGGAAAAGCAGGATAAATCTTAGTGATGTGTACATGCTGTCTGGATGTTTCTACATCTGAGAAATGCAAAAGTTCACTTCCTTGCTTAGGGAAAATAAAGTTTACTTCAATTTGTGAATAACTGCAAGATAATAGCTCCAAAACAACCACCATGAATTTTTAAAGCTGCAAGTCAACTAATGCTGAACTTTGAAACCAGTAAGTATGTTTTAATGAGCCAATGACTTCAGAGTCTTAATCTAGGGAAGGAAAAGAAGGGAAAAAAACCAAACAAAGGAGACTCATAATGCCTTGCCCAATTTAATACCAAGTGTGATAATGTACATCTAGCCAAACCTACCGACTCAGTGGATTTTCTGTTACTAAAGAGTCTAAATCAAGTTCAGTGTCATTTAAAATTCTTTATCTCTAGCTTTAAATGCAAGCTGTGGTCTTGCAGCATAAATTAATTGGATGAGATACTTAGTGTAGCTAATGCAGGAAGTCAGACTTAATAATCAGCGTGCTCCTGCCTGCCCTTAAAATCTATGAAATGCCAAACAAATACTTTAGCAGGAGATCTACTACAGATGACATTCCCAGGAGAAAAATCTGGCCTTTGATTTTATGTATGTATCAATACCTTAAGAGAAAGGTCTTTTAATATATGGTTCCAGTCAAACTAAAGGAAATCTCTGATGTATGAAATGTAAAGGTCAAATGACACTTAATAAAAATTTCAACACTGGAAAGTAAGGAAACTAACTTTGTTTTATAACTGGCTTCCTGCTATCCAAAAGAGGAGTTGGATTCTACATGCTAAGTCTGTGCCTTTGCTTTAGGAGCTATGATCACAAACCCTCCGTTCTCCTGGGCTGGACACCCCAGTCTGGCAACAAAATTGTGTGTGTTCCCACTGAAAAAGAATTTTATTTTCAGTGTACCAAATGTTTAACATTGAGCACAATTAACTATATTTTTAGCATTTAATCCAGGAAGATGAGATGGATGGATTTGTACCTTGTGTGCCAAATGTAAGGACTGGAGTAGCATCAACTGTGCACTCTTTGCCTCTCAAAATTCATCTCTCTTTTAAATTCAGCTCTCTGTTTTTCTGATCTTAAACAGTACAGAACTGGGAGACACCTTCTCCTACAAAGAGATAATAGCAGTATGGGTTTCATCAAAATGAAAAAGGTGAAAATAAAGTGTGTTTTTTCTAAGTATAATTTTGCAAGAAAGGCTTGGAGGCAGTAAAAGAGGGCCCACAAAATGCCCACAAACCCATCCATGCCCAAACCTTAATATAAACTCATTTCTGGAGGACTAAACTAAAGGAAAGCCTCCATTCACATTCTACTTTGGACAAGAAATTCGAAGAAAAAGGCCATAATATTGTCTTTTCCCTCAAGGAGAAGAGGGAAAGAAATGGAAAGGCCTAAAGGACTAAAAGGGCTTTAAAGTTTCGGGGTTTATGTCACTGGGTGAAGCCTTAAAAATCTTTGATCTCTAAGTGTTTGCAGAATTCCAACAAATAATAGCTGGTCTCATGAAAGGAAGCACTGTAACATGTTTTAGTTAGCATTTAGAACTATTTTTACTGCTTATTTGCCTTGCACAATTTTCTTTCCTCCCTTTATAAAAATATGGTTTGATAGTCACTTGGCTCAGGATTCCAAGCAGAGAAAATTAAATCCCATGCACCAGAGCAGCTTAGTGTATTTTTTTTTCTGGTTTCTGATGGTAACTTGAATCAGTGTTTCAGATATTAAACTCTTTAAACCTTAACCAAGCTGTGATAGAAGGAAAAGTCAGAGCATTAAGATGTATAGGAGGTAGAAAAGACACCCAGTGTGTCATTCTCCTCTCTGAATGTAGAAGTCTTTACTGCACAGGCACTCAGTAGACAGAACCTGTTTATTTGTAGATCATTAATTAAGAACATGGAGCTCAGAGGAATTACTTTCTTTTCAATTCAGCCAAAATTTCATGTAAGAGATATTCAGCATTTCAGCATATGCAGAATTAAGTGGTTTAGGGAAAAAACAAACCTTTGTTCCTTATTGAACGTTGTGTTTGAATAATTGATACCCCACACCCTTTTCTTTCATTAATTACCCTTCACATGGCTTTAGTCAATAGAGGAGCAGTAGAAAATAAGCAATAGCTTTTCTTTGCTGCCAACACCAGTATATGACAACCATGGTATCTTCTTAAAAATACCAGCACCAGCTTTTTCTCTGCCACTGATAACATTAAGTGTGGGCTAATGTCACACTTGGTGGGCTGCTGGCTGCTTGGAGAATAATAAAATCATGTAATCTGAGCTGATACATTACACATACACACATACAAATCTTTGAAAAATTATTATCACGTAATGAATTGCATGTTTAAAATAGTGAAGAGTAAATGTGATTATTAGAGGATCATTGCAGGCAATAACATTTTGTAAATGTCTGGTTTGACTGCATGCATTGATAAGCTACTCAAATGTTTCTGGAAAATCTTAAGAGAGGAAAAGGAAGGCAAAAATACTTTCTGAAGAACAATTATGAAAAAAAAAGAAGAAAAATTAGAGATACTGTAGATTTTGAAAACTCATTTTGCAAGTAGGAACATCACCTGTAAGATAAAAAAAATCTCCGACCCTTATATCAGATGAAACATAACATTTCTCAACTGAATTTTAATGTGAAAATGTACTTATTAAGTACAAAGAAAAGTTCCTGATTAAACAATGGAACATTTTACAGCTTTTCAGCCTTTTAATGCTGCCTTCATCTTTCCTCATTCCTGCCCTTTTATCTAAGTGCCCCTTTATCTAAGTGCCCCTTTATCTAAATGGTTGCAGCTCCTCAGTAACCCTCAGGAATGAACTGACTCAGTTCAATTCAGACAATTCCTTTCAATGTTGCAGCTCTTGCACTCAGCTCAGGTAAAGGAGCTGAAGAGATTGACCAAACTCGTAGATATTTAATGACTTCTGGCCACTCCTTCCTTGCAAAATAAAGTTGCTGCCTTTTTCCCTGCTAGCAATTATTTTGATTAGAGAGAGAACATACTCATAACCCAAAATTCAGCAGACATTTAAGAACATAATTACCTTCTTATCAGCCAGAAAAGCACCTGAGCACATTTGTGAAGTCCAGATTGGAGGCAGTTCCAGCACTATTAGAGTAGCTAAACAAAGAGTCAAGTAATTCCTGCATCTAAAGCCAACATTGTGCCATACCACTCCTGGAGGAAAACCACTTCCCCTCTCTCATGCGAGTCTGTAGCTCTCAGAATTTCTTTCCCTCTACTTTGTTCCAAAGCAATGGGAGAAGCAAATGGAAGCCCATCTGTCTCTCCATATGAAGGGACTGTTCAATTCTGTACATTTTACTTGTATTTTTGATTGTATAAGCAAACAGCTGCAGCCAGACCTGTACCTTGCTATCAGCCCTCCCAAAACAAGCAACTAACAATAAACACTCTTCAGGCAGTTTGCCATAATTTATGAAACAGAAAGAAACAGTTTGTTTTCAAACATGACTCTAAGCATGAAGTGCTGATTGTTGGAAAGAAGAGGTTTTGACATGAATTTAATATGGAATCAAGGTCAGCAAATAACCAGTGAACAGAAAGATGTTATTTTTCAGCATGACTTAACCAAAGTTTTGCAGGACTGATCTTCCTTTCATCATCTAGAGATTGAATCAGGTAAGACAGACCAGTGCCTTCACTGAATAGAACAGAATAGAATAGGCTGAAGGTGGGAGCATATTGTACCTTCATCTGAAGGTTCTCAAAAGAGAAATAGATCCCATTGTGTGCAGCAGTGTCTTTCAAACTAGACAAAGGCTACCTAGCTTAGTTTTAAGAGCATGCACTCCAATTGTGTGTCCTGACAGGATCATTGCCAATACTTTGTATTTCTGTTGTTTACAGTATAAAATTCTTGCTCACTGTCTTAGAAGCTATTCCAATAAACATGAGGCATTATTCACTGTAAGTAATTAGAGAAAAATTGCATTTACTGTATAATAAAACACCAAAAAACTTTCCTCACATCACTGATGTAAAAATTTTACACAATCACCCTTTTTCTGGAAAATATATATTAAGCTCCACATGTGACCTGAATAGTAGTACGCCTGCAAAGCTTGAAATATAATTTACACCTTGGAAAAGAGGTTATAAAATATGCAGCCTGTCCTTTGATTAATTACAAAGATTATTTCATGTTCTCTCTGATGCAGTAAAGAAGTAGCATTCTTTCCCACTTTGCATGGCCTTTGAGAACTTCAAAGTGGTACCTCTGAATAAATGGGAAGAGATGCCTTTCTACTCCCTTGTACAGAGGAGGCGGACCTGTGGCTGGTGAGGAGTGTGACACCTCAACACCTACAGCTGAATTTTCTGCTCTTTTTGCCCAAACCATCCATACATTTGATCTGAGTGATCCCTGAGGAGCATGGCAACTGTTCCAGGAACTCTTTTCTCTTTATGACCTGCCCTCTCTATGCCATGACCACATGAAGAATGCTGTAAGACTAGGAATACTTTCCCACCTCTCCTTACTGACATTGCGAAGCAAAGATACAGCACTCCAACTCAAAAATCAAGCCAGCAGACATAATAAAGACCTCAGGAGGTTGTGTCTTTCCCAGAGGAACTGCACTAGCTCCTCTGGTAGGTAGTAGAATTAATTTAGTTTATACTTAACTGGCTCAAGCAATGGTGAAATCAATTTCCTTGTGCCTCTGTGATGGATAATGGGAGTTCATTCACAAAGATATGCATCTTTTGTTGCCTTTTGTGCATCATAGATGGGGTTAATCAAGGAATGCATTAGTTGGGGATGAAATGACAAAATTAGCACCATTATAACTTCAAGGCAAGATCTAGACTCTTTCTGATTCTTCCTCAACCGTCATTTATGAATGACAGGTTGTTCTTCAGATTCCATTTAAATTCAGTAGTAAAATACAGTTATTTGCACAATGCATGCCGTTCAAACCCAGATATTTGCTCCCACAAAATACTGGCTGAGACAAGACTGACCTGACTCTAGAGATCAAAATAGAGAGAGTCATGATTTTTCCTTACGTTGTGCTGATAAGAATATTCAAGTTGATTAAAAAATAGCCTTTGAGAAAGCTAGCTAAAATTTCCAGATGTTTCAAAAAAACCCCACCCAAACTATTTCCTTTCAGTTAATCCAACTGCACTGAGACTTTCATTGTGGCCAATCATAATTTCATATTTCTAAACTAGGATGTAAAGTGCCTGACTTGAGGCATTCAAACAAGGAGACCATGCATGGTACACCACTGGTGCTAAATCCAGAAATCTGGTTAATTGTACAGCCATCAGTAGTACTAAAAGCAATTCTTTTCCAGAGGTTTAATAGTGTCAAGATGATGTCCCAGAGTAACGATATGGAGTCCGGTGTCCAGGTAGAACAAAGCGATGCAGAGGGTTTTTTATTATTCTACAAAGCGGCTTATATCTTTTAGCTTACTTGAAGTTTACCAAAGTGTCAAAACTCTATTGGATCTCTGGTCCACCATCTACCAAGTTCATTGGTTAACTCTGATGTCACCTATATCACAATGTTTACCTACACAAGAATGTAAGCAAATGGAGGTGCACAGAGCTTCATTGGTTTTAGAAAACTCCAAGGATTGTTTATAATATTTTAGCCTGGGAACAGAGAGAAAGAGAAAATTCTCACACAAACTCTGGGAAAGTTAGAAGGTTTCCCTGCTAACAGCTTTTTAGCAGTGACATAACAGTATTTAGGAGACAAGTAAATAAAACAGCATATATCTATTTAGGAACTGGTTTAGGATATTATTATAACGCGAACAAATAGTGCACAGTCTTGCCTTTTATTTCAGTAGTGGCTTACACTCAGAATGATTAATCTCTTGTTTTTAGCCATTAAACAGCCATGTTACTGTATATGCACAAAAAATACTCTACTTTATTAGCAGCAATGCTATCTGGCTACATCTGACACTTCAGAACTATAAAAGCAGAAAGTCCCAATTCAGAAAGATAGATATTAAGAGTAATAAATAATAAAATACAGCCAACATTAAGAATAAATTATGAAACACAGCCTTAATTTGTTTCCAGTCACCTTTACTCCTGTGTTTTATGGTTTCATATTTGTTGTCTAGAAAATAAAAGCTCAGCAAGCCATGGAATGCCCATCCTTTGCCCCCACCCACTGTCTCCAGGTCTCAGTGGGAACCCAACTCCCTGCTCTGTCTCTCCCACAGCCTCTGCTCCCCAACACCAAAAGCTGCACCAGCTTCACCTTCCCCTTCACAGATAAGTGAGGGTTCAGTGATGGATAAGATGGCTCAGCGCAGGCAAAGTGAGCTGGTACCATGAGTTCACTTTTTTTTGACAGATTTCCAGAGGCATCAGAGTACATCCCATAGTGACACCCCCCAAGAGTCAAGCTCTGCTTAATTTTGCACGAGGGATCTCTTTCTACAAGCCAGGAAAGGGCTACATTGGAAATACCTGGAGAGAAGGGAAAAGACAATGTCAAGTTCTTATCAGCTAAAAGTTCAAGATCTATTCTGAAGGGCAATTTTCTTCATTCCCTCTAGTTTCTCTTGCTTCTTTGTTCATCTGGCTGCAGAAGAAGCTCAAGAATGAAGGTTTGGGGGGCTGCACTGCAATTTTTCCATCTCCTCTCACAAAAGACTACAAAGAGCCCAACTTACAGGACCACAAGGGCAGCAACAAAGCTCTACAAAAGCTGAAAGACAAAGGAAATTATGGAGAATTCAGAGAGGAATAGGATGGCACAAAAAAGAGCCAGAAAAATGAGAGTGCCATGTGTCCAGCATGAATCAGGAGATGTCCAAAGTCGCCAAGTAAAATCAACCTAGGAAGCACATTGAAGCCAAACTGAACAAAATCTAAGCCATTCTTTATGTACAGGAGTATCCCACTGCACACAATTACATTCTCTCTTGCCAGACACTTTAAAAAACAGTTCCCATTGGAAGGGGATGGTAAGAGAAAGATAATTGCATATGGACTTAATTACACAGCATATATTAGAGATAAATGGCACTTTTGTTTTCCAAAGAAAATAATCATAATCACCACAGAGCCTTCAGAATCTTTAATTGCCTTTGAGTAATTATCCATTTCTCCTTACACTATGTTCAATTTAATTTGTGTAACAATTAACTGAAATAAAACACAAAAGTAAAAATAATCAGGTTTTTCTCTTTCATTATTTATTTAAGATTGGGAAGATAAATCATCTCAGATTTTAAAAGCTGGTTTCCTCATTCTAGTTATTAAGTTCTGGATATTTATTTGCAGTTCCTGTTGTTGGTACAGAATCACCCTGTGAGTTCACATATTAAGAAAGACAGCTATAACCATTTTAATGGTTTTATAAATTAGTAAGGTAATAAACAAAATATAAAGGTATTCTGCATCAGTGTGTTCTTTGTTAATTTTTATGCTGCTGACACCAGGTTAGTTTTTAATTATGATACTGTTTTCCGATGCATTGGTAGCATCAATGGAAATTATAATAATGTAGTCTTTTTCTAACAGGATATATATAGAATAACAGGAGATTTTGCCATGGTAAATGCTATCTGAGAAGCAAGACAGAAACTGTGTGTGACAATGAGGAAATCTATGTTTTAATACAATGTGGATTAGAAACATTTTAATATGGAGTTTTTTGTTTTAGAAAAAGAGGTGGAGTGCATTCAGTAGAGGACTTTTCACAAAATCAGTTTCAGCTTTGTGTATCCATTCCTTTCTCCACAAACTAAACCATAAACTGTAGATTTCGTCTTGTGGAAAGATGATCTTTTGCACTGCCATAAAGTGGAAATTGTATTCATCCGTAGGGACAGAAACCTCTCAACCATATATAATAAAGAATTTTAAAAATAATTTTTTCCCTCCTGTTCTGGGGGTACAAACGAGATTGAAATTCTTTCCAGTTACACCTCTTGTTCATGTGACATGTTTTCTGAAGTTATCACTTTCCCTTATTGATATTCTTTATCTTCTGTACAGTGATAGGTGTTTTAAACTGGGCAGCTGCTGGTACCAACACAAGAAATAACCTTTCCTCCCCTGTGTATGAAATTGGACTTGATACATTATTCAGTAAACTCATGTAAAATTTCTAGGTATTAATGACCACTCAGTGAAATGCTGAGCTTCTTAATTAATTTCAAGTAAAAGAGATTAAATACATCCTAATGGTACATACTGTTAAAATGATCATCCAAGGAAGGTCACACACTGCATGTCTGCCACTAAGGAGGGCCATGGCAGAAAAGTCATGTATTATCTATTGCCTGCACTAGCTGCTGGTGAAGTCCAAAAGTCTGAAGTCTAATTCTAAAGGAGCAATTTTCACCTGTGAGCATTCAGTCCACCGTATCCTGGTCTCTGCCACTTCTTCTAAGTATTTGTCTAATAACAAACAGCATCTGAAAGTTTTAGTCTGATGCACAAGCTAAGGCAGAAGAAAATATCTACCTCCCTTTGATTCCTTAGTAAAATCACACTGTACAGCTGTAAAAACAGTACAGGCACCACAAGCTCAATAAACTGAAATTGTCAGAAACCCTCCTAAAAGGTGGCATGAATAAAAATGAAAGGAATCAAATTGTGAATTCTCACCTATCTTATCAAGGAAGAAGTCACAGATGGCCCATTGAGGAATCAATTATGGATGGAAAGTTCATGATCCAAAAGCTGTGTGCCAGTGAGATGAATCTTAAAGGTATAATAAATGATGATAATGTTAGGAGGGAGATACATAGCAGAGGAGAAAAGATAAAGTGAAAATGGCCTGTAGGAAGGAGCTTCACTCATTTGTCACAGCTGCTACAGAAGACACAAAAATTGCCTTTTTATCCCCTTCCTCACCCCAGTCAGGTCCAGCTGCTTCTTTATTCTGAAACTCTCTCTCAAGTAGATGTAATTTCAATATTCTACGGGATAATAGCCACCAGCAGCTTTAGTAGCCTGTACTTTCCAGGGAAATTTGGTCAAGCCCAGGCCTGGAACTAGAGAAATGCACTCTGACACACAATTTCCCTGCATTTTAATATAACCAGAATTAGGAAAATGTTCTTTTTCAGGTGATTGAACCAGCTTAAAATTCTCTGAAATGTGTTGGCTGCCACCTGAGCTTCTGTTTGAATGAAAAGCTCAATGCAGAATCTCATCCAGACTGCACACTGCATTGAAGGAGAAGCTTACAGCAGGTATTCCCAGCAAAACCCTTCTCTTACCACAGGTGGGACACAAAAATGTTTATTTTCCAGTGCTGGCAGTAATGGAGCAGGATCCATCCAATGAGTAACCAAAGGCTTGCTGTGGAAACAGCTATGTCCCATCTCTGGGTGAGAAATCTTTCTCTGTAAAGCTGAAGGAATGGGCTGCTGTAACATGGACCATTATTCAAATACCATCAGAGGATGATGGCAACGAATATAAGAGTAAAACTGGAATAACAGCAAAGCTACAATTTTCTTTTATAGACCATCTAGAGAAGCTCTGTGGCTACGATTTGTAAGTGCTAATTTTAGTAAAACACATTTAGAAGCAAGTAGGGTTAAAAAGGATGAAAAAGTTTATGAATATCTTCTCCAAAATGGAGAAAAGTGACTGTTAAAAATGTCATTCTGTTCTGATTCATCATGTCCCCTTCGTGTATTCATAAGCTTCCATCTAGAGATAGTTACAAATTATTTTTTAAATCAATTTTACTTTTTTTCCCTCTATAAATCATGTTTTTCCTTAGACTAGAAAACAATTTTAGCTTTGCAAGTTGAACTTTATTAAAAGGCGTAGTCATCATTCCAAGCCTTTATTGCACTTGTCTGCGAGCTTGAACTTTTTTAGTTTTAACCAGGATGATAAATAACAGAGGGTTGACTTTTATGACTGGAGTGTGTCTGGGAACATTAACACTGCCTTTGCCATAATGGCCTTTTTTTTTTCTCTCTTTTCACTGATACAAGTTACCCATTAATTATTCTCCTACATCCATGAAAACATTTTGGAGCCTTTTGGTACAAAACAAAAAACCTCAAGCAATGAGGATGTAGTCCAGGAATGTACAGAAGATTTTCATTCTAATTCTCCTTTACACTGTCTGTCACAAGGTTATAGTGGCTCAATACTTACACAGATTACGCAGAAAAGAAATTAGCAGCAGGTAAGAATGAGCCAACCCTTAAGAGCTCTAATGTTTACACGGAGTAAAAAATGAGAATCAAAAACACGCCTACATGTAATAGTGTCTGTTTCCTTGTTAGCTAATTTTAAGATTTCAGAAAAATTGGAAATATTGCCTATAAAAGATTCCAGTCAATTTCAGTATTTGTTAATTTTTTTCAGGTATTTTTTACACTGTAGAATGCTCCACTTTCCTTCCACCTGAAATTTTAAACTTTTCAGTAAATCTAGCATGACTTCACCAGCAATTCTGGCAATTCTGAAACTGCATTTTCAATAGATGTATTATTTGTTGATTTTATTTTATTTTGACTGCCCAGTATGGGGCATGCAGCTTTACTGGTGGTGACTGGGACCAGACACAACTGAATAACAACAGAAAATAGAACCTTTTTCTAGAACACGTATTTCCTTATACAATGAAATCTTAGCAGGATTTTCTTCTGGCGTAACTGGCTGAATACCATATTGTTTGTTTTATCCTCTCTGACAAAGGCAAGCATGGTTGTTTACAACTTATGAATAGCAACAGACCAGCAGAAAATATTTCATAGTCTGTGCAACTTATTTCCTTTCAACTAAGAACCTGATGTATTGTAAAGCCCCAGCATCTGTTGCCATTCAGCATGGGGCAACAATAGATTATTTCTGTTGCTGCTGCTCAGCAAGTAGGAAAATATGTAATTTCTGCAGCCTTGCAACTGCCTTTCATAGTCTTTTTTCTTCTACCACAGAAATCCCACCTGTTCTGCAACAGAAAATTCTCCAGTATTAAAATCTGAGAATATATAGACAGTGCTGAACAGGGACCTTCTGTCTTCGCTACACGTCAGAAAATCTTTTAGTGAAAAAGTTGAGGAAGCCTCAGGCTAGCACAACAGAAAATAAGCCCTTGGAGCTTGTAGGAATCATGCCAGGCTGATGGCTGCATTCAACCACTGGTTCCACCTCCTCTTTTGTACAAAAATTAACTGAATCTCTCAGATTCAGCAATAAGACTGCTAGAATTCAGCAGGTGCTGGAGTAGACATTAAAACCAGGAATAACAAATAACTGCAGATGTGTGGGAGAGCAGAGAGAGAGGCTGAGTCTGACCACAGCAGCAATGCAGAGGGGGCATAGAAAGGAAGAGGGAAATCATAGGCTGAAAGGAGCAGGAAATATATTTTCCCTGTAAAATGTCTTGTTCACTCACGGCTGCCTTTGAAACAGTAGTTCAGAGGATAAAACAAGAACAATTCCTTTTAAAACATATTACAAGTCATGTGGAAATAACAGCTCTTATACATAAGTTTCTGCCTGAAGTACACATGATTTGTCCCCCTAGTTACATTATCAGGATACAAAATTTCTCAAAGTCATAGGGCCCTGCTAAGCTCTGCATCTTGAATTCAATTTGTATGAACACAGTTTGAGACAAGCCCACAGAACTGTGGCTGTCAAATTTTAACCTAGATGCAAATAAATCTACAAACCATCCACATGATTTCCAGTGCAAGAGTTGAACAAATTGCTACGAAATGTTTTACTCTAGGAGGCCAAATCTCAAAATAAATATATTTAATTAATATTTGTATAGTATATAAACACTAGTTAGGTGTTTTTTGATAGTACAAAGGCAGTCCCAGACTGCCTTAGACCTATTATCTTCTCAATTTTAATTATCTTCCTGCAGCTTTGTTTGATATTTATAAAAATCAGAATATCTGTAACCTGGTTTCTTAGGAGTGCTGTGACATTTGCCTCTTCCCAGCTATGGGGACTCGAACACTTTAGAATAGCTCATTCCTTCCTTGCTCATCTCCAGAAAACTCCACTCAACATCATTCTCTCCTAAAGTGTCTCTCAGCCCTGCCAGTCTTTTTTTGAGTCTCATTTTACTGGTGCCTCAGTCTGTGACACTGTTGGAGCAATAGTACTAAAAAAGAAACTGATTTCAGCACTGAAATAACACAGCCCTGTTGGGACAGGCTGTAAATCCTAAAGCCAACACCTAAACTTTTGGGTACTGCCTTGTCCCACCTGTGGATGTGCAAAGAAGCCTTATTCACCTCCTGCCTATGGCAGGCTGAAGTGGTTCCATCCTCATTCAGAGCTTCCAAAAAGCTCCAAAATGCAGTCTGGTCATGCCTGACTGTCACACAACTCCCTGCATTAACTATAACCATTAGTGGATTGATGGAAACAATGCATTTAAAACACAATAAAACAATTCCACAATTAGCATTAGTTGCCTCTCGCAACCTATCAACATATATTTTCTGACCAAAAAATTAAGTCCTTACACACTTACTTGTTTCTTCTAGGTCTTCTATAGGCTGAATTGCTTTCTCTGGTCAGTAGTATTCTCTTTGGAGTAATCTCTCAATGTTGTATCAACCTCGTTGTGGTCTGATTTATCCTTCCCAGATACTCTTCTCGTACCACACTCTTTAATAGCTAAGTGTAGCCACACTGGTGGCTATAAATCTTTCCAAGAAAGCCTTGTAGCCCACACTGAAAATTATGATGCAGAGCAAATAGGGGAATAGCTACATGGAGTAGCTACAGGAGTTATCAGGAAGCAAACCAGGCTGTAATTTTATAGTGTGTCAGCTACTCTGCTAAAAGCAGTGTCCCTATGTGTGTGCTCTTTCCCTGTGGGGTAGGAGGGTTTGCTGCCCTGACTACTGAAATACTTTGTGTTATCCTAGGATAAAAGCACACACACATATAGTATTGCCAAGTGTATATATCTGTGTCTATATTATATAAAGTACTTATAGGGAGTGAATCCCTGTCGTACCTGAACAGGTACGTGAATCTCTTAACAAAACATTACCATGAAGTTATTTTGAAGTGACAGAGAGACTACCCAAATTTGAAGGATTGGTACATAAAAGAAGAATGAATTTCTTCAAAATGTACAGATTAATGTAGCAGTGATGAGGGGAGTGTAAGCACATGTCGTGTTCCTCCAGACAAAACACTGTGCCCACAGCCTTGATAGGAGGCAACCAGGTCATATTTAATGTCAGATGGCAGGGCACATACAAAGGCCAGGTATATTTGCTACCGTGACCCCTTTCCAATAGTAGGAAAATCAAGGCCTCTCTTCCTTGATATAATTTTGAATAATGTAATGAATTCAAGAATTTAATTAATATTTTTTCCTTTAGCACTTTTACCACGTCACTAGGCCTGAAATACTCTTCTGCTAGCTGAGAGGCATTAAACCAACAAACAAAACTACTCTGTTTTCCATCTCCCTAAGTGCTTCCACGAAACTCTCAATGAAAAACTGAGTAAGAGCAAGAGGAGTATTGGGTTGTTTTCCATAAATCCAAGATGCATGATGATAAAACAATTGGCATTCCATGCCCAATGCACCGCAGAGAGTGCAGGGCAGAGGCTCTGAGGGACTGAGGACTCCTGTGCCAGCATCCAGCCCTTGTCCTGCAGTGCAGACAGCACAGCCTGGGGCTGGACAAGGCATTCCAGAAGGAGCCTGGCTCACCTGGAGGGCTGCTCCATGACCTGCTAGATGATGCAGATAAGGCTTGAGCTTTCTTATCGATGCTCATGCAGTACCCAACAAAACCAGGAAATAATCTCCCAGTTAACTCCCTGCAGACAAACTATTCCACTTCAGAGCACACCTGCACAGATGTATTTCAAGTAAGATCAGGCCAGGGGACACGTTGGTGTTCTGTGCCTGAGACAACTGAAGAGAGAAACTCTTAAAAATGCCCTTTCAGAACTGGGAATAGAAATCTTTCTTTTGTCACTGAATACTGCTGGCACAGTATCTTTTTACTTTTCTTTATATATAATATCATCATAAGGCCAGCTTTGATTTACATTGCACAAAGCACTACACAAAAGGGCGGACTATCCACTATTTTATAGACTACATAGGTAATAGAGGGAAGAGATACAACCACCACAAAAAGGAGTGTCTTGACTATAGCAGACCTTTATGGAGGAGGCAGGGATGACTATTATGTCATCTTCTAGAGGAAACTGCATTGCCAGAAATATTTCAATAACAGGTTAAAATAAATTGGTTGCTTTTTAAACTATACTGTAGGAGCGAGATATCTAAAAATACCCAAGTGATTTCCCTGGATTTACTTTTTCCTACTGAAAATCAGCAACATTTTTATTCCTAAATCATTTATGATTTTATAAAGAACAAGTACAATAAAGCAAATTCTATATATAAATAAAAGCAGTTTTGCTACACCACTTGTCATTGCTGCAGGACCAATCCACAAATCCAGCCTGCAGGAAGCTGAAACAGACGGCATCAGTTAAGCAATCACACCAAGAAATGTTCATAAATTTTCCCTAGATCACTGGTTCTTCACCTACTCTATATGCAAATATTTTTCAACAAACGCACTGAACAAAATCCTTCTGCTCATTGACAAATTTTAAGGAACAAAAAAATAATGCTCCCAATAAAGAAATAATGAGGGAAAATTAACAATGCTTATCCATAATATTATATTTCTCATTAGTAACTATCATAGTAGTACCATGATCCCCTTTTTTATTCCTTTTCAGTTAAGAAACTGAGAAACAGAGAGATGATGTCATTTTTGAAAAGTCAGAAACTGATAAGCAATGTCATTTCCATACCTGATCCCCATCCAGAGAGACAAATCATCATTGTTTCTTTCTGAAAAGGCTAGAAATGTTTAAGGAAAAGAAAATCAAATTAGCACACTATCTTGGATACCTTTTGTACTGTAAAGTGCCCAGGATACTCAATAAAAACAACTATGTGGTTTTATTTTTTCCTGCATATAAGCCTTAAATTATTGTATTATTTATCACAGGGAACATGGGCACTTTACTAAAAACTTCATAAGTATTTAAATATTCATCTTTCTTTCTTCTGGAAGATTTTTAGCAAAAAATCTTGGCAAGATAGTGGGTACAGATAAAAGTGCATGAGTCATAGTCCTATGACAGAAAAAATGTACTTTAAGTGACTTCTCTCATGCCTGTTTTTGAGTATGCAACTGGCTCACACAGAGAAATAAATTAACTTACTTTTCAAAATTGAAGGAGAATCATGGGACTACTCAGTCTTCTGTGATGAGTAATAACGGTTGAAAACAAAACAAAAATTGAACCATATAAAGTAGCTAAATCTCTTTTTATAAACAACAATAGCTGGTGGCCACAGGTTTCACAACAGGCATTTTTATATCCAATGTTATTCATTGCACATTTTGAAGCTTGCATTAAAAGTTTTATGGCACTGCTGGGCAACCAGAAAAGCACACAGGAGGTTCATTTGTGGACAATTCCAGGGCTGAAGTAAGAACTTGATGTATAATCCCCTGGTTCTAGAATGCATATGGAATAATCCTACAGTCCAAAACTTGCTTTCTTCAAACCAAATTCAAAGGTATTAATGAGGCTAGGATAAGGTAGATCTGAGGACAGATCTGAAGATTTCTGATAAAAGCTTTACCTGTGGATTTCATGCATGTCAGAATAGCGAAAATCTAAGTCTTGGCAAAGATCTTACAAGGCACAGGTTTATTTAATTTTGAGTCCTCAACTCATCCATACCATCAGGAAAGGATACAATCACACGGATCTTTTATTTTCAGTATGAAGGACACAGGTAAGAGAGAAGTATTTAATTTATTTCTGCTCTCCAAGACAGTTCTGCTGGTGATTAAACTGAATTTGAAACTGAGCTCAGTAAGAAATCCTTAAAAACTTGTTTTTCATTGCTTCTTCACTTAAAACTCTTTCAGGAACTAAAGGGGATAGTCTGGAAACAAGAAAGGCAGTGTTGCTCCTCTGGCAATCCAAGGCATATGCTCTGGGTGTAGGATTTTTTAAATTATTCTGACTGAATTTTGGCCCTTTTTATATGTATCTATCTTTATGCCAAATCTCTGTGTAGGAATACAAATAAAGAAAAGTCCAGTCAATAAGTCTCTTATACCCCAAGAAAAAGAAGTAAAGTGTGTTATTTAGTCTTCCAAATGCTTCTGCTTAAAATACCATTTTTCTTCCTCCCAGTATATTAAGATATTTTAGGCAGCTGAACAATGACACTTTCAAAACAGCAAGGTTTTCTGGCACTCATGGCTGAGCAGGGAGCTGAAATTCCCCCGTTCATTCCATCATTTAGTCTGTTTCTGAAGTCCTGTGAAAGTCAGATACTTGTTTTCCCATCTCTTACTTGCTGGCTGGAACATAGTAAGCATTTACTTATTTCTGACTTCTTACCTTATTCCTGACTTCTTACCTATTCCTGACTTCTTTACAGCAACCATGTCCCAGGTACAGAACAAATCTGCCTAGACACACATGACCAACAAAGTAAATGTAGCTTCTTTGTGAAAGAATAAAGAATTAGAGTCATATTAAGCCTAAAAACATTCCCAGGTTTAATGACAATTTGTTTCAGTAATCTTATACTTAAGGGGTTTGTGTCATAACTTCCATTTCAAAGCCTGGTGCAGGACATCTTTTTCCTCAGTCTGATTTCTATATTCTGTAGCCTAATTTAAAGCTTTCTCCTTTTCTCAGTTACTTAGGAAGGCTATTCTATTTTAGCTCATTATATTAATATGTTTGAGTGAGTTTGGCATGGCTCCTTTTGCATTTAGTTATTCCACATAGAAGAACAAGAAGTATAAAAGATAAATGTCAGTAATGGAGGAGAAATGCAATGATATCCGGAAACTTAAGTTCAAGTATTGTTACATTGCTCTTCAAAGCTTCCCTGAAAATTCATTCCAGTGAAATACAATGCTGGTTATCTCACACCAGACTTGCTCTCCTCCTCTTAAGGACATGATTATTCTATTTTTGTGCTCTACCTTGGCATAGAAATGCTACAACATATGAATGTTATCTCTCTTCAAGCGTGCACAGAACTCATTTGGGGTAGAAAAGACAGCCATAATTTCTAACAGCTGGATATTCTGGATTTCTTCTCCAGTTGTCAGTACTACTTCAGCGTTAAAACCAGCAGATTATACATGTATTACATTTTCTATATAATAGATGCATTAAATGCTTTAACCTCGGAAAAAGGCAGGCATTAGACCTTTATTTTCGGAAGCTCAAGGAGGCACTGAGGTGTCTCCACAGTCCATGCTCATATCAAGCAGGTGTTCAGAGTTTGCATCTGAAGATTCCCTCTTAATTCTGACCAAAAAATGAAATCGCTTTGTTTAGAAATTTCTTTCTGTTAATCTAACTTCAGAGTGCACCTTGCTTGTTAAAATGTTAGGACTGGCAATAGGCATCAAAATGGACCTCAGAAATTGGAGACAACCAACAGTTTTAGGAATGTGAGGAGAAGGATTTGTGTACAGGCAAAACCCCTCACTCTCCAGCTCTGAAGAGCTGCCTGTTGCACTTGCATTCTCTATCCACTCCAGGTGATTCCTTGATAGCCCATTCCAAATAATAATTAGATTATCTTAACTTCAGAGCTCTCAGGAGTGACAGATTCTCAAAATTACAAAAAACAGAAGTTGGAAAAATAATACTTTTAAAAATGCAGTGCTTAGGCTCTTTCATCACAGAGAAAACCATTAGGTTACCTCATCTGAAGAAAGGTAAATGCCAAATCAGACAAATCAATGCTATTAATATTATTTTAAAACTATTTAATAATGTATTGTTCAGATCTTTCTCTAGGTTTCCTCCTTGCAAAGCCTAGGACCTCATAGTGGCAGCAATGCAGAGGAGAGAAGCAAAGCCGTTTCCATGACAACGGAGCTACAACTTGATGCATGAGATATAATTAAAAGGTCCAGAACATCTGCCTTGCAACCCAGCTCTCTTCTCATTAGAACGCTTCACATCATAGATCACATGGCTGACCAGGCACCTGTACTCTGCACACTTTTGGCTTTCCCTGGTCCTGCTGAAGATCAGCAAGTAGAAATTATGTTCTCCTAATTAGGGAGTTCACTCACCTTTCAAATAGCAGCCAAGCTGCTGAGGCAGACTCTGTTGTTTCAGAACTGCCTCCAAATAGGGAAGGGTGGGAAAATAACATTAAAAGACAGAAAGAAACGTTATCAAATATTTCCTTAAGTGTCCTGGCTTTTTGGGAATACAGTCTTTGAAATATTTTTTCTTGATTCTAGAGGCTGAAAAAAATACATTGCTTTTTCCATCTGCTTCTGCTGCTTCTCACCTCTGTATGAAAAAGCTGAGGCTGGAAAGTTCTGCACAGCTGCAGCAAACAAGGCTTGAGCAGCAGCACATCCCTTCCAATTTTGTGGTTAAAGAATTTGGCTGCATCCTGACACCCACATTACCATCCACACAACATCACACTTCAAGGATGGCACACTCTGCCACCCAATGGGTTTTTATGCTTTATGGAGCATTTACTACTCTTAATTGCACAGACCTTTAAATTCATTGCAATTGCAACAACATTAGGTTATTGTTATTGAAAATTACTAATTATTAAAGGGAAATTTCTCACTTACATTCAGTTTCTTTTCTTACTCAAGCAACAGAGCTGAGGATGGGGAGTCTTATGAGGAGCAGCTGAGGGAGATGGGGTTGTTTAGCCTGGAGAAAAGGAGGCTCAGGGGAGACCTTATTGCTCTCTACAACTCCCTGAAAGGAGGCTGTAGCTAGGTGGGGTTGGGCTTTTCTCCCAAGTGATGGGACAAGAGAAAACAGCCTCAAGCTGCAGCAGGGGAGGTTAGATTGGATAGCAGGAAAAAATTCTTCACTGAAAGGATGGTCAAGCATTGAAAGAGGCTGCTCAGGAGAGCGGTGCAGTCCCTGTTCCTGGAAGTGTGCAAAAAGCATGGATATATGTTATTTGCTAGCATCCCAGGCCTTCGTTTTCCAATCTTTAACAATGTTTATGACCACAGCTCTTTGTACATCAAGATTTTCCTTCATTCAAGCAGACACGGATAGTCCAAATTTCTGTTTTAGCACAGTTATATTACTGCTGCAGTTACTGGACTGATTTCAGTGAATGGCAAGGCAGGAGACAGTGGCTGCTTTCTCTCCCTGCTGTCTTCTGACTCCAGCAGATGCAGCATCATCTGCTGCTTTGCAGAAGACGGCAGAAAATGTACACTTTCAAAGGTGCCTGCCCAAACTGAATGGATTTCCTCTGTCTAACAGTAAAGGCTTTTTACAAACACTGCATGGATTAATATTTTTCAAAGAAAAGGTCATGCAAATCCTTTCTAATGGGAGAAGAATTAAGTGACTTAGCTGACCCAGCTGATAAACAGCAGCTCCCACAGTATTAGTCAGCAGTGGTTTCAGCTTAGTTATTGACAGTACTAAAATATCCAGTGGTATTTATACTCTGTCTTCTCCTAGTGCCAAGCAGGGATACTAGGATTCCTGACCAGAGACTGAGCACAGACCTTCACCCTTTTAAAGCCCTACTTAGGCTTTAGGGTGTGAATAATGTGTGCTGGATCCCTGAACCTCTCTTAATACCTTGTTTTGGAATGGTGTCATGCTCATTTTTAAAATAAAACTTCCTGACTTTTCTACTCAAGCACACTGTAACTCCAAGTTACATTCATAGTCCCTTTCTGTTCATTACAAACTTTTTCCAGTATATTCACCTCCTTCAAAACTAGAGGAACATTCCATTCCTGATTTATCTGTATCACTGTGTTAATACAAAAGCATGGCAGTAACCATAATCTGAATTAGTGTGCAGTAAACCCCTTAACTTGCATCTTAAAAATATGCAAAGATTAGTACAAGTATCTGTCTCTAGACCAGTCTCTTTTTCCCTCACAGATGACACAGGAAAAGTTTGAGTAAAGTCTCCTTAGTAAGACTTCATTATCTTGACAATCAATTACTAATATTCATAAGTAATAGAAGAAAATAATATGACAGTGTATATTATGTATGAAAAATATATATTAAATTATAACTTTTCTAGTAAAGAAACACTGTGGTGCAGTAAATTTGACTTTTCATAATGCCTGTCAATTTCTTTGTTAATTCACAGAATTCAATAAAACTCTGTAAGTGTCCAAGTGGGTTGTGAGACTTGGTAAGATTTTAATATACTGTACTAACAGCCATGTTCACCATGCAATTAAGAAAAAATTAATCAAGCATTATTTTAAATATATGGTCAAGCCCACTTACCAGCTCACAGTGGTCTTAGATGGATTTTTATTTCCATGTACAAACCAGCTTACATTAGTGCAATGCTAATCTGCTCATTTAATATAATTTGTAATAATAATGATTTCCATTTTTAATGTCAAGAGAAAAATCACTGGTTGCCTGCTCCAAAGAGCACTTAATGTCCATTACTGCACACGGCACAAATGAGTTTGCAAATTTAAACAGACTTTTCAGCAATAGTTATTATCTTCAGTCTATCTGGACAGTGCAGGTATGGTAAGAGCCACTGTATTTTTATTCATAGGCATAAAAGCAAGTTTTAAAGACTTGAAAGTCTTTAAAATACCGAGAGCCTTTATATTTTTAAGACTGCAGGGCTATTTAAACACATAAAAATTGAAAATTCCCTCCATGCACTGTACTTCCACTGCCATCAGTTGTGTTGATGCTGACTCTTATAATTAATTATATGTCTACTTCTTCCCTGGAATTACCAAAGGAGTGTCAGAGTATCCCAGAGTGGATGATGAGAGCAGCACATCTGAATGGATGAAGAAAAAAGAAAAGCTGGCAAGTTTTATGATGGCTCTGGGTACCTGTGTCTCCAACAAAGCCAAGAGAGCAAGACTTGCAAATTCAGAAAATGCTTCAAGAAAAGGTGGGAAAAATATGAACAGCAAGGGCTACCTCAAGAATATACACAGGAACAGATTTAAATACTGAGGATATGTGATTTGCTCTTAATCTTATTTAAAAAAACTAGTAAAAATGGGTTTGAGATCTGAGGAATACTAAGTATTAACACTTTTATATGCTTATTATATCTGATCTTCAGTACAGGTTTCTTTGGACATCAGAGATATCCCTTGACATTTGAACACCTTGGTACCCTCACTGTGACATATGAATTGTGAAATTACTGGTATAAAAATGTTCAGATAGAGTTAAATGGTCTGTAGTGCATCTCTGGAGGGCATAAAAATAAATCTGTGTAATGTCTCAAAATCCCACAAATGAAACTCAGCTGTTTTATCAGTCAGGAGCCACACAAAGTTTTCTGTTACTAAGTCTAACAAAACTTATTCTGTGCTACCTCGTGATCCTGAAATAATTTCTGTTTTGAGGAACTATATTTGAATTACACCTGCACCCTTATTGCAGCTGTGTGAGGCTCAGACCCTCACAGCTCCTCCTGACTGGAACTCTTGCTGATGATCATATATTGAGAAAAATTAAATGACCCCTGCAGGCTCATCTCCCAAGGTCGCTGCTGCATTTCTTGCCAATGATTAAATATGCATCTAGCAATCAATAACATTATATTCCCAAGGTACACACTGTTCTTCAATTATGGTATTTAGATGGAGGGCCTCTCAGTATCATCTAGCTCAATAATGCTTTGCAGATCTCATTTTATACAAACCTCTCCTGCCAATTTAAGGTTGGGAAAAATATCTATATTTTCTGTAGGTTTCTTGTATAACCTTCCTTCCTCAGAAGTTTTTTGTTATGCTTTGGTTTCTCATTATTCCCAGCAAACAATTAATTTAATTTAAAATTTAACAGTATTGTGTCAATTTTACTTTCCCAAAGAGCTTTCTTCTTGATCTTTACAGCAGCCTTAGCAAAGAGCTGAGCTTCTGCCAACAGATGAACTTTGGTGTTGTTTTTACAGCACTATTATGTCCTCCACACATGAAACGTTAAGATTATGACAGGTTGCCAGTCTGGAGGCAACAGACTGATTTAAATGGCTCTGAGGTGTCCTGCAAATCAATTGTCCTGTCTCACTCTTACTGGTCTTAGAAATATGTATTAATGAAGGGTGAATAATTAAAGAGAGGGCATGAATTACAAGGTGTTAAAAAGAAGGATCCAGTCTACTGAAACACAGTAAAATTCACTGTGGGCCACTCACAACAGCCACACATTTCCTCCTCATCTGCCTCATTTTGACACTTCGAAGCATCTAGGTGGATTTGAACATGTCAGAAGCTGATCTGAAAGGTTGCGGAGAGATGAAAACTATTTCTCCATGCAAGTCCTACGATACTCTGGAGTAATTCTATTTGCTGTTCCTAACCACAACAGAGCAGCCCTCCCAGTCCCTGCAGAAGCATCATAAACCAAAAATTTCTGTGCCCTTCAAATGCCAGATTGAAATTTCCATAGGAGGCATGTTTCAAGTACATGAGAGGAGGGCCTCCTTCACCAGGCAAATTGCTTTACGCACACAGAGCTCCTCTTGTCTCTCAAATGCTGGAGAGGAAGGAAATGATGAGGAAATACTGTCAAGAAGTTTTGGCTTTCAGAAAAGACCAACTTCTACCTGCTTATGTCTGCCTGCATGTCTGCCTAGATTCATGTCTAGAACCACATTGATCCACCTGGAATACACATCTAGAAAGGATACTACTAGTACTACTACTACTATTACTTCTACTACTACTACTACTACTACTACTACTACTACTACTACTACTACTACTACTACTAATCTCTCAGATAGCTGGCAACCTCAGTAAACCTTAATGTTATTTGTTATTCCTTTTATCTAACTTTTTATCAGATGTCCTCAATCTCCTTCCCTTTTAATTTTCACTTTAATTGCCAATGAAAGGCAAAACAAATTTTCTAAGGACTTATCACCATGTCCAACTCTGTTTTTCCACCCACGCCTCTCTCAAGAAATCAAGAAAGCCTCTCAGCCACGTGTCTGAACAAGCTTTTCTTCTCTCTTTGAACACAGAAACACTCATGCCAAAGTCCACGGAGGCTCAACCAGAACCCCTGTCATGGCCCATTTAACACTCTCTTTAAGCATAGCTCCTTTCCATATTCATGGAGTCAAATTTGGTTCTGACTTTCATGTACTAGCAAGGTAATTCTGTCTCCTGGAGAAAAGTCAATTATGAATAAAGTCAAGGGCAATACAAAACACAATACAAGGCTAATGCAATTACGGATTAGGTTCAGGTATTAAAAACAGCCTAATAAGCCAAGTAGAAAGAGCTTGCAGTCCAAACTAAGCCTGTGTAAATTCTGTACTCTAAACCTATGAGGTTTATCACTACCAATTTCCAAAAGTAGGGGGAAAAAAAGAATGGATAAATGTGAATACTGATTAAAATAATAATAAAAGCGTTTATCCAGTTGACAGCCAAATTATTTTTTTCACCTACTATGAAAGAAAAAAGAGCATGATATTCTAAAAGATACCTTAAGGAAAAAATTACCTTTTTTAGTTGAGACTTTATTTGTGATCAAAAAAAATACATATTTTCTATTCTATATCTAATAGGCAAATGATATCCTAACACAAGACAGACATTTTATGGACATGGAATGCAATGAATGGAGTGGATGAAACATGTAACAATGGATGCCACTGCACTGGTGGATATTGGGAAATATGATTCAAAATAGGGTAGAAAAAATGAAAGCATTAAATGTGATGATTTAAAATTAGATTAGTTTACAGAAAACAGGGATAATTTGCTAAGGTATTACACTGTGGCAGACTGGAAAATAAACTTGACTCTTCTTGAACAAACTTGCTCTTTTTTCTAAGAAATTTCCTAGTTCCAGGCCACTTAACTTGCTAAAAGTCTAGCAGTATTCTCAACTGCTATCCCAAGAGTGCAATTTTATACAGAAAATCTTACTGTGCTCTGATGCAGATTTAAATATTCATTTTTAAACAGAAGTTAGTTGCAGTGATCTGAGATAATGGATTATTTCATTCACAACCGGGTGGAAGCCAGTAGTCTTTAGTGCATGTTTATTTCCCTGCAGATTGTTTTCCAGCATTTGTTTACAATTATATGGCACTGTTAGCAAAGAAATTATAATTTCCACAGAAAGCAGACAACTGAATTTCTCAATAACTGAGGTCTTGTTGCACTAAAGAGCAGTGAGATGGAGAGTGAAGGGCTATTGACGGGAGAAAAATTCCTCTCTTTTGTGGTTAAAGCTGAGCTTATGCAAAAATCTTCAGCCTCTGAAAAGGACATAGCAGTAATCTTGCTTTGAACTTTAACATACAGGAGGGTTTTTTGCTTCAAGTTTGTTTGGAGCTGTGGCTCAGTGACATTTGTTCTATTACTTAGCCACACATTCCATTGCAATCCTAGAAGGACAAGCAGCAAAAACTTGTTCCAAAACTTGTTTGCCAGCACTTTAACTTCTAGTGAGCCTCTTAGTGGGCACCCAGCAATTATTTATAAATTACATGTAGGTACCAGATTCTTTCTATTCCAAATCAACATACAAGAATTCTAAATTCTAAATTAAGAAAATAGAATTAAAATCCCAGCAACCTGTAGATCATCCCCATTTTGGTAGAAAGTTTTCTCCCTGTCCTTATGTCTTTTTTTGCAGAGGTATCATGTGAGGTGTAACAGCTTTTTCCCAAGTGCTTTGACCCCTTTCAGTATAAATGCATAACAAAAACTGGAGCACAAAGATGAAAATCTCATTGCAAGGACTATCAGGGATTCTGTAAGCATTTATTACACTAAATCAGAATTACAACCGTGTTCTGCAGGAATTACCATTCCTTCAGAACAGCGTTGTAATCAGATTTAAAGGATCATTACTTTTACCTTCTCATTTACCAAGCTTCAGGCTCCTTTAGAGATATGTGGATAGCAACACTGCCTGAACAAATAAGGGTCCTGGCTCTGCCACCTGAAGATTCTGAATCTTGATTACCTTCAGCCCTTCCTTCCACCTCCACATATCTTCGTTTTTTTGGGTTTCTTAATTTAATGTAACAAACACACACACACCCCCCAACAAACCAAAATACACCATATTTGGTCATAATGACTTTCAGGCTATCCATTTTCTGTCTCATTCTGATTTTCTACTGTTCATAAAGACAAATATCTGTATCTATATGGATATACCTTTTTTAACTCCCTAGATGCAATTTAGTACTAAACAATGAGTTTAACATTCCATTTTTTATTTTTCTTGTCAACTTTATGCATATAAGTAAGACTATCTGTTAAACCACTAATTAATTTTAATTTGCTACAGGCTATTGGTGTTCAAGCTCGAGTGGCATTTCTAACTCTTCTTCATGCCTGTGGAAAAATAAATCTAAAATTTACCTGTTTATAAAGGGTTATTATTGAACTGCTTTACTTATTATGGTGATCTAATTTAGTAAAGGTGAAGCAGGTAGTAAAACTTACTTGAAAATACTTGAAAATAGTGGTTTTATTTCCTCACAAGGAAAAAAGGAGGACAGTGATGTGCTAACAGCAATGATGTTCTTATGTACTGAAAAAATCTGAGGGAATCACTGTGTTTAACAGTTTTCTGATTTTACCATTGACTTTAAAATACAAAGGAAAAATGTAAAACCTTTGCAATGTAGCATAAAGTTAATCCCTGTAAGGAGGTAATGAAGCTGCTAATGTTTGGTTAAATATCATCCTTAGCTAACAGACAGCTCTGCAGGCACAGGAGAGCAAATGACTTCCCTCAGCTTCCCACACAACTGATCATTTACTACTGCAGGGCAGCACAGGCCAGCTGGAATATCAGTCAAATGACTCTGGTGAGGGTTGCCCTTACACAAGCAGAGCAGAAAACCAAAATATTGGTTCTAATTAAAGGCAGAGAAGACACCTACACTTACAATGAAACCCTTAGAACTGGTTTTCTGCCGGCTTGACCTTCTTAACTCTCCACTTAGCCGCTCCAAGCGATTTCCTTTATTTAGGCTTGATTATTCATCATCTCATGCCCAGCCGTGGCAGGTGAATCAATAAATGTATATATGTTTCAAATAAGTTCCCTAACCAAACAAACTAAAGGAAAACAAGCTGGACACCTCCAAGTGAAAATAAACTCATCGATTGCTATTAACTGCTACTGAACACTTGGTAGTGATTACCTCACATATCCTGCAGCGATACAAGACAGCAGGGGGCCACATAATGTAAGACATCGGGTAAAGGAACTCAAAAATAGGTTTTAAAAGGTGGTCACAAGAAGAGGAGAGACTAGTAAAATTTTCAAGGATAAAAATGCAAAAGAATGACAGTGAGTAAGTTAAGATGTAAAAATTTACATTATCATACAAAGTGCCCAGAAAACTGACCCAAAAACCTTTAGACTCTGTCGCTCATATAAAATTAAATACTACAGAAAAACAAATTAAGAGACACTGTTGTGGAAATGTGATTAGATTGTGTGTAGCAAGAAAAGGTCTTTTAGCTGAGCTCCTGCCCAGGGAATAAGGGCATCTGCTTCAAGTTCTTTTTGCATGTTTGCTATCCCCTTTCGGAAATAAATACTTGTTTAAGTCACAGGTTGGCTCAAAGTGACCACCAGTGATAACTGACTGTCATAAATTTACAACTATTTACAAACCTGACCATTTCCTTAAGATACTTAGGTAACCCTGAAATTGGATGGGCTGTGATGGATGAATGCACTCCTGCAATCCTCAGCGTGAAATCAGTTAATGTAGACACAGAGTCGTAGAATGGTTTGGACTGGGAGGGACCTTAAAGATCATAATCCTAATTGCCATGGTCATCACATAATTACAGTGGTTTCCTTGAGGTTATGTGTTAGAACCCCCTTCTAAGAAAGGCACACTCTGGAATAGTCAAATAATACAAAAACTGTGCACCTCTCAAGTGTGATTTTTTTATTATCTGTGAGGATTCTTAATGAAGAGCCAGATCCTCATGTGTTCAGTTCTTCATCCTGTGTCATGCTTTTAACAACAGCTTTTACAAACAATTCAATCCCTGAAGAGAATTACCACACATTTGTTCCCGAGACTCAGATCTTCCACAAGGTGATCCAGGCTCTCTTTGGAATTTGATGTGGGACTGGCTTTGCTAGAAAGGATTTACCACCTTTTCAGAAAGTGATTCCAACCAGGTGAGTTTTCTAGATGAAGTCAGCAAACTACTACTACCTGGGAATATATTGTCTATTTACTTATCTTAAAAAAATTAGTGAGGATATATGAAAAACTAAATTTAAATTTTAAAAGGTGATGCAACTACTTAGAAAAAACCCAAAACCTTAAATACTGGCTAAAAATAGAAAAAGAAAAGCCAAACCAAATAGCAAAATTTCTGTGCAAAGCTTTGGTTTATAATGTCCTTTCATGGAATCTTAAGAAAGTGCAGAACACAAAAAAATTGTCCATGACATTATGGTACACTGTGGTGGAGAAGCCTATGACAAACTGACCAGAGCTACAGGGAAAAATAATTGTTGCCTTGCATTGGAGCAACATAAACCCTGTATCTCCTAAGCGATATGAGACATTGGAAGTGGTAAAGGATAACTTATTTGTTTGAGGAAAAAGTTTGACACAAGCAGAGACAAAAAGGTCCTAAAAATTTGGTTGGTAATCAGTTTCTAAACACAGAATTGAGTAAATCTTGGTTAAATCAGGTATCAGCCTTGGAGCCAGACAGAATGCTACTGTTAGTGTTCTGATGTGATCCTCATGAAGATGGAAGTGATTTAACACTCTATTTATACTCAGAGGAGATAAGATACTAAATTATTAGAAAAGTGAACAGCAGCCCTGTTCTGTATTAAGTAGCCTAATAGGTTGCGTGCTATTTCTGCCTGTAATATCTGTGACTGGTGAGCTTATGTATATTTTATTTTGGAAAGTTGGAGGGAAAATAAATGTTGTTATCTACTCCTTTTGACTGCAATTGTAAAAGCATCTCTTCTGACATTGAAAAAAGAAAGTGTTTGGTTTGAAAATGTAATGCATTTTAAAACAATATTTTCTTCATAGCTAGCTTATTAATTTTCTGCTTTATTTTGAAATTTAAAATAGAATGCAGGTGCAAAAAGTGGGCACAACAATAACATGTAATCTTATTTGCCTAAAATGTCCTAAAACATTTCCATATGATATTCTGTCATCATACTTCCATTGTGGTTAATGCTTTCAACTCCTCAGTTTCCATAAAAAAGTACAACTGGGCTTCAACTTAATAAGGTCTTGCTGAAGTTTTTGAAGTGAAACATTTAACACAGATCATTATCTGAGAGTGGAATGTGATGTTAAGAGTGGCAAACAGGGACAGGAAATACTTTTCCTAGAGGTTAAAATGGCCTTCCAGTGTTAGAAAGCAAACCATAGCGAAGGAAATATGGGAATCTAAGAAACTGTGAAGAAAAAATTGAAAAATCCCTGATAAATATGAAGCACAGAACAACTTGTGTTTTAAAAATACATCAGTTAGTATTGCTTTGATCACTGAAGAGAAACAAATACTGTTTTAAATTTCCAGAACGTTGTATGTATTATATATATTTAAATTGATGACTGAAAGAGAGCTGGTATCAGAGGAATCTGATTTGATGGCACTGCATTAGTGTCATGTCTGATGACTTTCCCTGTTCTCTGATATGGAAAAGGCACCTTTTTTACCACACATCAGACATATTTATATGAAGAATAAAATTACCAGAAAAAAAAAAAAGCAAACACAAACACTACCTGTGGTGTGGCAAATTCCTTGCCAAAAATTCTCATTACAAAAACTCACATAGAACTGATTCAATGTGCTAAAATCAGATGAGAAGTACCATCTGGTCTGCATTTCTACACAGGCATTGCTTTTCTACCAGTGAAGACACACCTAAGGACTTGTAGGATATTAGAAATATCAGATATCTATTCAAAGTGGCTATGAGGTCACAGTATTGGGTTTCTCCCCATCCCTGAAATTTGAAATCACTATTATAGTAAAAAATAATGGAGGAGTAATTCTTAACTAAGATTTTCTCACTTTGCCAAGAGGCAGGACAATCTTTATTCAAAATAAGTAGGCAGATTTTCTTTGACATTCACATTGCAAGACCCATGAGCTACATATAGATATCCCAACACAGGAAATTCCAATGATATTAAGAAAAAAAAAAAATCAAACACTGGAACAGATTGTCCAAAGAAGTTATCAAATCTCTTTCTGTGGTGATTTTCAAATTTTAATTTGTCAAATAATCTGACTAAAAGTTCAGAGTGGCCCAGGTTCTGAGTGGGCATTTAGACCTGATGATCTTCAGAGATTTTTTCCAAACTAAATTCCTATACAATTCTATGAAACTACCAGACAAAAGAAATGGGCACTGATGGATTAGTGAGAAAATAAGAAAGCTGTTAGCAATTCTGTTCCCCTTATGGAGCACAATTCCAACTTCAAATGCCAAGTTGCTGAGAAGCCTTTCCTTCTTCTCTTGAAGGATGCTACGGATGCGGTCAATAATGCCACAGAAGGAAGATATTCACAAATAATTAATTTCTCCATCATTCCTATTGTACATATGGTGTGTAAAGCCTGTAGGCTTGGTTTAGGTTAAATACTCAGTAAGGAACTCGTGAATTGAGCAAGGCAGCACCAGTGGGCACCATAATTTCCTTGAAAACTTGAATTTTCAAATTCCTTGAAAGATGGTGTCTGATTACTACTGGAATATGGAGTAAAACAAATCCAGGTAGGCCATGAATCTCATGGGGATTCAGGGTGTTGAAGAAACAAAATATTATCAAGATTGAGAGTATGTAGAGAAAGTAACAAAAAAGATGTGGAACATTTACATATTCTGGCTGCAAATAAGATAAATACCTATGAGGATACCTTATAAAGACTTCTGAAACTAGAATTGATTTTAAACCTAAATATAGCAGGACATGGGTAATTTGTCACTGCCCTTCAGGCTCTATATCTGCAATGTTTCTAAAATTCAGCACTTTACTCAGAGTTCATTGAATTAATTTAAAAAATCATTTGTAAATATGCTTTCAAGAAAAAAAGAACTGTTGCTGTTGGTTATAATTCTGAGTTTTACAATAAATATTTGAAAGTGTGTGCACTGCTGTGCATTTGAAAATCCAATCATCTCCTCAGAAGATGGCATGAGAGACACACTTTCAAATTACTGAAAGTGTTTAAGTCTTTTATTCAGGCATCAGAAGCAACAACATACAAGGTCCTTTAACTTATAAGAAGAATCAAGAGTGAATGTGATGTAAAATTTCTGTTATGAGCCATCAGTCTAAATAATTTTAATCCAATTTGTCAAATGATAGCTAAAACACATTCTAAGGAAATCACAAAAGTGTCTAGAAAGGACTTGTCATACAAAATACAGCCTATAATTACAAAGTTGTTACTTTTTTGTTAATTCACTGCCTTAGCCATCATCTTCATTTCAGGCAATATATAGGTGATTGTTCTCTACTGCTTAGATTTTTATGGTTTGATTTTCTTTTCAATAATTATCCAAAATCTGAAAATCTACTCCACTTATTTGCTGGTGCAATGAAAACTTTGGAATTTTAAGATTTGGAAAATTTCCAGAGAAAATAAATCAAGGCAGCTGAAGAAAATTGCTTGGTACCTCCCTGCTGCTTGTCTTCACTGAGCAATATTTTTTAGGGACATGGATGGGAAATATAGGCTGTCCTTGGAAAACCTGTGTTTCATACCAGGGCCTTCCCTTATTTAGCAGCAATTCCTGTTTGGGATCTTAATTTTAACTTTAGGTGCAAAATATGGCTGGCTGAGTGGACTGGACTGGGGATAATCTATAGCAGTGTTTAGGAGAGAGATGAAAATACTGGCTGTGGGGGCCTGGTATCTTCAGCAAATTCCTGTTTCCCCTCAGGATTGAAATGACCAAAGAATTCTTCTTAGTTCTGAGGACTCTGCCCAGAATGCCAGCCTTCTCCTCTTTACAGGCCACATGTAAAGAGGTGACTTTAGACGCCTCTGAGACACAATTAAAGAGTAAATACTGATTTCCTTGTTATTGTTACTTCTAAAATATATAGGTGGAGTAGGAGTGGAGAATGCTTGTTTCAAGGGAATGGATGCACTGGTACTTCTGGTTTAGTTCCAATTATGAGCACTATCACTGGTTTTCACTCACCTCATGTCATGCTGATAATTATTCTTTCTGCACTGCTGCTATTCTGCCCTTTCCTGCAACTTAGCTGAGCTGCATGATCTGGCAGGCAACAGCCCCTGCCCTCCTGGTTGAAAAGAAGACTGGCATATTCCAAGTGTCAAAATTCTACTTTTCACTACTGCATCTCTAATGCAAAGGATTTGTCTGCTGAAATGTTGAAACTTTTCATCAAAGCAAAAAGAACTTCTGAATCTCTGTCTTGGATTGCAGAACTCACCCATAAAGCTGCTTTCAATAGCAAAATCTGCTACTTCAATCTCGCACTTGCTAATAAAATTCTCAGGTACAGCAAATAAAAACAAAGTAAGTCCATCAAAGTAACACTGCAACTCCAGACTGCAATTTGCACTCAATTGCCCTGTCATGGATTCTAAGGTTTTGTCTTAATACCTTGATATAATATCATGCCTTGATACTAACTTTCAGTAAGAGCATGTTTGAATGCTGCTTCTTTTATATCACTGTATCATTTAAGGTAAAATAAAGCCTTATTTTACCTTATTTAACCTATTCATTTGTTTGCTTTCCTGGATTAGAATTAAGGCTACCATGAGTGACAAAAAACTTAGAATTAAATTTAAGGCACATTAACTTTTGATGATTCTCCCACAGTTCATTTTAATTTAGCTGTATGCACCATTTGCCTTCTTAATTTTTCCATTTAGTGAATTTATAACCAAACAAATCTATAACGCTTCTTTTAAAGGGAAAAGATATTGAGTTAGTCCTTTCTTGCACGGAAATCATTGGTCATCTACTTACAAGTAAAGCAGTAGGTAGTGAAAGAAGATTAACACAGAATGCACCCTATTACATGGAAATGCATGATTATTTTTATCTCCTACAACCTCTCTTGTTGAAAGTAATTACTTTCGTGTCTATTATGTTAACCATAATTAACAACTGATGTGTGGGAGCATGCATTTAGTTTGTAATCAAATGGTATCTACCAAGTCAAATATGTCAACTAGTTAGTATTTGAAGGAAAAGTTCTACTAAATCTGTGGGTTTAAGTTTTCAGTATTAATCTAATATTGCACTAGTTTTCCAAACTGTGTCTTTTCACAAACTTTTGCTAGAGCAAGCAGGCCTACAGTAGCAGAGAAAAAGGTTTTGAGGATAAAAACCCTCATACAGTAAATATGAAAATTTCTTAAATGTCCTTTTTCCTCTTGAGTGCAAAATAAATAAAAATCAAGCTATCAAGAGTGTTTATCTAGCTGTACAAGCATGACTTACAAGAAGACTTCATTCCATTTGAGCCTATTCTTGCAAAA
This sequence comes from Notiomystis cincta, assembly GCA_013398075.1. Classification (NCBI taxonomy): domain Eukaryota; kingdom Metazoa; phylum Chordata; class Aves; order Passeriformes; family Notiomystidae; genus Notiomystis; species Notiomystis cincta. The sequence goes on along the minus strand of VZRX01008810.1, from coordinate 897,930 downwards.
TTGCATCTGGCACTCAGCTGCCAGAATTTCTATTTTGACATCTTGAAAGTACATAATATCGCATTGTTCTCAGTGTGAAAAAGTGTTTTCTAATCAGTAAATTTCCCTGTTACACATTCCTGCCTACACTTGTCAGCTCTTTCCAATCCTTATAGCCCTTTTACTCTTAGACAGCTGTAGAATAATATCAAATGCATTGGAGAGAATCAAATCTGAGGGTCTCCAAAACCAGCAGTGTTGGTTTGGCTGCACATCAGATGATAGCTGGGTGGTTCTTTTAGAGGGATTTTTGTCTATGTTATTTTTATAATAAATTTCCATCCCTGCAATATAAACCCCAGATTCTTCTTTTTCCTTTTTGTTCCTCTTCCTGTATTCCGAAGTGTAACAGATAATGAAAGGAGATTGTTCAAAGCAGTACTTTGATCTCGTAGCTAACATCTATCGAAGTCTTTGAGGGTCTTATGTCAGCCTGATTTCCCCTCTCCTGCTCATGAGTTTCTGAGGAGTAATTTCTTGAAGTGTGGTCTTGATAAAATGGGCCATGTACAACAGAGAATAACAAAAATGTGACATTTCAAAGAACTAAAAAAAAAATTAAATTATTTTTCTAATAGGAGAACACTCAATTCTAAAATGTTAGCATTTCATCACCCATTCACTTGAACTTCAAAATTATATCCTGAGCAGGTAATTATTTTCCATTTATTTGAAATCTGTTATAAGTAAGACGAGTAGTTTCTACAATTTTTGATACTTTTTCCTAGAGGGAGAACATTTGTTAATACTGACCTTTTCTTGAGAAAGGTTTTGATTTTGATGAATCGAGTATTTTCTTTGGGTTTTTTGGTGTTTATTCTTTTTTTTTTTACAAAAAATGTGAACCAGCTCAAAATTTCAAGGCCACTGCAGTTCTGTCACCAGGCAAAGAATGGGAGAACATGTTCTTCCATACAGTCACAGAGGATTTGCTCCCATCAAACTCTAGTATCACTGCTAAGAGCAGCACTTAGGTTCAGCTCCACTGCACACTAAGGGATTATTTCTAACCTGCAGATTGATTTGCCATGTTCTGCAGAAGCACCTTTTGAACTCTGATCACTGAAAGGAAGGGCAAAATGTAACATTCTCATAAATCTTGAAGGTTATTCCTTTCTTAAAATTTTTTCCACTGTGTATTCAAGATTCTTTGAATCAAAATACAGAGGAACACAGCACTGAACTTTGCTGATCCAATCTGCTCTGCATGGATGGTCACAGAGCATTCATTAAAGTGGATTCTCTGAAGTTTTCTTCAACCATGCAATTTGCAACTGGATTCTACACTGAAGAATTCACCTAAGCTTGACTTTCTGACATTTATCCAAATCCAAACTCTAAAAACCTTTAAGGATTTTTGTACTATAATTTAAACTTTAACAAATCCATTTTAAGTTATTAACAAAACCAAATTTGCAGTACAAATTGGCAGAGCCATTGCCAATGGCACTAAGCAGAGTCAGAAATATTTCTAAACTAGACTGTTAAGCCAAGAGAAATAATTGACTTCAGGACAACCAAATGACATAATAAATACTAAATTCCTATGGCTCTGTAAGAGAAAGTGATGCATTTCTGAACTCACCGAAACTTTTTACAATTCCTAGTTTGTACTGTACACTTAAAAATTAGGCATATTTATAACTATTCATTGAAATTCAGCAACTAAGAGAGATCAGCAAATTATTGCTGTATTTTTGAGTGAGTTTGCACCTATATTGTTGCTCTGCTATAAAAATATTTCTGGACAGTATTTCTATTGTTTTCATCTGCCCTAGAACTGTGTAGGCTTCATGACCTAAGTGGAGAGCTAAGGTAAAATGCATTATTTTGAGAGCCATCATGTCCACATTTTTAATGTAGATTGAATGGTTTGGTTATTAATGCCTGAAAATGAGGTCACTACAGGAAAACACTTTTTCATAGCATATTTCAAACCTAAATTCGTATTGAATCATACACTGAAAGATAGAACAGTGTCTAAATGCCTACAAAGTAGCTATTATAAAGTCTTCCATCGAGTTCCTAATTAGTCTCTCAATTGTAAAGTACAAAATGTGTCAATTAGCTATTAAAGAAGAAAAATAATCCCAGCATAATTCTCCCAATAAATTTGTGGGGTATTTCAGCAGCTTTGTTAATGTTATGATGTAGGGTGTCAAGGCAGCATGCTGAAAGTTACTGGGGTGGAGAAGAATTATGAGCCCTGGTACAATCTCATGTACTTTGAGGGGATTTCTACACTGGATTAGGTCCTGCAGATGCTTTTATGACTTTACTGATCTCTGTATTGCTACTGAAATCAAAGATCCAAACAAGATGTAGGCACCATCCTCTAAGCTTCCAGCTTTTCAGAGCAGGCTAGTAGGCAAGATGTAATTAAACACCCTCATGAATTTTTCTTCAGCTTGAATGCCTAAATTTGGCTCCTACATCTATGCAAGTGACCTATTTTTTAAATACACTGGGTGCCTGCAATTCCCAACAATTTACGCAATCAATCATTGTTAAATTGTATGAAAATACTGATGAAACCTAAGTTGCCCAAAGGCATTTATTTCTGTTCATTGATGCTATTAGAGAAAGAGCATTTATTCTGAGAAAAACTCCTGTAAAACTAAAGAACAAAAATGCATTTTAAACATTGAAAAGTTGCATACCATGAACTTTGTTTCAGGAGGGAGGGAATATTCTTACATTACTCAACTATAGTGTATCACTGAATAATAAAATGGGTCATATATCCAAAATTTAAAATGATGAAGATATAGAGGAGCACCAGCAGATTCTTGGAATAAGGTATTTTTGGACTGCCCTGCTTGGATTAAAAGAGACATTTTTGGAACAGCAGGACAGACAGTTCTTCAGCGTCCTTAAGAATTACCATCACCTTCTCTTTCCAGGACCTTAAAAGTGCTCTATTTCCTTTCAGCTTTTGGTGAAAGCAACCAGAGAATGGGTGCAAATGTGGACCATGGAAATTTGGGTATTCAGTCGATGGAGGGGCACTGCTTTATAGCAACTGGACCAACCCAAGAGCTTTCTCATTTTTACCCTCCTGATTCTCTCCCCCCTCCCACAGGACAGTGTGAGCAAACAGCTGCACAGGGCTTTTTTGCCATAAAATCACAAATCAAACATTCCAGTTAGAGAAACTGAAAATAGAAACTGGATTTCTTCAGGTCCCTAGGAACGCAATTCTGCCAAACCTGATATGAATATATTTGATATGTGCACTTTTAGAAATAAGACCACATGCATCCTAATTTTGTACAGGCCTGATAAGACCACAGTTCCTTGGAGATGTGAGACACTGACATCCCTGAGACAGCCTGAGCACTCAAGTGAACCAGGAGGTTAATGAGTGGTTCACATATTCTCCATTCAGGTGTCTGAATACTAGCACATCTTGGTCCTTGTGGATATACTATGAATACAAAAACAGAGTTAATGACATTTATTTACACCTATGCTGACATTTTTCTGTATGCAGAGGAAAATCATCAACATATTTTCTTAAAGGTCAAAAGCCTTTGCATAATATATTTCACTGCATGGAATGGATACTCTGATATAATTCAATTGCTGTATTTACCATATATTTTCCCTGAAAAACTGATTCTTTACCCTTTTTAATATACTGATGTGTTTTCTTTCTTTTATTTCCCATTTTGGAATCATATTTTTATTGTCTCAGCATATAGCATATGCTTACTGTTCAGTTTGAGTTGACATATTTTAATTTTCATGGTTTCCCTATACTTTTTCTCTATCAACTTTTGTTATCTTGTGATGAATATTACAAGTAGTGGATATACCTTCAGAAACAACAGCATCCTCCTTGCTTCTCTCTGCAAATTTTCTTGTACTTACACATTCTTAGATATTAAAGACACCACCATTTTTTGTTTCATCATGATGGAAATGATATCAAGGTTTTTTAAATTCATTCAGCATTTTTCTTTAGTGATCCCATTTCTGTACCTTTGTTTCTGAAAAAGAAAACTGCAGTGAGATGTTCTGTAGCAAGCAGAACATCAGGGGAAGATGTTCCTTGACTGGTGTACAAGGATGGTATTAGATATTTTTATTTTAATCAACTATATTGTGCAGGATGATATTTCCAAATCTGCCATGATAGCTGCCACTCAGCTTCTAAGTCTGTCCTAATCAACTCTTGCATAAAAAAACAACAGGGACAACCTTATTCCAGATGGCTGAGAGACAAAATTTAGCTGAGGTCAGAATTTAACAGAGGAGGGGGGGAAAACAACGTTCTAGAAATTGCACCATTTTCAGTGTCTGCCACTCTCATCAATTTTAATTTAAATGCAGTGAATTAGTTTAAAACAATTACTTAAAACTTCTTGTTTATTCCTTTGCATTATTAGCCTTTTTCCTTCAATTAATTTATTTTTAATATTTAATCTCTGTTATTTCTTATTTAATGTATTATATTAATAAGGAGTAAATATTTAATACACCTCTTCAAAGCACTTTTTCCAAAGCACCCTGAGAATCTGGTGACCTATACAGCCTTCCTCTCTAAAAATCCAAGTATAATCAAGGCACATTTGTGCATTTTCATGTAAACAAAGCAATAGTCAATTAATTTTGTCCAGGGTATACTTCTGGGGAGACCATACTATAATTGAAAAAAAATAAACACAGTAATTAATTAGTGACTGAAGAGCTTATTTAGGCCTAGAAATTAGTTACTGCTAATCAATTCTCAGGCTGGACTGGTCCCCTACCAACCCCAAAATGTTTGTGCTTAACGCCACCAACTTCTCCCTCTGACAGTCCATAGGCTTTTTTTTTTGCAAAGATGATTTTCATTATTATTTTTAAAGTTTGCAACTTCAATACGTGTGTTTCTAGTATAGGAAATACTGCATTTACTGGGCTACTGAGGTGTTCTTTTGCTTTCATTACAAAATAAAAATAATAACAGGTGTAGAATATATAAAAATATTCTATTTAATTTCCTGTGTATTTCTCTTCACTGTACCTGAAGGATTCTTCACAAAATAACCTTTGCTCCTTTTAAATGAATTTTCTCAACTGTCACACATTTAAGCTGTAAATAATCCACTGATCATGAATTCTCTGTTTGCATTGAATAAATTCCTCTTGGAATAGTATGAGAAGCATAAAAGGTTTGGCATTAACATTTCAGTATTTTTTATTTATGCTTGTTATTTAGAATTTGGGCACTGCACTCCTCTGGGGATTTTTACCCACATCCTCCAAATTAAATAAAAGTCAGATTTCAGAATAAGGAAGAACTGCTAATCTGGCCATGCTGTTGTGCACTAGGGCAGTGTCTTTTTCATTTTGTTTTACAATGGAAAAATAATCAGATTATTTTATAATTATTCAAAACATAAAATACTGAGCCTATAGTGCCAAGATTCACAGTCCTCGGGAATTTCACTGTGGATTGCACTTCATTTCATTCTGGAAAGTTTGCATTTCTTTCAGGAAATTCAAGCTCTATTAAGTTACACAGAAAAACTTAACCCTACAATGCATTTTTAATATGTACCTTCTAAATAGGAAATGGTCTAATTAATTCTTTACTCCCAAATAACTACATTAAATAGCTTTATGAAGTCTTCATGTATCCCTAGGAAACCCTAAATAAAAATCCTTAGATGCATCTGGTGAGTTAACTTCTACTTTTCCTCTGTGCTTAGAGGCAAAATAATGAAAAGATGTGATTATATTTGCCAGTTTGCTCTTTTTTACTCATCAGATTGAGATAAGGTGATGTGAACTTGTAGATAAAGAATGCAACCCCTTGCAATTTGTCACCATTAACTGAACCAGCATTCCAAACACATATTATTAAAATCTGTTTCTTCTACCCAAACCTTAATTTCTCTTCTTTTTATGTTTTCTTTTTTCAGTTTAACCTACACATCCCCATTAGCTGATGTATATGCTGCCCATCTAAAATGTGCTTTTGCCTTTCTTTTTACCCCTCACAATATTTAACTTATACAAAGGATAAAAAATGCATAAGGAAATAGACATGCACCTCCCAAATCTACTTGGAAAAATATGTTGGCAGCATTCTCATGACTACCATGACTAAATAAAATTTGTGTTTTCTTTTTTTAATGAATTCTGTGTGCAATTGATAAGCAGTGGATCATAGAAGCTCAAACCTTTTACTACAACAGGAGCATAACAGACTTCATGAAGTACTTATTTGGACTTGAGTACAGCAGCTGCTGGAGGTCATTCGATATTTTTAAATGCAAACTTCTATCTTCTACGAGCAAATTCAGCATATCTAACATGCCCCCTATCTAAATATTCACAGTCACTTTCTAATTATTTTCAGGATGTTTCCTGGCATGACAGATCATGCTAACAGCTTCATTAACTCTGCTGTGCAGCACCACTGTATGGACAGCCTAATCTAGGCAAGAAAAACTGTGCAACTCCCCAACTTTAACAGAATAACCATTACTCTCCCTCAGGATGTTAATGAGATTGGAAAACTGTTTCAGGTGAAGCCATCAGAACATTAATACAAACTTCACTGGTTCTCTACACAGTTATTTTTTAGCAGTTGTGCCTGTGCATAGCACTGCTGTTTCATTAAAGAAAACAGATAATGATGGGTTTGACATGGTTCCTCCATTTACAGATTACAAGATAATGGAGTTTGGTGGTGTCTATCGGTAATAATGAAAATTTCATTCAATTCATGTTTAGCTGTGAAAGATCTAATTTTTTCAGGAAATTTTCATCTAAACAATCACAAACACTGAGTATGATAGATGGCCCAGAGACAGCACATTCTTTTCTTCCAAGAATCTCTCAAATTGTAAGTTCCTTCATTCACCTTTTCAAAGCTAAATTTCTGTAGCTATGGATTACCATTAGTAATAGTTGCTGGAAGATAGAACAGTTATCCTTCACTATATGACCTAAATTAATTTGCCAGGAATTATTTTGTCTGTAAAATGGCAATAAAGAGCAGTAATCTATGTTTCAGGCTTTCCTATCCTTAGTGGGCCCATCTGTATTACAGTGTTTTAACCCAAGCGGTGAGTTGTAAATTGTCAATAAAATTAGAAATTTAACAAGTATTTAAAAAACACCCAAGAAACAAAGCATTGAGATATTTACTCTGACACTCTATTTAAAATATAAAATACGAAGGAAAGATCAGCACAAGACAAAGCTACCCTTTCTATGAAAAAACACACAAAACTGACCTAAAATATTTAATGTTTACATTCCAACAGCTTTTAAGAATAAAGCTGATGCCTGAGCTGATTTGTTCTCCAAGGCTTTTTTTTCTAGCTGCTGGCAAAGTGCTATGTCAGACTTGATTATCCAGTCAAGTTTACACAACCTTGTCTTGACTCAGTTAATTTTCTGTGCAGTCTATGCATTGATGAATTACATAATCAAACTGTGGCAGCATCAGAGGGGAATCACCTTCTGGCCAAGCCTTTCAATCGTCTCCAGCTGAAGTCACAAAGCCAAACTCAGGTCTGGCAGAAACAGGCAGGCCTCCACTAAATCAATAAGAAAATAAAAGCTTTATTATTTGATCAATGCAAGGAACAGCAGCAAGGCCTGACAAAAATCTGCATTGGACCTAGGTCCAGATATATCCAGGGCTAAGTTTGTCCCAGGAATTTTTCATGCTTTTAAACAGCTGTAGTGAAGGAGAAATTCTGAGCATCTATGGATCCTATTGTTCTCAGTCAAAAAATATCAAGAGGCATATATGAAACATATTTCACTGTTGCCTGTTACTTCAACCTTCTCTGTCTAATGAGAAGTGCACAAATCCCATCTCAAGCCTGAAGAACTCACCAAGTATAGACTTTTATTTGCAGAGAAGTAGAAAATATTCAAAATTCAAGTCTATCAAGACATATCTATCAAATAATCCTCAATATCTTCAGTTTAAGGAAATGCTACAGCTCAGGAAGAGCTTCTGAATGATATGATTTTGAGCAGAAATTCTGACACTTTTTAAGAGTATATAAGATGTTTTCTTATATTTCTTTTTGTGACTGGAGGAGACGGAAAATACTGACAAATACATGTTATTTTAGCCCCAGCTTAATTCCATCAGGAAAAAAAATCTGATTTCAGAAAATTCTTCACCAGAAAACCTAGAGAATTGTGTACAGAACTGTATATTCTGCACAGTATATATGCTCATGTCCTCTTTCTTTGTCAGGAACTGTTCTTTGAACTCAAAGGCATCTTCTCAAGAATCAGAGTCCCATCATGCTGGAAACTGTGTATTGGCAGAAAATTGCACTTCTCTTGACTGCAGAACACTGACTTCCACAGTTATGAAATGACTGTGAATAAATCTGGGATTCTTTTGTTTGCTGTAACCAAATTTGAGTTCCACATTTCAAAAATCACCAGAACAAGTGCTCTGGTAGCCTTCAGAAAGGCTCCATATTTGTACTTAAAACAGAAACCTTTCCTTTTCTGTTTTTCAGATGTGAAAATATCAATGCTACTAATGTACTCTCTAGTATAAGGAGGAGACAAGACAGAAAATTAGTCACCTTGAGTGGAAACCTGAGTAAGTCCATGGTATATGATTTTGCTGAGGTAAAGCAGAATTTGCAGCTTTCAAGGTTTGGCTTGAGAGCTGTTGTTGAGAGGAAATTGAGACAAATGTGTTGCTCTGCCAATACTATTAAGATAAAAGGAGGCTTCTATTAAATAAGAGTGTTCCACTTAGATCATGCAGCCAGTTAAAGCTGGGCATCTCAACCTCCCCATCGAGCAAAAAGGCCACCCTGATCCTTTTCTCAGGAGTCTGGCGGATTTGAGCTGTAGCAATTTCTGAACTATAAATGTTCTGAGCTGATTTGGGCCAGCTGCACTTTAATCGAGGCCAGAAGGCATTAACTATTTCACTGCTGCTTCACTGTGCACAGTTCATCCCAAGTGTGCGCCTCTTGTGACAATATACACACAAAAAACGTGGGGTAACTGGCCTCATCAGCTGTACAAAAACATCAGTAAAAGCCATCAGGAGTAAAGGCTGATAAACCACATGCATTATGTTCCCCCTTTGAACAGACAAAAATATTTACAGTTGTTTCAAAGTGCTAAGTCACACAGTGAGGCATATCAAGCCAAGCCTTTTAGAAGCCTTTTCATTTAGGATGCCTAAGTGACAATGAGTCCCAGTGAGTGGCAGCCATTCATTTCAGTGGGACTTCTCACATGATTAAGAACTAATCAGCGAGCTCAGCTCTGATCCCTGTTTCATGTCCCAGCCAAAGGGATGAAGAGGGCCAGAGATCAGTGTGGCACAAAGCACTTGTGCAGCAGATACTGCTCAGAGACCAGTGAGGGTCACTCACTGCAAGGATTAAACTCCCCCAGAAGGAGGGGGCAACGACATGCAGGGAGGGAGAAAATGAGAAAGGGAGAAAGTAGCTTTAACAAACCAGCCAGGCTGAGGAGGGCAGGGTGAGAAACAAGGCTGCTTATTAAGCTGAATAACTTAAGGTGACAGAGAGATTAAGTTTTCCAGAATGTCTGTAAGCACCCAAACAAGATACATCTTCAATGAACACTGTCAGCTCATGCCTGCCCACATCCCTACCCACCAAACCCTCTTTCTGCTGCCATCCTATAAAGCAAAAAGCTACCCCAGGTATCATAACATTGCCCAAAATGTGCCTGGAATATGAAAGGACTCAAATATATACTCTTGTGAGTATACCGAATTCCAAATATTTTCGCCTTCAGACAAGATCTAAGTTTTTCTTGGGTGTTATCAGTGGAAAAGGAACAAGATTATGTGGGAACTGCCTGAGGAATCTGAAATTTTTAAGAAGTGTCTGGAAAAGGTGTCAACCAAGGGATTACAATGGATTAACCTCAAAAGACTTCATTCTTCTCAGGTCTGTCTGCTCATAGTTAGGTATCACAGATTGGCTATTAACAGATATACAGTAGAGGCAGCAGTTTTTCAACATATGTTTTTATCCTTGGCCCCCTATCTGGGAGGAAAATCAAACCTGTTTTTGTACTAAGCTTCCCTTTAGCTCTCCTTCCCAATTTGTTAAAAACAAACCATGGAAAAAACACACAGCAAATCTCTTAGAATACCTAAATGCACACACACAAAAGTACAGGCACATATATACCCCCTTCATGCTGAATTTCCACATTGAATTCTACTGCTGTACCTTCTACAGTAACCATTGACTACATAATTTAATACACCTGTGATTACTATCCTGATCCTCTAGGAAATTGTCCAGCAAAGCACATCGGCAGATACAAAACAAAGATTTTTAAAATCTTTTTTCATTAATAGACAAAATTTGGTCAGTTATTTCTACAAAGAAACCTTGGCTATACTTGCAAGTCACATATAATTAGTTTGTTTTACATATTCAGCATTCAAATCCAAACTCATTTTGACAAGACACAAGAGAGAGGCTCCTGGAGATCTGAAATCTTCCCCAAGATCTGCAGATTTGTAGTATTCTTGACATACATTTTAACTCAAAATCTCCAGTGTTCAAATTCAAATATTTTGTTTACTGATACCCTAGTTAAGCTTTACTAGCCATCTTAAAATTTAAGCTATTTCCAACTGGAGCAACAGAGATATATTTATTTTATGGCACATATTGCATATGCTTAAAAGAAAAGTGGAAAAGATAAAAATATTCTCTCCTCCCCTCAGAGCAGATTGGTCGCCAAAAGAATTTAAGATCCTGTTAAGAGGAATTTATGCATGGAAAAAATACTCCTGTTATATGCAGTTTAATTAATTACCTCCATAAAGCTCAAGGCCATCTGTTCAATGGATGGTGAAGAGAAAAAAGATTAGATGAGATTGGAGAAGACAATCGTGGTAGTATTCAAGTGTACTTAGTGTGGCAACTGCAATAAAAAGATACTTGGCCACTACTGCCTCGCAGAACACTAAAGAGAATATTCTCCTACTTAAAAGAAAGGCTCACAGAGAACACAAGTATTTTTAGAGGAACCAATTCCTAAAGCAGCAGTAGGTTCTGTTACAGCAGCAATCAGTTTTCTATTTGAAATGCTGACAAAACTTTGAGTACAACATTCCGCTCTGACAGTGGTCCCTAACCACTGAACCCCTGCCTGCTTTTCAGAACATGGAATGGGTAGGTTTTGCTGGAAACTGCCTCTTGAGACCTGCATTTTCTCCCAGTCTGGCAAATACTTTGTAAGTATAAAAGCCAAAATGTCACCTTTAATCCCACCTCAAGTAGTATATCACCCACATTTCACAGGGAAGTAACACAGGGATTATAAAATTGCATCCATTTCTGAAGGCTACTGATCTCAGCAGCAAGCACAGACATGTTATCTTAGGGATTTTTATTTGTTGGAGGAAAAAAGCTACAGAAAACATAAGAAAATTGAGAATTCAGTCTTTTATTCTTCCAAAATGTTAATTAGTACCCTGAGTAATAATTGTCATAATTCCTCCACTAAGGTTATGTTTAGAGCCTTGTTGCCTAATACAGTTTCCCAAAAATAACTGTATACAGCCAAACTACTATTCCCACTACATAATTTGATATGGCAAAGCACATATTAACCTTATTTATATCCTCCACAAAAAAAAAAAAAAAAAAGAGTGCTCCACTGCATTCTCTGGCAAAATTGTTAGTCAGTGTATGTATTAATATAATTGACATGTTGAATTGATACTTGAAACAGCTCACAGCTGGTAGCTTGCCCAGTGAGATTTTATTATTTTTCACGTCACAAAATGCCTTCTCAGAGAATTTTCCTTGTGTGCACATTTTTGCTTTGGAAAAACTAACAACTGGTAGGCTTTTGAAGTGTTCCACAATAATTAATGACTCTGATTTACATGTCTACAGTACATTACACAGACACATGTCAGGCTGTAACACTGAGTGCTTAAAAGCTGTGATTCCCCCATCACCAGTCTTGGATTTGCACATAATAGATACCAACAGCAAAAACATTTTTACCCAGCTTAGTGATGGCAGGCAACGACTTTCCACCAAAATATTCTCTGCACATGACAGGGAATCAGCCAACCACTGCTCACAGGGGAAGTCAAGACATCACCTGATGCATTTTAGGACAAACCAAAGCTGGCAGAGGGTGCTCACTGCAGCTCAATGCTTTTGAGCTCTGTGGCTGCAGTTCTTGTCACTTGGCACCAGCAACATAAAAGCCAAACTCCCTTTATATTTAGCCACAGACCAACTGCAGCTGGCAAAGCATTCCAACCCTGAAAACCTCCCCAAAGTTCAGTTTTGATGTAGTTCCACAAATGCACTAAGCTTACTTTTTTTTTTTTTTCAATTTTCTCAGGTTTTTTGGTTTGTTTGTTTGTTTGTTTCAAGCCCTTCCTTAGATCTGACCTTTACTTCTTTTTTAAAGAAGTGGAATAAACTTGGGACTTACCAAACCAGTCTGACAGACTTTTTCACCTTGTGACAGTTTTTTTCCCACCTTGCAGCAAATTCATCTCAGGATGGAGTAGTCTTAGGACTTTATTCAGCTTTATTCCATAAGATTTTAATACTTTTTACCTGAAAAATAAAATGAGAGTGAAAATATGAAAATAGGGCAGTCCTCTTTAAGCTTGTATTTTAGAAACAGCAATCAGAATTCTGTGATTTTTGTGCTCTCTCCCTCCCCAGTAATGTCACATTTCTTTTTTTGCTTAAGAAAGTTTAGGAAGAACAGAGTGTAGTGGGTAAAGCACTCCTGAAGTCTTGCACTTCTTCCACACATCTACCTTCTGTAGGAGTGCATTTTCTCATCTCTGCTATTAACAATATCTCATTTGAATTGCAAATCTTACTGTGAAATATTCACTTTTTAAAAAGAAAAATTCTTTTCAAAGAAATCTGAGGAAAACCACTCAAATTAAAACTTATATTTCAAGTAAGAATTTTTCCCATCTCACAAATAAAATAGCTTTTCTAAAAGTACACAAACTAAATCTGGTGGGTGAGTCAAAGAGCTCACAAAACTGTTTTTACAGGTTTATAGTTGAGACTGAATTAAACTTGACAGTTTCCTTTAAAATAAATTACCAAGTTAGAGATCATAACATAAATAGTACTTGATAAAAAAAATAGCTTTCTTATTCTCTAAAAATGTTTAGAATTAAGGAAAAGAGATCTTACTTTTCAGCTGAATGAAATAGATCTATCTAGGTAAGAATGTACAAGTGGATACAATATGAGAAAAGAGCTCTGTATTAATTTAAACTCTACTTTCTTGGGTGATAAAGGACTCTATTCCTTGTCCTTAGTTGTGCTATACAGGCCACTTTTAAGGCTCTCTCCCACTACATATGTTAATTTATTTTTTGTAATGACATGAGAAAGAAAAATGCATGCTTGGTAAGAAAAGGAGAGCAAAGAAACTCTATTAAATCAACACTGGTTTAGACCCAAGGACAAGAGCAAAATTATTGACACAGACTCAGGATATCTCTTCCTAAGTAAACACCTGCATGATCTCCATGCTTAAAGCAAAATTGAGTTGTGCTTATCTCTTAAATTAATTATCAATAATGAATTCTATGTGTTTATAAACTTCATTATTGGTATGATATTCTTCACTGTATTCACTCCTTTCCTAAAAATTAAATGTTTGTGTGTGTTCCCAAGGCTATTAAAAAAGATATCCACAAGAGTAATTATGAGTAATTATGACATTCCTGTCCCTTTTACCTCAGAAGAGATAAGGGATTTTCATGAAAGTGCCTTGAAGTATCTTTCACCATTTCAGAGCTCATAGACTTCTTATTAAAATAAGAATAATATTATAACAGCTAAATGGCCATTTCAGCTCTAGAAGTTTTAAGATTTTAAAAGACATGAAACAGGAGGGAATAAGGCCCTTACAATGACATGAAATACTGTAGGAGAGAACACTTTCAAATCCATATGTCGCGATGACAGGAAAGCTGAAATCCATGGCTGTGAACAGTCTGGCTGTGGCGGCCCAGTGACATTGAAGCTGGACAGGTTGAAGGTATTATTTGGGAATGGGGATTGGACTTGCTGCTCTACAAAGAGTAATTAATAATGGAATTGAGGGAGGAAATGAAACCACTCTCAGCAACTCTCCCAGTTCTACATCACTTGTCTGAAACCTGGAAACTGTAATGTGTAATTTTGGCGCTGGAAGTCTCCTTTAATTATAAGTTAAGGGGAAGGTGGACAGCTCTGGAAGTGTAATGGCCTAACTGATCCTTGCTGTTCTGCAAATCCCAAGGCATCTGGGATATTAGATTCTGCTGGCTTCCTTCAGGAGACGAATCATTTTCATCTGAGAAAATATCCATGAGCACACCAGCAAGGAGGCTGTTCACAAGAGTCAGTGACAAGTGAGGAGTACCAGCAGTGGCCCCTCATGCTGTTCATTTAGGGCCATATTCTGTTCTCAGTACTTTCAGTTAAATCAGAGCCTGGCTTCTTGAAATTAGCACTGAAATGGACCCCTCAAAATATATACTGATTTTTATAAACACACCACTTGCAGTTTTAATTTAGTCAATTTATGTTTACAATTGGCCTCAATGATCTTAGAGGTCTTTTCCACCCTAAGTGATACTGTGATGTTTACATTATATGTTTCTATATCCCTATGTCTTTTCTGTACCAACTTGAGCTATTTAGGATATGAGGTACAGTATATAATGTGTTGTATAATCTGACCATCAGAATGTTCCATCAAAAGGTGATGACATGAAAATTACATGAATCTATATAAAAGAGCAACAATTAATATTAGACAAATAAGGTATTTACATATCATAGTGAAGCAGATGTAAAGGAATATCTCAATTATTAAAACCTTTCCAACCAAAGAGGATGCTGTTCTCATTGACTTTTGACTTTATACAGTCACAGTGGTGTGGCAAGATGTCACAAGGTCAAAAGATCAAGTGCTCTAAATAACTGGTCTTCTCTGTATTAATGAATATCTAGAGAATAAAATTCAAGGTTTATATTCAAGAATATTTCCATTTATCCAAGTAGCAAGACAAAAATAAAGTTGTTATCAGAAGTAATTATATTTCTTACTGAAAATCAATTAGTGAAGCAGTTATCTTGAGATTAGATAAAGAACCAAGCTGAAAAGCTGTGATTATAATCACATGGCCTAACTAAAGGCTGACTGCATGGCTGCCAGACACAGGAGAGGTAAATCCCTTCTCCCTCTCTGTATCCCCGATACCTGAAGGTCAACATTACAACTATCTTGTAGGATCTTCGCCTTCACCTTTGAATTTCTTCTAACCAAATAATCTCATCAGAATACTCCTCTGAACAGCTATTTTCTGATCATTTCTGCTATCATCCACTTGGACGTAGCCATAAAAATAACAGAAAATTTCCTTTTTCCTCAAAAAAATTTAAGAAACACAAATTGCATATGATTCCTAAGTAAACATATTTCCTGATTAAAAGCAAAGCAACTCCATCTGCTCCATCTATGTGTAGTTCCAGCATTCAGAGAGAATATGTGAGAAACCTGTCAATGCTCAGTAAGAGGAGGAGGAATGTGGTATTATCACACAATTTCACCAAATTTGTGTCTAGGCATAAACAACTGAGTCTAATGCCCATAGGAAAGAAAATATTACACTTTAATTGGGTAGTCTTTTTCAGCAGAGAAGGGCCCACAACAGGAAGTACAACAGGAAAGAGACTAGGACATGGAAGTTTGAAAGATGCCATCTCTCACCTGAAGTATTGATGCCCCTTAGAACCAGAATATCGGACTTGGGCAAGGACAGTGGAAGATAACAGGAGAAGTGACATACATTGGAGACACAGTAACTAATAAAAAGGTGAAACAAAGCAGCAGGAATTCCTACACTGAGTTATTCCCACACTGACTGCTCTGTTTTTCTTGGATTTAAATTGCCTCTTAAATAACATTATGTTGCCATATCCTTTAAAAATTTATTTCTGAGAAAAAGCCTATGAAGGGTCAAATGGCTGTTTACTTGGAAGTCCTTAAGCCAAATACTTTTTTACACTTAATGGTGTGGGAAAAAATATGGCTGGTTCTATGTACAAAACACTTTATCTGTTTGAATAGAATAGGAAGGAGGGAGCTGCTCATAGCTTCAACTTTCATCACCAGGTAGAATGAAAAAAACATGTAAAAAACCCCATTTGCCCTGCTGTTGTCTATTATACATTGCACCTATAAAATTTCTTCTGAAAAAATACAAGGGAAACAAAGGATTTGAATGCAATAGAAACCACTGGATATGACAACAGAAAAGGCCAATTCTTGACTGCATGTCGTAAAACTCTCTACTGGTTGAATTGTTTCATGAACCCTAGTCTGCTCTGCATTTTTCTTATGACCCTTTAAGAATGATCAATATTTCATTGACATAAACTTTTTGTTCCCAAGTCATCCTTATGAAAATCAGACTTACAATATCAGTACTCTGATTTTAATTAGTTGTCAGTATGTCTCTCCCTTTATTTGTACAGATATTTACAGGGCATTGTCCTTCCCCAGAACTGTGACAATATGTTTTAATACGAATACCCTTCCTCCTGTATTTCTTTGGATCAGAGATATCTTAAAATAGACTAACAGACATATTAACCTGCACTACAGAAAGAAAGAAACCATGCTGTACATCACCAGGCTTCAAGGACAAATCTTAAAGGCTTCTCTCTGTCCTGCTTTGAGCCCTCAACTTATCATTCATAATGAACTTTTCTGCCAACAGGCACAACTGTCAACAGGTGAAAAATAATTGCATCAAATGGCAATTTTTCACTTTTGTTGCTCCACTTTCCTACCTGGCATCCTCTTATCTACTTGCTACAGAAATGAATGCATGATATATTACCAGCCCTTAATTTCTCCAAATTCACTTTCTAAATGACATGAACTTTAAGTTTTGCTCTTACATGGGCACCGAGTGATAGGACAAGGGGGAACAATTTTGAACTAAAAGGGAAGAGATTTAGATTAAATGTCAGGAAGAAAAACTTTACTCAGAGGATAGAGAAGCAGTGGAAGAAGTTGCCCAGAAAAGTTGCCCCATCCCTGGAGATGAATCTGTTGACAGATTTTTACTTCAACAGAAAGCAGAGGTTTAAAGGATAGGAGATTTGACAGAGGTTTGTACAGCTGACACTTGCAGGGAAGTTCCCCAACACAACATAGGACATGCTGGATGTGTTGCAGGTACTGGAATAGAGGAATACAAAGAAAGAAAAATGCACACAAGAATCATAGTTTAAATAAAAAGCCTTGCTACTTTTGCTGTTCACAGAATGCTTGATGTTTTTAATAAGAAGCTACACAATTCGTGTGGTTTAAAAAAAGCCAAACAAAACTGTTGGGAACCAAGTGCTATCATGGCCAAGCACACAAGGACTTATCCTTATGTGTCAGGGACTTTCACAGGTGTGTGACCCAAGCACCATTGCCTTTTGAACATTCCTATACAGTTCCT
Organism: Notiomystis cincta; assembly: GCA_013398075.1. NCBI lineage: Eukaryota > Metazoa > Chordata > Aves > Passeriformes > Notiomystidae > Notiomystis > Notiomystis cincta. The sequence continues at coordinate 880,391 of VZRX01008810.1, read as the reverse complement.
CATTCCTAGAGTTCCATCAGTAGGCCCAATTCTTACTGGAGAGTCCAGGAGATCTACTCCAAAAGAGCTGCACCTTTCTGCAGGCAACTGTGCTGTGGTTGTTTCAGAATTTTTTTCAAAAAAATATTTAAGGAGAAAACATGAGTTTTCCTCTGGGATATCATCTGTAATCATCCCAGAAGCCAGACCAACTGGTCTTTCTGTAAGGAACATCAGAATTATCCTTCTCCTGCCCAATCTCACAGCCTACTCCAGGTCTCATTCTTCTGAAGAAAATTACCCTGGGCCTTTTAAAATGTGTACTTTTTGGAGCTCTTCAACTACACCAGATTGCTCAAAGCTCCATCCAACTTGATGGATGCCCCATTCACACAGCAGGCAAATATCTAAAATTCACACGTTCTTCCCGGAGAGCAACAAAGAAATGTGCACAAGCCCCTTTTGATGATGCACCTGATCACACCTTCCCTTTCCGCTAAATCCTCTTTTACCAAAACACAGCATTCTACCTTCTCTGGCCATTTCTCTCTCAATATTTCCAATTTCCTGATCATAGCAACAACATAATTTGAGGAAGAAAAACCAAATGGCACGGGCAGAACCGTAAAAGATGGGACAAGCAATGTCATTAGCCCTTGTCACATCCAAAATAAAGAATAAAGATCACATCCAAGACTACCTGTCTGTGAGAATATTAGTATTTTTACAGTTTATCTTAGACCATCATGAACAAAGAAACACAGAAGTGAGTCTTATTTATGCCTGATTTTTATATCTTGACATTAACAATGCTTTTAAGTGGGATTATTTTTGTTGTAAAGATTAATAAATCAAGAAACATACATAAGCAATGCCATAGCAGCCTTCATACACACTGGGCAATTATGCTTGTAGAGAAGATAAATAGGCAAACTGTTTCAGCAGGATGAAATACTAAATTTTCCACAATGAGGGATTTGCTGCTGCCTTGCAATGAAGGGGAGTGAGAGAGCGATGGGGAAGTGAATCAGGAGGGAATTCCACATGTGATTTACTAACGCACTCGCAGCGCATTTACAGCCATTAAGGCAATCCTTCCTCCAGAAGCACCCAGGAGATTCATCTAATGCCTCCACTGGGATTGGCAGGAATGAATCCTCACAGCTTCACGGGACTATTATGCTTTGACTGTTTGCATTGCTGTCCCTCTCTTCTGCACATAAATGTAACTCTCATTACTACAGCTAAAGAGGTCGTGTGGAAGCAGTGTAAGGAAAATAAAATTGCAGATTGCTGGTCAGTAAAATGAGCTGTTTACTCCAAGCTATGTAAGGATTCATAATTTGCAATTGCTAAGTTGCTCAGAAGGTCATCCACACCTAGGGAATGCCAGCTCTCACTATGTGGAGCCAATGTGCACATTTATGATTGAAAAAAAACAGAATTAAAAAGGGAATTGAGTGGATAAACCAGCAATGGCCCTTTCAGCTCCACCATCAATGGTAAATAGAGGCAACCATACAGTGAGTGCCTGGGTAAAAGAGGGTCTGACTTATTTCTCATCCATTTCTGGCCCATTTCTGTTACACTGCAAGTTCTGGTGTATGGATACACACCACGGTTCAAATAAGCATCCACACCATTTCTACAAATGCATTGGAAACACATTTTTAATTTCTAAACAGACTTCCACCTTGATCAAATAAAGTATTAAAAGACATATTCTCTACTCACAAGTAAGCCCTTCAAAACAGGGTAACATACAAGCTGATATTTAGGGCACATAGTCCTCTAGACAATAAAAAAATGAAATTCAGGATTAATAAAACAAGGCAAATTACTAATTTCTCCCAAACTCTACTTAAAAACTGTATTTTCCAGGCAAGACAAAGGGTGTACATGGATCACGAATGAAATATTTCTATATACAGAAGTTGGGGCTTTTTCTGCATGCTGTTGCTGGATGGAAAGCATATTTTTCAAAAGAAAAAAAAAAGAAAATGTAAGAAAAAATTATAAAACCAGACAGAACTTATTTATTGAAAGATCATAATTGGTCATAGTATGCAGAATTCATTTAGAAACTGTCTTTGGCTTGCTGAATTATATATAAGGCTTACAAGGGATGAAATAGTTGAAGAACACAGGTGTTTTTTATCCTCAGAAGCTGAAATAAAACTCCTTCTTCACACTGCAGAAAGCCAAATGCACCATCGGTATGGATGGAGCAGTTAAAATAAATGTTAGGTATTACAGCATATAAAAGAGCAATCCACACTTCACAAAAAAGAGGCGGATAAATGGATTTCCTCCCTTGGTTTGCCAGAGTCAGAGCTGGTTTTTAGAGTGTGTTGTAGGGCTCTGTACATAAGATTTTTCCCTCTCTCTCTGTCACACACACAGAGGTCAAAGAGAAGGAGCACCTTGAGTAGCAGTCAGGAGATAACGTCTGGGGACATAAGTGGTGACTTATAATCAGTTGTGGATATTAATCTAAAGTAATGCACGCTCATGGTTAAAAAAAATCTATTAAATAGCCACAGAATAGTCTGATAGATCAGTATCACAGTGTAATACTGATTTGAGTACATTACATTGCAATTGCTGAGGTAATAATGACCGAAATACTGAGGCAGGAATTTCTTTCTGAGTTCCAGATTTGGTCATATAGAGACTTTTTTGTGGGTTTTTTTTGGTTTCTCTTTTTAAAAATTATTTTTATTTTTAAAATTATAATTCTTGCCCTAGAAGCTACATGAGAGATGCCACTTAAAAGAAATTAATTAAATATGTTGGGTTAATATTGCAGGAGTAGCTGATTGGCCACTCCCTTTTTGGTCACTGGTAGGAATTAAGTTCAGTTAAAAGAGAAACAAGTTTTTTAGTGTTATGTGAAGAAAGGTAATGCCTTCATTGTATTTATAATAGCCAAATGCTAATGTTCAAATGAAAAAAAACCACCACAACAAAACAGTTAATGAAGATACCAGTATTGTCAGTTTTGAGAGAGAATCTAGAGAAATTCTTGACACTGCACATCAAATCTGTGCCGTATTTCCAGAGCTGCCTTTCACTCTAATTCCTCAGCTTTGTAATGCAAATACTACCCATGGCTACATCTTAATCTCCATGACAGTCAACAATTAAAAATAAAAGAAACCAAAAATAGGAAAAAGAGATAAACAAATTATTCTGATTCTAAACCTTTTATCAGTAAAAATAGTCATTATCAGACCCCCCATACAGTTCCTACTTGTGCAGCTCTGAAATATCTTGATTTCAAATTCTGCTTTTCAATATGGAAGAATTCTTTCCAATAATAAGGAAGAACAGTCTAAAAATCCTTTTCCATTTGGAGAAAATGAAATACGTATTTCAAGACAGAAAAAGCATGTTTTCCTCTAATCAAATTTATTTAATTTATATTAAAATGCTTAGCATACTGCTTTATTATATATACCCGATGTAACTTCATAATATATTATTTCTAGGAAGAAATTAAATTATTTTGCTGGATGTCTGAAATGTTTAAGAACTGAATGAGTACCATTACGACCTCTGCTCACATGATTGTTCTTTTATTTTATTTTTTTTTAGTGCTGGTCAAGGATTGCAATTCTTGAAGCAGGTGTTTTGGAAAAGTATTTTCCAAAAGTTTGAAGAGATTCAGCTGTGGTTCCATTTCATATTAACCAGGGTTGGTGTGAAATATTTTTGTCACACAAGCACAGGGATAAAGCGAATGAAATCTGTGGCCAGTCATTAATATTTTTAAATTTCATTGCAAACATCAAGGGGACAGGCTATTGAACAAAAAATATTGCAGCAATAAGAACAATTTCATTCTTGTTATATCCATGGTAAATTATTTTTCATCAACTCAATATTTATGCATTTTTATCAGCATGTAGACGCTACCCTGAGCTAACAGGTGCTTTACATTTTGCTCTTTTGTAAACTTGCACAAATGCAGAAGTTTTTAAATTAGAATATATTAATTCTAATAGCATTTTTCAAAGTCTAAAGAAAACATGGAAGGAAATATTTTTAAAAAGTACAATTTACTAGAGCTCCATCAGTCTAAACATAATTTTAGAACAAAGATATTTCAAGAGCTCCAACATCTTTTGTTGCTGGTAGGGGACCAAATATTTCTCGTTCTACTGCTGTGAACTTAAGGGGATAAGGATCAGATGTAGTTTAAGCAGATGTCTGCCTCTGTGAAAGTAAGGCTTAGCACCACAATTTGGAAAGATATCAAACCAACATTACTTTTTTTACTGATTTTTGTTATATCTGATTTCTCATCCAAGAAAAATATAATCACAAAATGCAGATGTAAATTCTGTACTGTGAAAAGTAATTTTACCTTGATATTAAAAATTATATCAAGGAGTTAAAATACAGAAATCTTGTCATCCAAGACTTTCCACACACAAGGGGGCAAATTTAGGTACAGTACTAATTTTTGTCGACTGAGAAAGATTTCCATCTCAGCTGTAATCATATATTAGCTCCTGATAACATCTTTCTTGCTATTAATATAAATGCCCTTAAAAAGGTGAGCCCAAGATCCTGAACAAAGCATATGAGTATTTTAAAGCTCCAGAGAAGCAGAGCTGGTCTGTAAGTAAAGTGTTAGCAGGAGCTGTAATTCAGCCAGGGATCACAATTCCTATCTGAAGGACTTCCCCAGGCTGCCAGCCCCGAGGGGGGGAAAGCAGGAATGAGCTTTTCTGGATGAAGCTGCAGAACAACAGCAGAAATACCTCTCAGCCCAGTAAATCCCTTTCCCTCCCTGGGGAAAAAAGCAAGAAACTCTCTCAGATCAGAGTCAAATGAAGGACATTGGCAAATTGCTAATGCAGCCATTGACAACATAACAATTTCAAATGACGAGATTTAGGTTATTATCAAATCTCAAAGGTCTCTCCCCTGTACCCAGCTCATTTGCTGACATTAGCTATTTTCCCAGTCCACATTTCCACAGGGATTCTGTCTTCCTCCTCTCTCTGTGGCTCAGGTTGCATTTGCTGGGAAGAAACCGTTCCCAATGGAAGCACCTGAGATTTGATAACTCAGCTTGTTCTGGGGGTAATGTGGACAGAATTAATTTATCCTTAATCCTTTTACTGCAAAAGCATCTTGATTCTAGGCCTACATCTATGTAGGCCTAAAAGGTCTCGGCCCAGAGCAACTTCAACTAAAGTACTGTGGGTATAAAAATGTCATTTTGCCGTTTTCTATACAAAATTTAAAAATTAACAGGTCTTCAGAGCCCTCCTCAGCTTGGGCAACTCAGAACTTCTGACACCTTGTGCTGGACAGGGATTTTACTACACAGAAACCCTCAGAGAATCTGCCCCACAGTCTTGCCCCAGTAAAGAATATATTATATTCTTCGTATTAAATTACTTTAAAACAAGAAGAGCCATGTAAAGCTTCCTTATGGGAGGATTTTAAAGTTGATTAAGCCAGATGGTTCCAAAGAATCTTTCTGCAAATTCATTTCTTTGTAAGGAAGGAAGAATGAAAAAATCCTACATTAATTCTCCAGACTTATTAAGGAAACAAAGCTAACCTTCTTAAATTACTCAATGGCAATGAGTATCTCTCAAAACATCTTCAATTAAGTAGTTTAATTTTCTAAATCCATCTATTATCATCCCACACAAATTTTACTCCAGCTTTTAGAAAATAATAATTTTTTCCTTATTATAAATTAAAATATATATTGGACCAAAGGTTAAAGATGTTATGGTTATGTACTGGTTCTGAAGTGGGAAGCAAGACTATTATTTTCAGCCAACTACAGGCTTTGCATGATCTTCAGCAAGTTAATTAAAGACCAAACAATAAGAACCTTCCAGCTTTTACTTTTCACCCTTTGGTTTATTAATACATATTAAGCTTTTGGGACCAGAAATCTTTTCTTATTAAATCTACATTATGAGCTTGATAAAACAGACATTCCTTCCACAGCACCTCATTTTACCTCAATACCCACACAATAGAGTAACAATACGAAAAATATCCTAAAAAGTTGCCTGCAGGAGAGAACTAGGAAAATTCAGACAAGTGAAAAGTAAAAATATTTTTTAAAAGTGCATGTTTTAGTTCATTGATCATATGAAATAATTTTAGTTCATTTAATAACATTTTAGTAATATTCATTCATTTTTCATTCATAACATTAATTCAACATTCAGTAACATTCATTCACTCACATGAAAGCAACCTATTGTAAGTGGAAAACTGCAGTAAATAAAAAGGCAAGTAGCTCAGTTACTGTTTGCAACTATTTGATATCTGTGAACAGCCCTTTGCCAAAGGCATGGAAGGATATCAGTCACAGTTTTGACTTCAGATGCAAGGTAGGCAAGGGAGCCACACTTTGGTCAATGCCTCCAGGCAGGACAACTGAACATGCAAAAGCAGTTTTCTTGCTTAGAATAAAGTGCAGATGGGGCTGGAAGAGGGAGATGTTTGCTTGGAAATAGCATGGAAAGGGTATGCAAAATGCTGTGGTGTGGCTGCTAGAGTAATGAGCTGTGACTCTAAAATCAGTGCTGAGTGGTACCTACTTAGAGTCTGCCTCAGTGACACACTCTTGAACTGAAGTGGGAAAAAAGGGCTACACAGAAGAATTAAAAAAAAAAAAAAACTCAGAAGCACGGTATGTTCCCTCCTGACAGCTACACATATATTTACCCACCATCCTTTCATTTAGGTGGAAGTCTGTCCCTCTTTTTGTTTGTGTCAACATAAAACTCTGCAGGCATTAGACTGCTGTTTGAGAATGTCACACTGTCAAGAAGTGAAACAATGATGAAGATGTCAGAAAGGGAAGGAGGAATATCTATCATGCTAAAGAAACCAGATAAATAATAGATGACAGAATGTATTCTGTGAGACATTGTTAGGAGCCTAATCTTCAGGAGAACACTAGATTTGGATCAGAAACAGAAATCAACTTAAATATTCTCATGTGTTCTTAATACCAACGACAATAAAACTGCAGAAAATTTTGAAATCAATGTTACAAACATTCCTGGAAAAATTATTTGCAAAGAGTGAATACCAGCTTCAAATTCAATAGACTGATAGACTTTAAAAAGTGGCAAGGAAATCCTGTAAAATTCCTAGTTATATCTTCATAGTTCTTGTCTCACCACTGAAGTGATCCTTGAATCTACTCCATTTCTAGCCCCAGTTAAAAATATTTCCCTTTCACAATCATTATATATTGCATTAAACACATCTATAATTTTAGTCACAGGTGTAATGAGGAAAGAATAACCCCATCACCTTAATCAAAGGCAGGTTATTTCCACAATCTAGAGCTAATCTGAAAGCAGACAGATGGCTCTAAGAAACGCTGCTTTTATCACACAACCAACAGATGTTTCCAAATGGTTTTTTGGTAATTGTCAGATAACCTTGCCTGCCTTGTATCTGAGCTCTCTCTTAGCTTCTCGCTTTAACTGTTGCCACCTTTGTCTCAAAAACCTGAAGCTGACAGTTGAAGATGGCAAAGTCTTTGCACTGTGGAAACTTCATTCGGCTGTGGGAAGGAAAAGCAGCTCCAAAAAAAGAACTGTGCACCTGTCTGAAGTCAAGGAGGGAGTGCTGGAGCTGCTTTCAGCTCAAGCATTGTCCCCATCCTTAAATCTGGAAATACATCCTTAAATAAGCTCTTAACATTTTTAACAGCTTTAGGGAAGCCAGAAGTATTACTGCTGTAGTAGCAGCCCTAACTGGAGATCTTAAATACAAACAGAAGATTAAGATTGCAAAGTTAAAAATCAAGTTAGATGCACCAGACCCTTAGGAAAATTGACACATGTGGTACCTTACACAGATGTGTGGAATCTGGCAGCAAACATCTGGATCCCATAAATCTGGAAGCGTGGCAAAAAATAATGGTAGGAGAAAAAAGCATAGAACCCTGGCTCAAGGTCTGAAATATCATAATTTGCATCTAAACATCTGCAGGCTCTGGAAATTATACTGATAAGAAAGACTAAGATGTTGGATTACTTGTAAAAAGCTACACAATTCTATGAACTATTAAATCAAGGAAAAAAATACAGATGTATTTTTTAGATGAAGATTTTGAGAGTTCACCTAAGCCTAGTCACACAGGAATTTTTGAAACTTTCAAAACTACTATGTATTATTTGTCATCATAATATGCTTTTAAATATTTGTTTAGTGCACCTCCTGCAGTAATATTTATTCTCTCCTTTTAATACAGTAAAATTGTTTAACTTACTGTATAAAATACATATTTAGCAATTATTTTTCATAAAGCTGTGAATTTTGAAATTAGTTTCTTTTAAAAACCTCACCATTTAATAACCATGAAAACCAGTGTATCTGAGAGATTTCAGTTATTTCACTGTGCAGTGAAAGCTTACTGACATTATGGATGCTGGTAAATACTAAAGTAGTATTGCATGATTAATCCAGCCAGGTTCATTCATGGTAAAATCTGACTTAAATTAAAATCTGTATATTCTTACAAAAGTATAAAATCAATTGCTTTCCCCTGGTGAGAAAATGGGTACTGTCAGGTCTTTTTCAGGACTTGAGGGAGGTCTCTGTCAACATAAACTGACAAAAATTCCATCTAGAGCCAAATTCTGAATTATGTCAACTGAGATTCCAGTCTGCTGACAACTGTGACTTCATTTCCAGCAATATTTATATTTCTTTCTCATGAAAACTTCAAATTGAGGAGGACTTTGAACAGAAATTGGGATAAAAATCTTAAGTATAGACATTTTTCCTCATTTAAAAAGGTAAAGCCATAGATGTTTAATGAAAGCAGTAAAACAGGTTTAAAATCGGGGTTTTGTTCTTTTTATCCACTCAGTCCAATGGTGGCATTTATCTTAAAGCCTGTGGATATTTAAGCAGGTCTATAATCCACTTGGTGCAATGGCCAGCTAACTACCTATGTTTACACAAAAGAAAATTATACACTCAAAAATCAAAGTTTGCTTTTCCGCATGTATGTATTTTTTCCAATATCTCTTAGAATGGAAAGTTATTAGAAAAAACAGGCTATCTCCTGGCAATAAGGTAATAACAATTTAAAGAAAGAAGACAGAGTAATTATTTCCTAAGAGAAGTTCACTAAATAGATGGGAGTGCAGTAATTGAGATGAAATTGAGCATTTATAAATGACACTGACTAGCAAGAAAAGTTCACAAAGCTCTTCTGGGAGGAGTTCTTTCTATGCCTGTCTCCAGCAACAGCTCCAGGGGCATTGGTTTCCATCTCAAGCACCAAGTTTCTTTCCTTTCTGCGAGTCAAAAGTCTTGATCTTGTTCAAGGTTTGCAATGACAACTAAAATGAAAATTATCAATCAGCTGTGGCTGCATTATTCCATCTGCAAAATATCCACCTTTGAAATACTGGCAGGTAATACTTATAATCACCTTAGATCTTCTAGAATCAATATCTTATCCAGGTTTATCTGTTATCCAGGGACTTCTGTATTTGTGTAAAGTAATGGAAAATGGACATGTATGAAATATATACTTTTCACAGACTTCTCCCTAAAATCATAGTTCTTAATTTGCAAACTTAGGTTAATAAGCCAGAGATTTGAATTGCATTGAGTCAAAGAAAACCAAGCCCTTGAATTATCAGCTGAGTGTTGGAAATCCTCATGCAGACAAGCACACCTTTAGTTGCACAAACAAGCCCAGAGCCCAGGCCCAAAAAATCTTAAATCAAAATAATTCCACAAATTTCTCATTTCTTTAATGCAATCATACAGAGGTGAAATTATGTACGTTTAGATTAAGGCAGAGTGATAGGACAGAATATAGAGTAACATTTTAAATGACATAGATGGATGAAAGCTTTGAAAGTAGGTCTTTTTCCTCTTAAGAATATTCATCCTTTAATCTTTTTCCCAAAATGATACCAGTCACTTATCATTGTCCTTCTTAATCAAATACAGAAATTAAATCAGTGGCACTGATGAGGAAAACCTCAGCAGAAATGTACTTAAGCTTATTACATACTACTTTCTGATTAGAGACCCCACATCATTTCACAGACTGAGATACACGATTATATTTTCAATTTGGTATGACTGATATGTTCTATTTTCATTTCAATAAACTAAATTCCTATCTAAAAATTAGAATGTAAACCAGATCTGACTTGCATTCTTAGGAGTTTTACAGAAAACTATATGGGTAAAGTATTAAATTTTCATGTTTGTGTGTTTCCTATTTATATATTTAAATTGCTATTTCTTGGAATGGTCTAAATTATTTCAAGAGTTTATGGAGAGACATAAAAACCTCATGCAGATTATTCAGTGGAAAATAGCTTTTGGAAACAACAATGATCTTTGGAAATTACAGAGTCCACTAGTTTGTTCCACTGATTATAAATAAAAGTCTCATTTTTAAATACAAAATAATATAGTACCGTGAATTATCCCAGATTGCATTTGATATCTTTCTGTAGCTCTATTTGCATCTTATTTGTGAACATCCAAAGAGATGGTCCCAATGAAGGTAAGAAGAATAATGCTCCTATATTTGAAACATTTACATTTAACTCTTCCAGAAATTGTCAAACATACAAGAGATTCTGTTGTTGTGAAAATATAGAATATTTGTAAGTTACTGTTCTACATTTAGGAAAAAATGTCTATATATGCAGAAATAAATATAGTTCTGGTATGAATGATGGTTTATAATCTATAGTACTATGATTCCCTTATTAATCAGTTTTTCTAAATAAGCATTTCTCTTCAGTGTATCATTAATAGCGTCATCCTGATATGGATGTGGCAAAATAAATCCTTTATGAAAATTAAGTGTTAAATGTTAATTAGTTAATAGGTTAATTAAACTTTTTAGTTTATTAGCCATTAGTTAATTTTCACTATGTTTTGCCACAAGATTGACCTGCAGCATTTTATACCAAAAGACATCTCTTACAAAAGCCTTTCCTGTACTGGTTTGATCATTTGTACTCTGGTGAAAATGTAAATACTTAGGCCATTAAGTAAGTAAAAACTGCAGGTTCTGAACTGCAAAATTTACCTTCTAATTCTGCAGCTGGAAGGAAAATATCCTATTCAAAAAAAGCTGATCAAAAGAGATGCTCTACTGAAACAATTTGTCCCAATACAGGAAGAAAATTGAGCCTACTGCTTTCATGCTGTGTTAAACTTTGAGTACTCAAACTTGCACAGTCACCTTGTTACCTTAGCTAAGGGAAAGAGGGGAGAACACTTTGGGGGAGTGGAAGCTTCACTCTGCTAAATTCTTTCCATAATGCAAAGAGCCATCACTGAGAGAACCTGCCAGAGCGTGTGGCCCAGATTTATCCCACTCAGAGGACGGGGAGTTTCAGCTGCCAGGGAACAGGCTCCAGGAGCAGCCATCTGCTGGTGCACTTGGCCCTCACTTGTTCTTTTCCTGGTTTTCAGTCCAGGTCTTGCCTGGTGAGAAGTGTTTCTGCCTCTCCCTTCCCCTGGAAGGCCTGGCACGAGACACAGAGAAGGAGCACGCAGCGATGCACGCAGCTGCTCTCTGGATGGCATTTTATGGGCCATACTTTGGGCAAACAGCATGAAGGCAGTCCACAAGTGTAAAATTAAAGTGATCTCTTTGTAGGAGGACTAGAAACTAACTCCAGCTACCATTTCAGTTATGTATTGACAGACTGACTTCAGTGTTCCCTAGCAACACTCCCTTCCTACAACTTCCACACCTCTCCAAGGCTTGTACACACAGCACCATAACTGGCACTTCCTCACCTCTTTCTTTGCCCAAGATATTCCTTTCAAAGCCAGATCAGTGGGTTCTTATGTACAGGACAGCTGGTCCACGTCTGTTGCCACACTGAGCCAAATCTGCCTTTTCTGCAGCTCCTTCCAAGGAGACAAATGAGAGCAGCAGTAAATCCTCTGGCATTACCATCTACCTGGATAAAATTTGTTATGGTGAAAAAGACACAATGGATTGCCCAGTTGCAAAAGGCATTATCTGTGTCTGTGCATCAGGTACTTCCAAGGGATGCAGAACCCAGAGCAGTACCAGAATTCCTTTCTTCCTCCCAGATCAGAATTCCTGCATAAAACAGTATATAAGACTAAGTATCCAACTTATCTTAAACTCATAAATTATAAAATATACCCTTGTGAGTCTGCTCCTCTAACTAAACACAGCTCACCTGGATCAAATGATTTTAAATGGCTTTTTCATAAAATCCTGAGTACATCCTTGTAAAGACCCAATTATGGGACTGGGCAGAATTACTTGCAGTCAGGCTGTGATGAAATCAGGCCTTGTCTGTGACCCTACAAAGCACAACACACCTTTGCCATTAAACCTTACATCTCAATCCCATATAATGGCACCATTCAGAGGCCAAAATCTTTGCAATTCTAAGAATTAAACTATATAGATAAAAATGGAAGGGACCTACTTGCTGCCTTCTCAATAACAATAAATAATAAAACAAAAGCTACATTAAAAAAATATTGTATGAGAAGATGAAATTGTCCAACACATTGAGCACTAAATTGGGCTTGAAGGGTTTTGAATGGTGAAGCAAGTGCTACATGCGATCCTGATTGTTACAATCCTTTTCATCAAAAGAGCTGACTCTAAAGGTCACAACAAGGAAATCTATCGATTCCAGAGTGGGTAGGGCAGAAGGACTACGCATGCAGCCACAGAAAGCGGCAAGGTGACTGCCACCCTTCAGCATTCAGCCACTTCTGTAAATGTCTGCACATGGAAACGAGCCAAAAGCACTCTTTGCACCCACTTTGCAGGCAAAGAGCTTGGCTGGAAGATGAAACTCCCAACAAAAGAGCTGAAACTCCTAGGTGTCAGATTGGAAGCATAAAATGAGTGACACACTGTTGTGAGGCACTGAAACTCTTTGTGGGGGTTTACAAGGAAAGGGAGAGGTGCTCACATGCACATTCCCATTGTCACCTCAGATGATCTCCAGGGACTCCTGAGGGAACACAGGGTGCTTCCCACTCTGTACTGGGCAGCCCCTGCTCCATAAACACCTTCAGGATTGTGAAAGCTGCCTCACTGTCATCTCACATCAGCCCTCAAAGCATTTGGGTCTGGGCAGAAGGCAGCTGTCACTTGGGAGGATGCACTATCCCTTCTCTCAGTACTTGCCCTGAAAAGCAGGTGGGAATACGCTAATACACTCAGATGGGAATACACTAATATACTCTGCAGAACATGTATTTTGGATTATTGCTATGCAGATAATTATACTCAGGTGCTAGGAGAGAGAGAGTCAGAGCCTATGAAGCAGAAGAACTGGAGCCAGAGGAAACTGGGGCTGCACTCAAGAGGAATCAGGCAACAGAGTGAACAGGTTTGCAGAAGAAGCCAGAAATGCAACAGCTGACCTGCGCACAACATTCCCTGGGCTACGGAAAGCAAAAGAGTCACAGGATCTTGCTGCATTTATCCCTGCTCACCTCTAGGCCTGAAAAAAGAGGTAGAAAGTAAGGATCATTTTCAAGGAGGGGATGACACAAAACATCTCAAATCTTCTATCAAATGAGGATGTATGCAGCAGTAGAAATGAGACCAGAAGGCACAGTACACATGCTGTTTGCAGATCCATACCTTTAGACATTCCAAGGGTAATGGGAATTCTAATTCCAAGAGATACTGAAGAATTCACTTCTCATTTCCTTGCTGGTTTTGCTTTTGTAAAATACACACTTTCTTCTCATTAAGCTAGAGGTATTATTTTTTTTGAGGCAAATGATTACCAGGCTGCTACAGTTTAGAGCTGTAACTCTCTCCTCCCCCCCTCCCCCCCCAAATATGATATCAGAAATTAAGGTTTTATGACGATGTCTCTGTAGAACAGCATTGCATTATTGGCCTGAAGAACGAAAATGTGGATTACATTCTTTTTGCTCATTGAATCTATCTGTCACAGCAATACAGATACTGTCAATACAGTGATTAACTGCAATGACTAAAAGACAGCTAAGGATGTTGGCTGATGCTTGGAGGATATTTGTTGTTATTCCTAATACTCTTTGAAAAAAACTCATAAATGACAGACTCTTTACAATGAAAGAACAAAAAAACCCCTCTATATTAATATGGGTATAATTTGGAAAACATTGTTTTTTTCATGGTTCAGTGATAATATAATTTTATACATCCTGCATTTTAAATTCTTTTCAAAGTGCTTACCTACTTTCTGCCTAGGGCATTAGAATACATGGCTTGATAAAAACAGACAAACAAACATAGCCCAGGGTGATAAACTTGAAAAAGCAGGGAATATACCATTACTAGAGCTGCATCTAGATTTTGTGATAGAATTTATTCCACTGAAGTTTGGATCAGGGCATTGAAATAAGGTATTAGCTATAAGGTATAAGTCTTAATACTTCATGTACAAAAATCCTCTGACCTATGGGAAGACAAGATTTTGATTACATTTGAGTTCATCTGATCTTTTTCAGAAAAAAAAATCAAAACAACTCATCCCAAACCATTTTTGGCTGTAGGAGAGATCAATAGCAAAAAAAGATTATAGTTACTTCAGGAGCATCTGAGCCAAGTTTAAGTCCATGCTGGAAAGGATCTTTGAAAAATGCTGTAAAAAGTAGTTTTATAGTAGAGTAGTCACTACGAAGAAGATCAAGATAAACCTATGATTCAGTTTTTGATGTTCTGCAGTGTAGGATCAGACATAAAAGAAAATAGAGTCTACCTTGCAGAGAGCAATAGGAACTAGGAGGCAGGAGGCTGGGTCTGTCCTGGAGTGACTGAAATGAAAGTAAAAGGAGGAGCCCTACCTACTGAGGATGGGAATTCTTTTATGCTGCGAGAAACTGATGAAATTAAGTGATGCAAATGAGCAAAATATCCCACAAAATAAGACAGGCCTGGAAGCATGACTCAGAAAAGCCTTCACTCAGCTTCCCTAAATCTCTAAATTGATCCCTTGGGTTACAGCACACCCTATTTAAACTGGGAAATTCAATCCAGACCATGCAACTATTTACTCTTTACCCTAAAACAGCAGTGTTGAGTTTCTTGGTTCTTTCAATCTGTTTCATTCTTATTAGAGTTTCATCTTCTTCATTTTTAGAATTCAAGCAGGGCAGGATTATTTGAGCAGTGGTAAGGAAAAGGTAGTGCCTGTCAAGGGGAAGCCATGGAGTCCTGCAAGTTCTGCAGAAAACAGAGGGCAGTAAGAGATGCTCTCAGAATTGAGGCAGACACAAAGCCAGAAAATAGCAATATTTTTGCTGAAGTTTTGATAGTTTTCATTCTAAAGGACCTCATGAGACTTAAAAAAAAATAGATCTGAAAACTCACTTTTCTTCAAGGAAAATCTATTAATGAGTCAACTACCAGCTAAAGCAGAGACTGACTCTGTGACCTACCCCGTTAAATATGCCAGTGGCACACTCTGATGCTGGCATTTCTTAACTTGATTCTTGACTTAAATGCCCTTTTAACGTGCTCATTAGTGAAATTTTCTAATTAAAAAATGCAACAGCTAAAAAGACACCCTCTCCTACACAAGTCACATGGAACCAACCTGAACACCTACACGGTTCATTAGCTGAACTGGCAATTTCAGATCCCAGAGCAGTTCTTCACCACTTCTGCTAATTGAAAAACTTGCAACAGAAGTAGGCTGTTATCTTTTTTACACACCTGTCACAAAAGGAAGAGCATAATTTATTCTATGGAAATAAAGTTTTTGCTGCCTAGAAAACCTGAGGAATCCAGAGGCTTGCAATAATTTGGCCATTTTTAAAAATTATGGAGGAAAGTGCTGTCAAAAGATTATCTGCCTCCTTCCAGACACCTTCTACCTCCTCTTTTTTTCACCCCTCAGCCACCTGCCATGGTCCCCTGCACATGTAATGCATCGTTTGGGGTCATACCCTGCTCTATCTCACTTTTCTTGTGCCACGTTCTCACCTCACTTCATTTAAGTCCTTCTCTTTGCCTCTTTGGCAAAGTCAGGATCCTACAGACACCAATATATTCCCACATGGAAGGTATTACATGATCTGCAACTGTTACCTGCATTTAAATGCATTACTCAAACACACACACCTGCTGCATACATTATTTCTTTATTATGCTGTTGTGCAGTTTTTCTGTTGTGGGGTTTTTGTTTTGTTTCTTTGTTTGGGTTTTTTACTTTGCCTTCATCTACAACTTGCACCAAGGTAATCTTTCACTGCCTGTGGACAGACATCAAGTTTTCTTCTTCATAGCTCCAGAAACCAATCCATACTACTCTTGCATCTCACTCTAGGGCTGAGTTAAAGCTAATTTTCTTCACATTGACTGGTACAGGGCTGGTTTTTTTCTCACCATGCATATTTATTTTATCTGACAATTTAAATCAAACCAGTTTTCCTCGAGTCTGTTTCCTCTGTGACTGTAATTTGTCAGTGATCTTCCTGAACTCATCTCCACCCACAAGCTTTTCTATTTGATTTTCTCAGTCTGATCTGAGTGAGGAGTAGGAGTGTGGTTGAGGTGCCTCCCACAGCCAGCCAAGGTCAAACCACCACAACACCTTCAGAAACTGCAGAAATTCAGCCTCAGTGAGGACTGGAATTCTAACATGTGCAGCCAGATCCTCCTTTTGCTTCCTCACAGGCCTTGTGAGCAAAAGGATCAACACTAAATACCCTACAGAGATTGCACTGATTACCCAGAGACTGGAAAAGAGATATTCAAATTATTTACTGTTCATTCCAAACAAGGATACTATAGGATTTAGCTTTATATAATAATTTTATATTTTATGTACAAAAAAGTAATTTTAAAAAGTCAGTATTTCTTGTGATTTAAAACTTAAAGCCTTATGGATGTATTTCTAGTTTAAGAAGAAGTTTCTTAGCCCCTGGAGTTATGAAAAAATTCATCCCCATATGATATAATTTGGTGCCATTTTATCAGTGCTGCTGTTGACTCAAGGTCTCTTTCTGCAGAAATACAGAAACCACATTTGAAAATGGATGTTGGCTTCCCTACCCCTGCCCACAGGCTTGCTATGTGGCCTAAGGACCATATCAAGAACACAAAACCTGCTCATTTACCACTAATAACCATCTTACTGAGTTGTCCGATATAGCTGAATGTCAACATTCTTTCTACCTCTGCCAAAAATAAAGCGCTTATCGAATAAATGAAATTATGAGGTCTCAAAAAGCTCTTCAAAGACCTAAGGATCACATTATTTCCAATCCCATGGGTAATGGAGACAATCCTCAGAGAACTTTTGTTACCTACAATGTTGGTGCCTTAACATCCAGAATTTAGGCACAGAGCAGCCTGAAGCTTGTTATCAGCAGCTATTTTCTGTACCAGATTATGAAATTCAAAAAGGTGTTCCTTTCCTGCAAGTGCAGGAATACTCCTGAAATCCTGCCCTCACCCGCAGCCTAAATACAGAAAGGACTTCAGGAGAGATACAACTGCACACTCAATAACCAAAGACCAAATAAAGCCATTTTTTGATTACAACCCGAGGGAAAAAAAAAGCCATCATCACTTAAATAATACCTCACAACAAAGAGAATTGGTCCAGACTCAAGAATACTGAGACCCAATGTCTTTCTCTGTCTGAAGGAGATTAAACCAATACCTCTGAGCATATTCACTGTCTGGCAGTGCACAAAGTCGGAAGAGCTACTGACACTCCTCTCAGTAAAACGATGACATCTTGCTGAAAAGAACTAAAGATGTGTGAAAAGGAGAAGTCTGGGAATGCCAAAACTCTTTCCCTAGTTTGTATTTGAGGATGAAGCATATCAAACCTCCTCTCTCCTCCTGTTGTGGCCATCTCACACAGAACAGCCTCAGCTGCACACACTCAGCTCACTCTGAAGCTATTGTACCCACTAACACTTGTCAAGGATCCCTGCAGAGTCCCATAGAGCTTCAGATTCCTGACTGGGATTAAGGAGAATTTAGGTGTTGAGCTGATCAGACTGAAGTAATAACAGCCATAAAAATGTGTAAATGCAGCCATTTTGAAAACTCTCACATCAAAATGAACAGCTAATGAACTTACACTGACTCAAGAGCTCATCGACAACTGATTAGAGGCTTTCAGGAGCCAGAGCTCCAATTCAGAAGCTTCCATTTTGCCGAATTGCACTGGATCCTAAACTAAATCCATGTGTGCCATGCAGACAAACCTGGAGGCAGAGCTGCTCATTCCCTGATGGCCACACAACTCCACCAAGCATTAAAGCCATCCACGGTGATAAGTGCTTGACTCCCAGTCTCTGCCCACAACATTCCTATTTCTTCTAGTGAGATATGCTCAGAAAGCTCCTGCAATAATTCCTGAATTCATCCTAATCCTGCTGCAGGGAAAGACGAGCCCTCTGTGGCAGTGACTGTGCATCTCTAGGCAGCTGCTTTCTGGTTGTTAGTGATATTCTCCAGGGAATTACAAGACATATTCCAAACACAAGACCAGAGCAAGGTTTACATTGGAGTCCAAGTAAGTCTTTAAATTAAAGTGAGTCTTGGAAGATTTATTTGATCTGCAATAGGTTTATTGATCTACAAAGGGCTGTTCTTCAAAGCCCATTGGAAAAAAAGGAGAAAGGACTTTCCAAAAAATGGGAAGCGCTTTGGCCTCAGCTATGTTTTCTTCCTATTATTCAACCCCTTTTTGCTTAAATTTAAAATATTAACATGAAAAATATATGTTTTTCTCTGAAAATACCCCAGAGGCGTCATGAATTAAGATAACACTGAGTGCCACAGTCAGTAAAGTGTTTAAAAGCAACTTCACTCTTCACCACAGTCATCACAAAATTTGAATCACCTGAAACAGGAAAAGAAACTTTGCTTTTAACCTATCTTCCCACACTTCATTTAGCTGCATTCTGAAAATTAATGCTATTCCCTGATGTGCTTTTCCCTTGCCCATCCAACATTTCAAATCTACATAACTTAATCCATACACTAATGGACTCCTAATTTTCTGGGGTAGTCAACCACATAAGACACTAACACAGATCATTAAAAGAAGTGGAAAATCTAAACAAAGACATAACAATTAATTCTGTGCAAGCCCTAGCTCCACCGCAAACCTATGAACAAATATTTATGGCATTGTTTTTCCAAGCAGGGTGTAATTTCAATAGCTAATTCTTCCACCAGTTTATTTTATGACTGTCACATCTTCAACATTTTAAAGAAACAGTCTCTAAATCTGTCCAAATTTCCAAATTTTTTTGTTGTCTTTCTGTTAACCAGAATTTAGGCAGATCATTCAATCAGTCATTTGGCCTTGCTTCATTTCTGAATTGCACCACTGAAATTAGTTCCCAGTGGTGTTTTATTTGTCCTCAGAGTCAGAATTTCATTACATTGCACCATGCAGGTAAGGGCTTGGAATAGGGAAACGTCATCTATGGGCAATATCAAAATTTACAGAAAAAGTATTGCATTAAAACATTTCAGTCCACTCTTTGTTAAAGTAACACACCAAAGAGCAAAGAGTGACTTCCTTACCTTGCTATTATTGGCTTCTCTGTTCATAGGAAGCTGTAATTTATAAGTAGCCAATTAACTCAGAATTATCTGTCTGTCTCCTCTCAGTCATCCTCACACAATTGCACAAAGAAAAAATGGCAAAGGAGACTTGCCTGTGAGATCACCTGAACAACATGGATGGCATCAGAAAGACTTTTTTAATGGGTGGGCAGGAAGGAACCATAACACAGGAATAAAATTGCTTATCTAAGGCTCAATTGAAAGCTTAAAGCCATTGTTAAATCAGAGAGCACAGAATGAGCCAGAGGAGCAGCAATTACTATAAAATGTAATTTTACTTGGAACGGAAAATATGTATTTGATTAATTGTAATATTGTAAAATATGCAGTACAAAAATGTCAGGAGTTTTCCATTTACCAGGTAAAATCCCAGGATGAGAAGCACTTCTCCTCTGGGTTGTTTTTGTTTTGTTGGTTTTTTTGGGTTTTTTTCCCTTTTTTTTTTTTTTTTCCACACAAATATCTTGATTCATTATCTCTGGCTGCTCTCTAACATTCACATTGGCTGAAAAATACTGCATTATCTACTCCTGGTAATCAAGGCTTTTTCTTTCTGATAAACAATTCTAGATAACTCATGAAATGTTATTCCTGGTAAATGAATGAACTATTTTCTTTTCTACTGCATTTTTTTTGAGGCTGTCATGGTCTGGAAAGCACCATTAAGGCATGCATATAACTTAGCACCAATGAATCTAAATTGTTTTGTTTTCATTTCACCAAGCTCAATGTATATCCTAGATATTTACAGAGGTAAATAAAATTCTTCATGAAACACAGCATCAATTACATCAATACAGGACTTCCAATACAAGCAGATTGCTCCACTGAATTTTATATTTCTTAAGATAAAGGGTGTTTCCTCAAAAAATTTTCCAAATAGTGTCTTTTTCTTTTTTTTTTTCCTGAGGGAATATTTCCTTTAATCATTCAAACAAATACATATGTGGTACCTCCCAATTATTTTATTCAGCATTCCTATTTATTACCTGTTTTAATCAATTTCTCTCATTATTACCTATATTGTCAGAACACATTAAATTAAATGCCAGAATGAATGAGCTTTGTAGTTAAGCAACAGTTTTATTCAGAAACTACTCTTTTGGTGCTAAATGGATGTAAGTCGGCAAAGTATAAGAGTAAAGCTGATGCCACTGTTGATTGCCTTCAAATGTGTTTGTGTGTGTTTCAGCAGGTCCCTCCTACACCCTTACAATTTTCCACAAAAAATAAAATTTACCTTAAAAAACACATAATTCAGTTACAAACCAATGTCCAAGTCATATGTCTATATTAGGTCAAAGATTTGGTCTTTACAGCATATTCTTTCAGGATTTTACAAAAAAAAAAAAAAAGGATTTCCAAACAGCACTGGGGAAAAAATAGAATGTGCAGAAATGTAAAACAAAAGTGTCTTTTGTTCCCTTCAGAGTCCTTTCACTCATCTCCTTCGTTAAGGTCCTTCCAGTGCCTGTTAATTAATTGCTGTGATTGAGGTCAAGTTTGAAGATGATATGGGGTTAATTTTAGACTCTCTGGAGTGCAGACTAAGAAACTCATTACTGTTCCTGATGCTGGAATGTCAGGTTAGACAGACCTATAATATCTCAGGCTCTCAAGGATATTGACCTTTCTGCAAAGAGCTGCCTTGGCCTGGGTCATGGAGGTCTGTGCTTACAGTACTTCTTAAATTTCTTTGCTTCTATTGCCAGATAATAAATTACAAGTGAGAGCTCAGTGTTTCTAATTAGTCTGGTGTTCTCCAGGGGGGCTGGGTGAATATAATGCAGCAACACATGTAACTAACTACCACTCAAAGTGCTTTTAGCAGAAAGCCAATTAAAAAGAAAATGAAAAGAAAAATTGCTCTGTGCTTACTCGCCACTCACAACCTCGAAATTACTCAGTGAGCCTGATTGTTGGCCAGCAATTGTCTCACTAATTGTAAGGTAACTTTATACCTGGTAACTTTATTACAAGGCAAGTTCAAATTTAATTTATATTCTGTGCTTTTATTATGAACTTTTGCTAGCAAGTCTGAAATATTTATAAACTGCATCACTTACAGAGTGACAAGCAGTGAGAGCAACCACTTCTGACATCTGCTGTACCAGAGTCAGAAATCAAAGAGCAACAGCTCAGGCCAGTGACTAAAGCTTGTTAATTTCTTTGAAGATCATAGTCCAAGTGGTATTTATTAAAGGAAACATTAGTCTTTATTTCGTCTAATGGAAATAAAGAAATGAGTTGAATTATAAATCCCAATTCTAAAAATGGCATGTATCCATTTAAATCCATCAGGTCTTTGAGGCACTGGTGTGATTTGGGTTAAATGTGCAGCAGAAACACTGGGCCCTTATCTCTCTCTTCTGAAAACTTCTGTGACCATACATGGAGAGATATAAATCTCGTAAAAAAACAATCCTAAAAGAAAATAAATGGTGACAATATTGCAAAAACTGCAAGCTGCAGTTTATAGGCTGTTCATGACAGACACTTCAATACAGAGCATTTGCAGACCAAGTCCTCTGTGGCTTATGTAAAACAGGTATCTCTTTGTATATGAATTTTCAGTGAGCAATCAAGCCACTAGTCCCTAAAGTTGTCAGTGACTTTCTCTCATTAACCTGAATTTTGTCAGAATTCAAGGTTACAAAGGCAGCCTCACTGTATTTTTCTAGAAAGTCATCTCAAACAGCCAGACTTTAATGCTGTGAAATTCCTGTAGGTATGCTCAGCAAAATACAAAAAAATCCAGATGCTCAACATGGAATATTTAATTCTCACTGAAAAGACTTGTAGTGCTACCAGCATAACAGAAGTTAAAAACATCCTTGAACACTTTGTTTAAAAGGAGTCCATTTTCATCTATAAATGTAGCCTCCAGCCATAAACAATAATGACAAATAATTCAGATTATCCATTCTGAGATAATAGGATAACACTGGTCTCTTTGCAGAGAGTGATTCCTAATCTGGTCAGAGCACAAACATTCAAGAGTAATACTAAGTTTGAATTCAGAAAGACTGGATGGTAGAATTTAAATATAAAACATCCCAAACCCATCTATATTGTTTTGTTTGTTACTCATTCAAAAGGAATCTAATTCACAAACTCCACATTTTTACAATTTTTTTTAAGCCTATGAGGAATGAATGCAGGTCATCCTTACACTGGGTTTCAGCATCGTTAAGAGTTTTATTTCACTATATGAATTCACTGCATGAATAAATAGGATCCCAAAAGCCTATGACATTTTCTGGAGAAATTCTTGACAAAGCCCTTCTCAGTACTTAGGATGTGCTTTCAAAGGGATGAATTTGTTTGTTGTACAGAAAAAAAGAAAGGTGGGGTTTTTTTAGAAAATTGCCTTAAACTGATTTCAAACATAGGTCTTTGTATTTAAATCAATATACTTTAGATTTATCTGCCTCAATGAAGACACACATTATAGGGGATTGAATTTGAACTCAGCAAGAGCCAATGAACATCAGAGTACAAGTTTAGGTATATTTACAATAGACTGATGGAAAAAAAATAACAATATTACTGATAATAAAAGAAGTAAACTGAAATTGAACTTGATTCTGGAAGTCATATTCACACAAACAACATATTATCCACAGGATAATGAGACTTCTTTTTTTAAGATCTGATGTTTGGGTAATCAAATACAGAGAAATTACTTATGATTAATATAGTTGTGGTTATCCAATCAATTAAAGTTTCATCATTTCCTTTGGTGATACAGTAGCTACAGTTTAAATAGCAAGAGGTATTTACCACTGGAAAATCAAAACATGGAAAGGAGATCCAATATTTATAAAGCAAAATGATTTAAAGTCCCTGTGCTCCAACATATGCTAGCCACCTCCCCAGCAAGTACATCTGAAGCAAGCTGTCAATCTGAGGTGCAATAAAACAAGCCAAAGATATTCTCTAACTTCATCTCAACTAAATTTACACACAAACTGCCACATCAAGGCATCATCACTCCTCAACTTGTCCATTTATTAATGCCACACAGGGGATAGGGCCTTCACTGTTGCAAGCGTGACAAAGAGCTTAATAGCTTTACTCCTATTATGTGGCAGGGAGGCAGTATTTCTTTCAGAGATAATCCACAGATGATATTTCTCTCAGAGATAATCCACTAGGACACTGCTCCCCTACTCCCAGTGCTGCTTTTCTTCTCTGCCCACTCAAGATCCACTCTGCTGGCTGGTTTTGCATTTGTAATGTGTTTTAGGAGCAGCTGAGTGAGGTTTGAAGTCAATTCCTTGCTCGCCTTTACTAACCACATGCTGTTTCTGTTCTTCAGGCACTTTGGGAGTGTGCTGAGAGCATCAAACCCGCTCTGGCTCCAGAGTCCCATCTGGGGGATGTCTCATCCAGGAAAACAGACAAAACTTGCTCTAAAGTAACTCTGAAATGCACAAGGAGGAGTTTTAGGAGTCTTGTCACAAACCACCTTAATTTATTGATCTTTCCCTATAGCATACAACTAATTCTTAATACAGGCATTACGGCATTGAATTCCTACCAGAAACCCTCAAAAGTAATCATAAAGGTCACTTTTCTCTTGATAATCTCATAGGAGTTACAAGGATACATCTTTTACTACACAAACCCAGCAAAAGTTTCATTCAGTTTTAATGCCCTGCATCATTAAGTTGTGTGTAGAAAGGGTCTTGTTCATATATGTTCAGGGTCCCATTACATCACCTCTATCCCCAAAAGCCAGCCTTGTCCATGTGAGTAAAAGGAAGGTCACACACAGGATTTGCCTGAATGAGGATCACTTGAAGGATTTAATGACTTGAGTTTACCGCAGCTAGCATTCAGGAATATTACCTTTTTATTAAATTACTTTTAAAAATGTTAATTAGCTCCAGTATGCAAAATCACCAGAGAACTGCAAAATTCTCGTGCAAGTGGTTTTGCAGTCAGAAGAACCAATTTGGATCCCATTGGTTTCCATTTCAAAAGTAATTATTCTGCAGCTTTTTTGCAAATTGCTACTTTGCAACAACAAAGCTGAGCAAGTGCACTTTTTTTAAAGTGCAGTTGTGAAAACAGAGCCAGAGAGAGACCATTCACAGCTCTTCTTGCTCAACATTTTGAGGGGGAGCTGGAATCCTACTCTTATAACCAGGCAGAGCAAGGAAGGGTTTTTCTGTTCCCTCTTTGCTGACTCCTACCCTACCTGACAACAAAATGTTGCATTCCATGTATGTATTTGTATATTGAATGTAAACATGTACATAAAACTGCCTCTTACTGATTCAGATGTAAGATACCACCTGAAAAAAACTCAGGAATATGAAATAAAATATGGGTTTGACCTTTTTTTTTTTTTCATTTCTAGCTTCATTATCATAATCTGCCATGGAAACACAAGCCACTTTTTTTATTTTACACTGGAAAAATCAGGAAGCTGACTGCAGACTGATTAATTTTTGTTGCAACAGGAGTTCCTTCCCAGTCAGGATCTTTAGCTGTTATACCTTCCCTGGTGCTGATAATTACTTAGACTGATGCTGCTACCAAAAGGATTCATTTAGCCGTCAACCTGATCTCTGACACAAGGGTCATTGAAGAAAGCTGCAAACCAGAAGCATAGTCCTGCCACAGATCACATAGGATGGACATCTCTGCCTGAGAAAAACTACTGCCTTAAAGAACTTTGAAATGTGGAGTTGGAAGATCTGAATCTTACCAGGCACAACAAGGAAAAAAGACTCTTAAAATGGTCCTATAACCTGCTTTTTTTGCACATCTTATGTAAATGGTTTGATATTTTTTGTGGACTATTTTGTAAATTGCCTTAAATGTATTATGATTGGCAATGCATTTACATGGTGATTTTTTTTTTTTTTAGAGAAGACAGCATTAAGCCAAAGAAATTAGCTCAAGTAGAAAAGTCTGTATCTAAACCCTGAAAGCCTGCAAAACTTTTTACATGGTAGAAACTCCAAAGTTTATGCTCCAACATTATTGTGATCCAATATAATTAAGGTCTAAGGGGGGATGTGAGGCACTGGGAAATGCAGCAAAACCAGCAGAGGTCTAAGGATAAGGAGAGCAAAAATATCTGCTGGCCCCAGGACAATAAGGACAACTCTGCCATGTGTACTTGACATATTCTACTTGCCCAAGGTTGTCTGGAGGGACTGTGAAGCTTCTCTCCTTGGACATATTCACAAAACCCTTCTGGATGTGGTCCTGGGCCACCAGTTCCAGGTGACCCTGCTTGAACAGGGTGGTTGGACCCAGTGACCTCTAGAAGTGCTTCTTAACCTCAGTTCTTCTGTGGAATACATAGAAGGCAAAGGCGTTAATTTTAACATATGCAAATATGCAGATTACACACCATTACTTGGTTACAAATTAGATCCACTGGCTTTACCATTTCCAGTCTTTTTAGAAGATTTCATTTTTTCAGTTTGTTCAATTTTTAAAGAGAAACCCTAGATGACAAAACACCTTGGGCAACAGGAACTAACAGAACATCCTGTGTTCAGAATTAAAAAATGCATAGAGGGTGGGATTAAAAGTAGGTGTAGAACAAAAACAGAATGTTGGCACACTCAATGCCAATAGCTTCCTAACTGTAATAATCTGGGCAATCATTCTATTATCACAGATAATAATGCAAGATAATAGTTGCCCAAATATGATCTTCGTTTGCTGTTAGTTGTGAAGTACAAATTACACTAAGAAAAAAAAAAGTGAAAAAGAATTAATCTCAGTTGAACTAGAAAATACGTGTAATTTTGAGCATTATTTTCTGTCAGAACAACACAATCTCATCCTGATTTTTAGATCCTGCAGGAAAACTAGTTGTACTGATTTCAGAGTGCTGCAGAATGGCTACCATTTGGTCCCTTTTTTACACTTAGATACTGATAAAGCTTTCCAAAAGGAAAGGGCTTATAATTAAAACTGTGATAAGAGAAAAAGCATTTTCCTGAACTGGGATATTTAGAGAGATGTAGGGATTATGATCATTAATCAGCAATATTTCTAATGAGTCTATATTCTTTTGAGTCATTTCACTATGTTGCTTTTATAAGTTAGTAAGTCCAGAAAAAGCCTCTTTGGTGTTAAACTAGAGGATAGAAAAAGATCTTTTTAATGCTGCTCTATTAAATGCTGTAAGTGCTTTACATTTCCCCTTGGAATTGTTAAGTTTTGGTTCCCTTCTCTCCATTACATTCCTTTTAAGGTACAAAGGGTTCACTGATGGATGGCAAAAACGATTAGAGGCATGCAAAGACTTCCCCCTTAAGAATTGAGCAGGCTAAGATTGAGATGTTTATAGATGAGACAAATAAGAGAGGACATTCCAGAACTTTACACAGTAATGAATGTTGTGAAAAAGACAAACAGAGTAGAGGTGCTCCTATTTGTCATGTCTCATAATAGAGGAAGAATGGTTACTTCAATGGCAGTGAAATGCAGCAGATAAAGAATTTTTTTTCCTCCCATGAACAACAGGTAGAAGTCAGGAGATTAATTCCATTAAATTTTTTGAAGCTCCAAATTTCAAGCTGAAAACTAAAAACATGAACCTTCTGAAGTAATAGCTCAGAATCTTCAGAGGAATAACTCTTCAGAGGAATCAAAAATTTTTCTTTTATTTCCATTTAGTAAGGAATAAAAAAGGAAAATTTTAGGATTGAACATGTTTCTGAACAAAATTTTAAATGTTTCACTCAGAAGAAGCTGAAGCATTTTTCATGAAAGAACTACTTGTTTGGATTTTTCTGCTAAATAAAATTTAAATTTTATATATGATGTTACAGCATCATATATAAAACGTGGTGCAATTGAGTTCCAGGTGAAATAGTTGCCAACCATTTTTACTCTGAGCTAGGAAAAACTATTTCCACTACATATTTTTACAATCAAAAGAAGAAATGGAAATGGAAGTGATATAGTTTTTTTGATTAGTTATAAAATAGCAGTTCTAGATCAGAAAACAATGAGGTTTCTTAAATCTTTTGTAGCTGTCTCTGGTAATCACACTAATTAGAATACTGAA
The DNA here is from genome assembly GCA_013398075.1 of Notiomystis cincta. NCBI lineage: Eukaryota > Metazoa > Chordata > Aves > Passeriformes > Notiomystidae > Notiomystis > Notiomystis cincta. Next base: position 852,765 of record VZRX01008810.1, on the reverse strand, counting down.
CTAAAACTTCTGGCTGTTATTTTAGTTTATGAACTCCTGAATTCACAGCTCCCACATGTTCTGCTAATGTTATTTTTGTCCCCAGAGAATTAGAATTCATTTTCTAGGATGAAAAAAAGTGCAAGACACAGTGCAAGCTGCTACCTGGTGAGAAGGAAGGTAAAATATGTAAAGGATTATTAAAATTCAAACTATATAACACATTCATGAAACTTATATTTCCATGCTTATATGAAATTTACTATTAAAATAAGAAAGTAACTTTAAAGATAGAAAATGAAAAATAAGCTATGGCGGTATGCAGATTCACAGGTTGTGACGGCATGAAAATTTTTACTGTGAAAAATTCAGAACAAATCCAAAATAAATAATATTATACTTTCTTGTTTAGTGAAAACACTAAACTTATTTAAAACTGTTCAAGCAAAACACTTTGGTTTTTTCAGCCTGAATAATTTACCAACATTTTACTGAAGATTATTTTAAATGGTCAATATAAACCAGAATTATTTTATTTTGTGTAACAGGAAAACCATTCCTGTGGTTGGTAAAAAATTAATAATTTTTTACAAACTGTTTCAGCTGACAACCAAGCTGACAACAAAAACAAGCACTATGTACCCAAGACTATAATCTTGCACAACAAATTTTAGATTTTCTCTAGCCCCTGTTTAATGGTGTCATTAACAGCACGTTATGGCTTTAACTAAGTGTGGCTCCACTTTGTTTTGACTACTCTGTCATTATTAATTCATTTGGAATCTGCTGTAGTAATGCTGATCATAATGAATTCATTTTATATTAATGTGCATGTCATATTCATTATCAAGGGGTTTTCCACTATAATTTTGCCTGAATGAGAATGAAACCAATTGCAAAAACAATTTGTTTGTTATGATAATGTATTAGGAATAACCTTTTACAGCACCAAGTGGCATGGGATGTGTATCCTCTCACAGATTCCCTCAAAGGCATTTTTTCCTAATCATATTTGAGCTGCCACAGTAATATACAGAATTGTGGGCTGCCAATGATTGCTGGTACACAGAGAGTGTGCTCTTGCCTACAAGTTTGTCTTGTGTTTCCTAATGTTGCATCGCTGACATCATCTAAAAAAAATATTCTGACACATTCCTGAGATCTTGGCATGCATTAGGGAGCTGTACCAATTTAAATTTTATTGAGTAAAAAAATCCAAATAAGAAGTTCTCTCATGAAAATGCTTCAGCTTCTTCTGAGTGAAATATTTAAAATTTTTTTCAGAAACATGTTCAGTCTTAAAATTTTCCTCTTTTTTTTTCCTTGCTAAACGAAAATGGAAATATAAGACAAGTTTTCAATTCCTCTGAGGAATATTTATTTTTTTTGAGCTGTTACTTCAGAAGGTTCTCTTCTCACCTTGCAAATCCATGCTGCCATCTCTAAGAACAGGGCACTCATCCTCCTGATACCTAATGTATCCATCTCCATCACACAGAAACCTGGAAAGATTTTGGTTAGGAGGGATAAATGAGGATCTCCAGCTCAATCCCCTGCTCAAAGCATGGCTCACTCCAAAGCCTGACCACATCATTCAGCATCTTGCACATTACACTGTGAACTTCCCCAAATACAGAGAACCAATATCCTCTCAGCACTCCTGCTCATTCAGTATCAAAATTTAGCACAAAACCACAGAAAGGCCCATCTCTCTTTAGGCTCCAACTTGCCTTTTGACTTTTGTTTTTCAAAAGGATAATATCAGCAGAAGCATTTCCTACAGTCCAGTGCCTGTGGAGTTCCACATCTACAGTAAAACCCTCTTTATATGGTTACAGGCAAGCTCAATATGGTCTAGATTTTCCGTGTCCAAAAACTGGGGTTCTTTCAGATGGTCAGTGCCTCCCTCAGCTACTTTCTGAAAAAGATTTCTCTGAATCAACTCACCTTGTTATGAATATCTTTCAGGTCCCATTACCAGTGGCTTCCCTGGAAAACTCCCCCAAGGAATCCACAGGAACTGTACTTGGGAACACACAAGATTGTATTCTCAGCTGGAAACTTCCTAACAACTGGTGTCCTTGCAATGATTCTGAATCCCAGTTCATGAAAATGACAGCTTTAAACAACAGAGACAAAGAAGTGCTTAGAATTTTAAAATAAAGGAGAAGGACTACAGTTTTCAGCCCTGCTCCATTTAAACGAGTGCATTTTAGCAACAGCTGTCCTTTGCAACAAATTATTTTTGTGCCAGCTATTTTTACCATGATCTTAAATGATTTGGATTGCTGCTTTTTTGCTCTCCCACATAGCTTCCATTAGGATGTGACTTCTACACGGAGCTGTTACAAGACATAAGCACTGGAAGTGTGAATTTACAGATAAACAGATGCCATTAAGATTGAAAATTTTCCTTCAAGATAAAAGGCACACACATTGCAATGCAAATTTTCATCATTAAGCCATAGAGAATTAAAGCACATTTTAGAATCAAACCTCTATTCAAATTCACTGGAGAAACTGTAGAAGTTTCCTATCACAAGTAATGGAAAAATCATAAAGCAGCACTGGCCCAGTGTCGATGAAAAACCAGCTCCTGCTGTCCTGAACACATACAAGTGGAGGAGCACACACTCTGAATCCAAGAGTTTTGAAGACCAACCAACAACACTTTAAACAAAAAAAAAAAAAAAATCATTACAAATCAGAGGTAAACTATAGCAGAAAAAAGGCAGGGACATTTACAATTGAAATATAAAATAAAACCGTGTCTTTTCTTTATCCTTAATTTCCACAGAATAATTTTTACTTAGGGTGAAAACCACCTCTGCCTCTTACTTCAAACTCACAGTTTCATGTAAGGCTGGTGCTTATTTAACCTTTGGCTAACAAGCCTGTTTACTATCAATATAATTTTGACTATTTCCATTTCATTGGCAATACTACTCCCAGCCATACCCAGTGCTGCATTTCACACACAGCTCAATATATCGCTGACATGCTCTCAGCCTCTCTGCTTCTGCAGCAAATTAAGTTTTAATCCCAACATGAACCAGCCTGTCCTGCACACAAGAATTATTCACACTCAAGGGCCTGACCCCTCCTGTGTCAGAGAAAGCATCTCTGACTGCAATTTTCTTAACTGGTTCAGAAGAACCTTAATATTCTGAAAGCACAAACAAAGGTTGTACAGAAAAGACAATTCCACCTCATGGAAGGTTTGGGTGGTTTATTTTCTTTTTTTCTGTAGAAACCTGGGCCCAGGATTGGGCAGGGGGCTGCCCTCACCCAGTATGGATTCTGAGGCAACTCAAGGAAAGGCCAAAGATTACAAATAAAAGTATAATTCAAATTACCTTAATTTTTCCATCAGACAAATTGCATCCACTCTGGTTTTGGGCTGTTTCTTGACCTCTGGTGTTAGAATCCTTCAGTTGAGACTCTGTAAATTGCTCTGTTTCCCAGTTCAAGCCAAGAACAGCCCTGCAGTAAGTTGCAGTGATGGGTAATAACACAGCTGTTTGTCATTGTCTGAGAAATTTAAGTATTTCCTCCCATCTCTCAGCTTTTGCATAGCCCAGAGATGCCCCACTTGTCCCTCACACCCCAAAGAGCAGCTCCTGCTCACCCTGCTCACCCAGCCCTGGACTATCAGTACATTTCAGAAGACAACAAAAGCACAAGTAGCTATGAGATTATAAAATAATCTTCAAAATAATAAGATATGGAAATGAAATTATTTACAAAAGAAGGTTTTCTTCAGTTCCAGAAAAAAACAACCAAACAAGAAACTGTGTTTCAGCACAAACTGGGTATTTCAGAACACCAGAAAAGCTTTCCAGTTTCACATGGCTCCCACTGCATGCTTGTCAAGACCCTAAAACCACACAGATAACTGCAGAAAGTTTCACGTGCATCTTTTCAAAAATTAGGCATAATTGTAAGACAACCGTGTTGAATTTAACCAGTACCTGGATACTTTTTGTTTTTCAAAACCATGAGTGGATGTGTTTGTAAAGCATAAGTTGAATTTTTGCCACAAGTAACTAAGTCCAATAGAAAGGATGATTGCTCAATTCAAAGAGTGAATTTATTTGACTTATATTATGCAGAAGGTCAGACCAAATCTTCAAAGAGGTTTCTTTTTCTCTACAAAAATCAATAATTCTATTGGCCTCCAAGGCAAACAATAAATGTGTCTGAGAAAGGCAAACACCTCTTTAACTTTTGAATTATTTATTTTAAAAATATTCTATCTTCATGTGGATGCCTCTATGAGGATTTTAATGCGCAGTTTCTGAAGATGTATATTAGAAAGGGGGAATGAAACAAGAAACAGTTGGGGAAAACTGAGATTTTGAGACTTTTCACAAGAAAATCCCTAGATATAATAACAATAACAATAACAACAATAATAATAATAATAATAAACAACCCTGTGAAAGTGCTTGCATATTTCTTTTCATGGAGGAAAGAAATTGTTAATCCCCTAATCAACTGTAAGGTTTTAATTTAACCCTCAGAGCTGATATAAAATACTGCAATACCAGTGCTGAAACCTGTGTTGAATGAATACCTGGAAGCAGAAGTCAAAGTAAGATATACTGGATTATTTAACAAAATCAACAGAGGGCTACTCCTATTGCATGTTTAAGATACATATAGGATACTCAATGCCTTCCTTTTTCCCTAACAGAAAGGATTGTACAATTTCGTTCAGTGTTGCAGAACTTGCAATTCAATTTAAACCCAGCTTGTTAAGGCAGGCACAGAACCATAATTACACCCTACACCCCTGCTTATTGTACTGCAGCTGATTTCTGCTGGATAAATGCATGTCATACAACCTGCAGCACACCCAATTAACATTCAAAAGACAGAACAAGAATGTTTAGTCATCAAATACATTCAGAAACAGGCCAATGCTCCAGCTTGGTGTACTGGACTCTATTTTTAATGTTAAAATTCCTTTTTGCCATCTCTTGTTCTGCCCTCTTATCACTATGTGTACCAAGGAAAATTTGGCAAAGTCTGATAAATTCTGAAATGTAAAATATTAAAAATATTACATATGCCAGCCATACTGTATTTCCCAAGTCTTCCATGGCAAAGAAGGAGCACAACCCCTCGGGAACCTTTCTGGTGAGATGAACACACTGCATGTCTGGTACTCAACTATCCTTTCAACAGTGGTAAGTAATACAACTGTGATCCTTTTTTCCTGTGAGTTCTGAAGTGAAGGTCTAAAGAAAGCTTGTCATGGACAGTGTTCAGAAGCTCCAGCAGAATTCCAGGCTGATCCCAGCCTGACCTCACTCATATCAAGACCAAAAGTTCTAAACTGGCCATTTACAAATGCCCCAGGGCATTCTTTAAAGAGAATTCAGTGGAATTGGTCTAAAATGTTGGGATCTCATTTATTTGTTACCGAGTTCAAGACTCATTAAGAATGCAAATTCCATCTCAGCAGACTTACATTTACATTTACAGAATTAGTGCGAGTTTGTTGTGTTTGTTTTGAAAACACGCATAATAATACAATATATGGAGAGTTGGATCTTACTCCAGTCCACAACTTCCATTTTGAATTTTATCTTCCTCAGCAATCCCATTCTCCTATCTGTGGTCAGCCTTCCCCTAATTCCATGTCTTCCATGATGATTTATGATGCCTGCTAATGAGATCAAGAAAATAAATGCTGGGAGGTTGATTAGAGATGGTATCTGAGCTCATCTTCAGAATGCTCTGATGTTTACAGCATCCAGCTCTAGTGCCCTTCAATCTGTTGTTACAAGTCTAAGTTCAAATTAATGCCCTGGACTTGACTGCTTCTTTTTCCCTCATTTTAACCACAAGGAAAAAAAAGAGAAAAACAAAACAAGAGTTCTATGCTACAAGGTCTGAAATTCTTGGTAACACCATATCCATCATCAACAAGCTGCTGGCAGTGGATTCCTTCCTCCTTTTTGGAATTTAAACAATCAGAAGGATCTTCTGCTACACAGGCTGATTTTTTGATTGACAGATTGTCAGAAACTCTCTGATTTTTCACATTTCAGATCTAGTAAATTTTAAAGGCTATTTATAAATCTCACTGTGTTAATGTATGGCGTGGATGTTAATGGAAAACAATCTCACAGATTGAGGGGCTCAGTTTACAGAGAGGATGCTTTGTATAGGTAATACTGTAAGAGTCTTCTAAATCCAGGCTCAATTATTTCTTCTATCACACTTTCTCATGTTCTTTTCAAGGGTCTTGTAAAGATAGATTCATTACCAATTTTGGACATCTCATATTATCACACTTAAATCCTACTTGATGATGGTATCTTACAGTTCAAAATGTCAGCCTGTATTTTTAAATTAAAAAAAAAAAAACACAAAAAAAAACCAAACCAAAAAAATCCAGAGTAAAACCAAAACAAAACCAAAGTAAAACAAACAAAATAACCCCCCCAAAACTAAGCAAATGAAAAAAAAGGTATTTGAACTGTGGAAAAAATACCTCGAAACTATGTGAAATTATATAAGCATTGTTAGATGGGGCTGGAGAGAGCCTCTGCAGCCATTTAGCCAGTTTAAGAAAGCATTACCCTCTGGAATATCAGATATATTATATAACATATAATTGCAAAACATTTTTTGGTTGCTATGCATCACAGCTAGACTATAGCAAAAGCATGGATCCATGTCAGAGTCATTTTACTATTTATTTTATTTTACATGGGCTTTTTTGATTTTAATTTTGTGACTTAGACAGATGATACTGTGGTGACTGGAATCAGAGTGTAACTTCAAGTTTTGTTTCCAGTAAAGGGAATGGCAACTTCTATTTTCAGGACTAGAAAAAAAGATAATTTGGATATGACTGTGTGTCTCAGAGGTCCTAATAAACAGAATGTACAGCCCTAAATGCATGTACAATGATGTTCTGTATCAATCCACTCCTGGGAGTTCATCTGAATCCCCCCATCTCAACATTAAGCCTCAGGAACTGGGATGAACATGTCTGGTAGTACAATATATCTCCTCAAAACCTTTAATAAGTAGCTTCTTTTAGGATTTAAAGTTCATACACTGTCTTCTCAGGGGGCTCTCAGTGAGAATTATATATTTTTTCCTATTTCAATCTCTTCCTTCCTATAATGGAAAGTCTGTGCTAAAGCTGCTATCCAGTGACTAAGGAAAAGAACTAGCACACAAAGTGAAACATTCTGTAATTTGTTCCCTTTACAAAAAAAATTGCCACTATCTTCCATTTCAGACCACAAATGGTTGCTCCATTCATTCACATTGTGCTACAGTTTGATCTTCCTGGGGCTTAAGAACTTAGTTAACAGGAAAATAAATTGAAAGGGAGTATCTTATACATTGCTGACTGAGATGTTCTAATATGAGGATGTGAATCCAGCTAAAAATAATATTAGGCTCAAGTGACTGACCAGGTCAAATAGCACATTTACTTTATTTTCTATTTCTGCTATAATAATGGAATGGGCCGAGAAAACCTGAAATAAAAAAAAAAAAAAAATAAAAAAATATATATTTAAAAAAGCATACCATGTTAATCACCAAAGCCCTACAGTAATCCCCAGGGCTGATTAGCTTTCAGTCACTTTCCGTATCATTTGACTCCTTCTAATAAGATTAAACTAGACTTTTTTACTTCTCATCATCATTCAAAAGGTCCTGTTGACTATTCACTTCTCTCACACTGAAATTCAACAGTGACTTGAAAAGAGTTATGGACCCAGCTTTAGAGACATCTCACCAGCCACATCTGAGCCATGTACAAACAGTAAATTATTGCAAACTGCACCAGTGGTCATATTCTTGTCACTTGTTAGGACCAGGTCTAATCTCTTAGTCCTGTGAAATCACTACTTGTCTAACTGATGACTGAATGTTCATTCTAAAGAATGAGAAGAGTTATTTTAAATATGCAAAACCCAAAAATTACTGTTTTCTCTCCCTTAACCTCATCATACCAAAATCAATATTGCTTATTTCTGACCAGCTCAAACAGAGCACCTTGGATGTCAGTGACTAGAACTGAAAATCATACAGGGTCTGTTTGGCTCCTGGTCCCTGTGATGAAGATAACTCTGCTGAACATGAGCTTTTACAGCTCAGTGAGTGGCATTTCTACAAATGTCCCTCTAAATCATCATGGAGTAATCACTTCACCAAACTGACATTTATGCTCTTTTTGTTGTGTGTAATCTTTTGGATAACAGACCTTTTTTCCTTTAAGTTGATATAGGAAACTACTGAAGTCATCTAAAGCTCACTTTTTATTATTAATTCCCCCTATTTCTTAATAGCATATAATTGCTGTTACTTAACCCTACCCAACAAGGATCTCAGAAGGTGAGATGCAACTCCCAAACCAAAGAGACTAAGATTCACTAAATAATGCTTCGAGATGAGGCTGTACCACAACTTGAATGAGACCAAACCCTGAAGGGAGTCACAACATCTTCCAGAGGTGTGGGAAAAGAAGGTGCACAGCACCAACTGGGGGCTGTTTAAAACAATAGAAGAGCTGATTTTTCTTCTT
>VZRX01008810.1:830507-844124 GCA_013398075.1 Notiomystis cincta | reverse complement strand
TTTCTTCTTTCTTTTTTTTTTTTTTTAAATTATCCATTGGTTCCAGAGCTCTGAGAACATGTCCCATCTACTGCCTCAATGGCACTGCTCATCTTTATATCCCATAAAGCCCCAGACCCAGATGATTTTCAGCTGGGCAAACTCCTTCAGTGACAACACCTTTATAGGATGCAGTGCAGCTGTGCTGTACATTACCAAAATGAGCTTTAAAAGGCATTCACAGAAACATTTAAAAGGTATGAGAAAGAATCCCAAACATGTACATTTCAAATTATTTCCATCAACAATCACTTAAGCAAAAAAGGGTCTACAGATGTACAACCACTACTTTTTAAAGTCTCTATATTGTATTGAAAATTGCCCTTTTCCATGTTAGAATAAATTGCCCTTACAAAAAAAAAATTTAATAAAATTAATAAAATTAATCTTCCTTTAGGGCTTTTATAACAAACAAATCAAACACTTTTCCCACACGTTTGCCTAAAACAACTGAGCAGTAAATGAATATGCTCAACAAAAAAATCCACAACCTAACAACCCCAAACCTGATATTCCTCTACAGGACATCAGACTCATTAATCCCTGAAACATAATTAAAGCTTTCAGGGCAGATGATTAACAGCTGTATCAAACAAACCATTGGACCCCTGTATATTATCAGCTAAGAAGAATTTCATGTCTTCTCTTAATCTTGCCAAGCACTTGCTAGATAAGCACAGGGTATTAGATTCACCTGTTACTATTTCTGTAATTCATGATGTTATCAAAATTGTTTTCTCCTAGGAAAGCACCTGCATGAGACAGTTTTATATCCCATTTCTTCAGGCTTTTTATTATTTTATTTTACTTTTTGTCTTCAGGATCTGCTTAGGATATTCATTCACTCTCACAAAATAGGTAACTTCTCTATTATTGCTGGGTGTTTCAACACCATTCTTAAGAACAGAGAAAGCAATTTATAGGCTCATTATATCTGATATTAATATGCTTACTGCATGTAACACCAGGCACAAAAGAGGAAGGAGAACATTTAGTTTATCACAAATCCATCCTTGAGAAAATAGCTTTGACCTAATGATATCCAAGCTGAAAAACGAAAAGTAGCATTAAATACACACAGAGGGAACATGACTACCAGCACCTACTCTGCTGTGGTGGGTATCACCTTGTTCACATTTCTGAACAACTATCGTAAATATAATTTCATTTATTCACTTGTGTATCTCAGTTACTGTCTGTCTGAAAAACAAAGTATTGTGGTTCTGCTGGGTGCCTAGCTCTAGCTTTAAAAATACATTGGAATTTTTTAACTTGTGTGAATTTTATAAATATTTTGGCTCTGTGTTGAGGAGGGTTGTATTTAATAACACATTTAAGAAGAAATGCTAACAAATGCAAAGCCATCTCAGCCTTTCCTTCTCTTCTGTCCCTGTGAGACGGGATCTGGAGCTGAACATCCTGACCCCAACCATGCCATCCAGGCAGAGATTTCATCATCCTTCAGGCTCAGTGCATCAAACAATGAAAAACTGCTCAGCCTCTGATCATCCACGCTACCTGTTGGTACCCACAGAGCACAGGAACAGCTCTGGCTGCAGGTGTGGCCAAATACATCCCCTACTGCTGGGTCTGGTGGAGCTCTGCCAGCTTTCCAGATTTAGGCAGAAATGACCCCAAAGCAGGGAGGACAAAGAGCTCCAAGCTCTGGTGACCACATGCCACATGAGCAGCTCCAATATCCTCTGTCTGCAGGCAGTAGGTGAGGCCACATCACACTCAGCAGGACACAGAACAGCTTCACCTCACGGTTTTATTAGAAGAGTAACTTTTAATAGAAGGCCATGGAGGCACTGGCATCCACAGTAGAATAAACACATGTATTTTCACATATAGAGAACATCACCCCAGATCCCTGTGGCTAATCCTTGGATGAGGATCTAATCAAGGGTTTTCTATTTAAAATAACCTCTAGCAAATTGGTAGCAAATCTGGAGGCAGCATTCTTTTGCTTCACTTTGTAAGACATAAAAATGGCCTTTCTTATTTCATATTCCAATACCATTCTGCAGTAGTTCTACCCCCAATCCCAGTGGGGATGTATTCAGCAATTATACTATGTATTTGAAAGTGCATCCATTTGTGTGCCTAAGAGTATCACTGCACTATTGTTAACCACACCTGTGTAAAAATCTAGGGTCTTTTTGTTAGTCAAAATCATTTGCTTTATGGCACATTGGGAATTATACCAGGCAGCTTTTTTATTGCTCTTTTTTCACTATTTCTATGAGTGAAAATTCTTAAATCTGTAGGGTTTATATCCTGTAAAGTACGGTATGATAGATAGCATGGCAAATTGTAAATTAGTTATAAATAGAAATACACAATGTAAATAAAAATGGATGTAAATTAATGATTTAAAATTATTATGAGCTGGGAAACACAGGTAAGAGGAACACAGAAACTGGAAGTGCAGACTCACTCCTGAAGTGTTCACTGTCATGGATACTGCACAATATTCCTTGTACTCTACAGGAAAATATAAAATGCAACCACAATAAAATGCTACTGCAATATTAGAGCTTTCCAAAGAAGGTCAAGCACAAACGCCTTCTACCCAAAACAGATGGTTTTAATTATTAATCCTTATTCTGTGTTAAATATTTTAAAAACTATAGAGGTTGTGAAAAGTGTTATCTTACTGGTCTATGTTCTGGGTTTGTTTGGTTTTGTTTTTTTTTTTTATATCAGAAAAATACAGCTTTAAAGTAGCCACTAATCCTAACTCGTGCTACAATTTATGACAGAACATTGGGGGGTTTTGTCTTTGAAATAAAGGTTTACAAAATTATATTTTAGGTGCATTTTCTTCTTGTTCCAGGGATGGCTTCCCATCCTGAGCACTCAGCAGAGTGCTCAGTAGCACTCCTACCCAGGGGAAGACTTGTCACGCAACCACTTAAAAAAACAACTTTTCATTTCTCCTGAGAATGCAGACATTTCCTGGAACTCTCAATGCAAAATAAAGGTGTGATCAGTGTCCTGTCAAGCAGCCAAGGGTGTGTTCATCTACCTCTCAGGATGCTGTTGGATAAATGGTCATTATCTCTGGCTGAAGGATTTTGTGAGGCTTCTGCAACACTGGATCCTGCTAAAAGCTCACCAAGGCCACCCGGAAGACAGCACATCCACAATTATCCTGTTGGGATGGGGAAGGAAACAACCCATATCTGCTGTCAGTGAAATTGCAGAATGCATCTCATTTTCTGGCATCACCTAGGAGGGTGGAAGTTTTGGAGCACAGCCTCAGGTGCAAAGCTTTGCTTCCCTGGGAGGTGTCACACCTATGGAGCACAGTTTAATGCACCTGTGTGTTCCAAGGCAGCACAGTTTCTTGCTACTTATAAAATGAAAATGTTAATAATAACCTATCCTACCCACTCTGATTGGTGTAACAGAATTGCAAGAGACAAAAAAGAATCTTTATCCTTTCACCTTTATCTTCTCTGCCTCCAAAATGGAGAGAGAAAACAGCTTTTTTTCTGCAAAGATGAGGGCTGTCCCCATACCTGCTGCACCCTCTCTTCATCAGGATGCCGTAAAAGTGATGGTCACAGCCTTGTTCTTAGCATATGCTCTGTTATTAGGGGAATATGAATGCCTAAGCATTATTTTAACTTGCAAATGAGAGGACATAAAATTTTGCAAAATGAATCAGTGAAGATGGAGAGGACAGAGAAGTCACTGTGAAACTATGTTACACACAAAAGTACAGACAGCTGAAGAATGCCACAACTGGGAACCATTACAGTTGTTTTACTACCAATAGTGATGATTTTTCATGGTAAAGGCATCACAAAGCCGTGTGCTCTCCCTGCTAAGGGTTTTTAAATACAGAATCTTTACAGGGAGCAGAACAAATGCTACAGGAAGAGGAAACAGCTACAAACAGCCTTGCTTTCAGCAAGACTCCACTGAAAACAGCATCTTTATTGATCAATAAAACTTGGGGCTCATTAGTTACGTTCTGCCAGCGTTGACGAAAATATTGTCTGATCATCTCTTTAGGAAACGTGCATTAATCTGGGAGACAGCATCACATCTCTGAGTGAAAGCCTGACAGTGGCAGGAAGAAAACAGCTCCTAAAAGCCACAACTCCGGGTGACAGAGTTATCTCAAAGCCTAAATCTTGTCAGCAGCAAAGGAGACACCGCAATTACTGCAAAGCAAACAAAGACAACTTTTAAGCCGCGGAAGTTAACATGGCTATAAAAGTCAATATATTTACAAAGGGGAGAAGCAGAAAGAGATATAAAGGAAAGCCAGAGGGAGTATCAAACAAATTACACTTCAATTTTTATCTTGATGGTGATCAGTTACAGTAACACTGGCGTTATTTAAAGCCCTAAATACTGCTGTCACTTCCAATTGCCCTGGCACATCCAGATTATACTCAATAAAATATTTTCCATGCCTGAATATTTCAGTTTAAGCTTGCTGCAAGGTTAGAACAAGCTGCTCCTTGGCTCCACATGCTTTATTTCACTGCAGATTTCTACTGTAGCTCTGCATAACATTTTCCCCAAAACACTGGCATTATATATTTCAGAAAGGGACAGAATTAACATGAGAAATCTTTTGTTGCCACTGTGTTGGGGAAGAAAAAAGGAATTGATGAAAGGTGTGTTTATCTAACCCAGCATGACCAAAAGAATTCAACATAAGTAAACCAGCAGAAATTAAGAAAATGAAATGGATGTGAACCAACTATCCTTATTTTGAAAGTATACAGACATCTGAAAAGTTGTGGATACACTTTCATTTAATCCCCATTTTTAATTTTACTTTAGAAGCAAAGTATCAGAAGCTGTTTATTTTGAATAGGCTAAATTTCAGTAAATAAATTTTTATTAATTTCTCAAGGAGCTTTTAGCTTTGGAACTTACCAGCTGGGATGGCATGGCAGTTTGAGGGGGAAATGATATCACTTAGGATACGGAAAGATAGCCTTAGGGGCAGAGCAGCATCACTTTCAAAATTATCAAATAGTAAAATTGCAGAAAAATGAGAGAACTGAGCAACTCTTTCTGTGGTTATTCACTTAATTTCTATGTGACTTTTGATGCTATTTTGAAGATAACAACCAGACATTTCCCAGACTATGAAGTCTAACTCTCTCCATCTCTTTTCCCCCTACTCTCTGCGATGTGGTGTTATTTGGGACACGATTCTAGAACTATTAAAAAACACCCCTGAATGTGCTGGTGAATTCCAGTGATATGAGGAAGGTTTCATGACATCAGCAGATAAAATTTAATTTTCTTATTTGTCAAGGCATTTTCCTACTTTGGTTTTATTAATAACACATTCATTTTATGCTTTAACAGATTTATTTTTTAGAATCATGTAAAATTAAAGTATTTGTGGAGGACTCTTTTTACTATTAATTGTGAGGGCCAAATGAATGCTCCTATTTACACTGGTTGAATTTCATATTCATTTTGGATGCACGGGAACCTTAGTGATTGCCTGGGTATGAAGAAAAACAGCTAATTATTTATCCAGTGTATTTATTCACACTTCTTTTGCTGTCTTTCTTCTCATAGGTAGGTAGCTTGAACTTTTTTCTTTTTTTTTGTTTGTGGGGTAGTGTGGCTGAACAAAAATCTTTTTATTCCAACTATGACCACTGTCTCCAGCATGTTTAATAAACAAAATAAGAGTACTGTAAATATATTGCTGTGTTTTGCAAATATTTTTGTGCAGATACATCAGACACCTCTTCTACTAATCTATTTTTAATGGAATTCTTCTCACCAGTTGATTGCAGGTGCTGATGTCCTGCTGAAAAAAAAAAGACTTGGCAACACCCCAACACCAGGAGAAGCTGCAGCATCAGACACCAGAGCATCCTCAGGAGAGGGAGTCACAGCAAATCCCAGCTGCAGAAGTTCCTCAGGCAGCACTGAAGCACCACAGTCCAACTGTGAGCCAGGGAACAGCACCATTTCCCTTATTCCACTGTGCGCATTAACCACTGCTCTGTCATTTCCATCAGTTATCTTTATGCAGCCACATGTATATAAATATTTTTTTAAAATACTGCCTGTATGAATTCTGCATGGGTTTTATACTTCTCAGATACTGGCACACTCCTTTCTCACTAGCTGCTGCCTCAGGAGACCTTGATAGAAAAATGGGTGCCATAAGATTCTTTAGCTTCCTGATAACAAGTCACAGGCCACTTAATGTATATTTTTGATAATTTTGTTCAAAAGAATAAATGAGGAACCCCAGATATAAATATTCTCTTTTTCTAAGTTTTTTTTTTGTTAACTTTTCTAACCAAGCTGCAAACAGAAACAACTCCAAATTATATTTCTCATCACCTAAGGGAGAGTTTTCACTTCATAGGTGATATCAGAAGCAGGCTATTCCTCTTTGCCACTTTTTGGTTAGACTCATTGAATTTTCTGAGATTGTTTTTCTTAGAAATATGGAAAACCATTTTTGTCTTCCAATACTTCCTCACAGAGAAATTCATGCTTAAAATTATTACCAAAACATCTTGCCGTAAACTCTCTGGACTGAAATAGTTTAGACAGGCATTATTCTGATAATTGTGATGCTAAACTTACTTACTTTGGGGTACTAAATTTACCCTGAGGTGCAGCCCAAAAGGTTAATTCCTTGAGAACTGAAGTTCATACAAGAATACAGGAGACTACACCATGATACTTTGAGTATTTTCAGGAGGACTCTGCGGCTCTGTCACAGTAAAATGTACCTGCTAACATGTTGCTTTAGCGACTGTAATTAAGTGTATATCGATCTATATGTTGCCAAATTATCTTCCCACCTACATTACGGCTGTAAAATTAAAAAGCCATTACAGCTCATTGCAAGTGACAGCATCTGCTTTTAAAATAAAGATTTCATGCTAAATGAGGAGTTGTGCCAATTACCATCCACTTTTTTTGGTTTGGTTTTTTTTTTTTTGTTTGTTTGTTTGTTTTTTTTAATCTTGCTTGTCCCTTAACCACACCAGCTTCTTCCCTGCAGATTTTAATTGATGGTTCCATTCTCTAATTAGCCGACTTCAGTAGCATCCGGGCTGGACTTGTAATATTTGTTTTTAAGTAGCCCAATTATTGGCAATTGACCTCCACTTAACAGCTTCTAAATCAGATATAGTTGTTTCCCTTGTCGGGCTGATAGGCGAGAAGCTCAGAGCCTTTTGTTGCCTTCCTTCGTTCTCAGCCGTGGATCCTGAGCAGGGAGGCTCCCCCTGTGCTCTCGCCATCCTCCTCGCAACTCCAGGCTTCCCGGGAAAAGGCTCCAGCCCTTGTTAGAGAGGTCGTTTCCCTTTAACTCTCCTTCTCTGACAATCGATTTGTCAGATCAGAGGCCCCTCTTTTGTGAGAGCCCCTCTGACAGAGTTCAGCCGGGGTCAGCTGCCTTAGAAATCGGAGAGAACTCAAGGAGGGTTGAGGATTAGTACAGACGGGATTATCTGCTGCCCCAGGGGGAATAAATTGCCTTTGATACAATCTCCTGCCAGGTTTTTCGATGCCACCCCCGCCCCCTCCCCCCTCCCCTCAATTTGATTAATTAGAAAAGTTAGGGGAAAAAACAAACACACAAAAAATTGGTTAAAACCCAAAAAAAATGGTTTGTAGACAATGTATATCTAGAGCACTGTAAAACTGGCAAGTGAAATCACAGCAGTCTTCAACCAGCATAAATTTAGGAAATATTAAAGACTTATCAACCTCTGCTGTATGGTATCAGCAGTGATAATCTACAATTATATCATAAATGACACAAAATTATAATATTAAGGACAAAAAGCCTGAACTGTATTAACACAGAATTTGAATGCCTCATATTCAACAAGACAAATAACCCAAACATGGATAGCAAGGCATATTTTAGGGTATGTTAAAGTATCCTACAAGTGTAAAGCCAAGTCTCATTGTGTTTAAGCCCTGTACTTTAGACATCTGAAATTTCCAACTCATCCTTATCAAAATCCTGACACATGTATTTCTTCATATTGCCAGCACTCTTTGAAAGTAGCTGCTAATGTGATCCCAGGAATACAACAAAAGTACAGGTAAAAACTACTTTATTCTTTGGCTAAAATCACAGGCATAAAAGGAAGGCTTGACCTAAGACTTAATCATATAGATAAAGTCATTCTATTAAATCTGCTGGACTCTGAGTAGTTACATAAGATGACAGAAGTCAGAGCATTACATTTTCCTGCTGAGGTGATGCCCTGTTAGTTTACAAGAACTACATCAGCCCTGGCAAACTGTGGCTGGGAGCTCTTTTCCCCAAAATTTTTCTCTTTAAAGGAAGTTTCCTACAGAAAGACAAGTTCTGGAAACATTTCACCCGGTGTGTGGTGTTGCTGAGTCCTGCCATGCTGTTCATTCTTGAGCTCTGAGTGCACACATCTGTGCTGAGCCCTGCATGAAGCAGCTGCCTCTGGTGTGTCCCCAGCCTCACGTTAGATGCCATTTCCTAATTTAGGAAGAGCTGGCAAACAGGTCTTTTGCTCCCCTGTGCATCAGAGTGGAGCAAATGTCAGGTCACAGAGGAACAGGAGACTCTAAGGAGCTGCTGGTTTGTAGGATTTGGGAAGCACGAAAGGGCAGAGTGTTTAAGAACTGCTGAGAGCTGGCAGTAACACAGAGGCGTCTGCAAGGCCATTTCCATGAGATTCCCTATCCACTGTGATGGAATGGGATTTGTTCTGCCGAGCTGAGCCTCTTCCCATGGTCAGCTGGCATTTCCTGGGAAACCCAGGGCTGGAACTAAAAGTGGTTAAAAGCATCATGATAGGCTGCATGCTTCACAGGAAAAACAACTTTTCACAATCCATCCAATGACAGAAAACAAATACAGCAGAAATCCAAGGACAGCAGGGAAAGGGACATCTTAACTTCTCAGGAGAGACAAAATATCTTAGGCATCAAATTATGTGGATTGTTTCTAATGCAGATATCCCAGCACGCTACAGACTCCTCCTTGGAGTAAACTGCAAAATGCAGAAGAAATAAATATCCACACTTATTGAGATTTTACAATTACAACAAAGAAAGACATAAGAAAAATCTCAGGCTGTGAAATTCTGTTGTTCTGCCATGTATATTTTAAATACAACAGACAAAGCAACAAACACATAATAGGAAATATAAACATTTTCAAGTAGCTACCTACTTAGTCATAAATAAAATAAACCTCCTCATAATCCTGGTATTTATAATAATATTTTTTATTATTATACATCTCTCTGTAATTTTTTATTATAACACTCTTTGGAATAATTTTTAGTATGTAATTCATTAGATACTAATAATTTCCTGCAAAGAATTTTAAAATAAAATCTAGTCTTCTGCAGTGAAGTATTAATTTTTTACACAATGAAAAAAAAGAAAAACAAAAGGGAAAAAAGAAAAAATAGGAAATAATAGGAGAATTCACCTGTTTCTTAAGATCATGAGAAAGCCATTTTGGCCCAGTTTCAATTGACAGAAACCTTCATAGTCTTTATGCAGACTAATACATTTAAAAAGTTTAACATCTGTTACTCATTCATGCTTCCCTATAGTGAAGATTTTACTAATTATATCCACTAAAAATGGACGATATTACATCTGCCTTACACAACAGGATGTAGGTGTGCTTCAATCTAATGCAAATATAGAGGTGTGTGTATATATATATATATATATACACACACACACACACACACACACACACACACACGCACATATAAAACAAGGTTTTTTAACTATAGGAATGCCCCCCTTTAAAAGGAAAAGCAGTGAAAGCTGCTGCTGTTATTCAGAGCTGAATGAAAAGGCATCATTGAGATGTTTCATCAGTGGATGGTTTTGCATCTGTGGATTTTGCATTTTCACAAGGCTGCTTCTTCTCAAGCTGTGGTCGAGAAATCGTGGATTTGCTCAGCAAGGGGTGAAACTGGGAAAAATATTCAGGAAATTAAATGAGGGAGGAGAGGGTTCCTCCTTTTTGTAAAAGAAGTTTTTATTGGTTGTTTCATCCGTTTCTAATCAAAAATGAGTTCCAAATCAGTTCCAACACTGACCTTTTTTTTGGAGCCTTCTAACTCACAAAGAAGAAGAGGTGTTGCCAAGAACTACAAATGGCATGGTTTGTTCAAAAAAACATAGGACCCAAAGGAAACAACTAACACACCAAACTACTTTCAGCAGCTGGTAAATCTCTGCTATTCCACAGCAACATTCTCATTGGCAAAGCACTGAATATCCCTATTCAAACAGAATAGTTTACAGGCAAACATACAAGCAGTTTGTTTCTTTTCAACTCAAATATCACAAAAATAGAACAATTAATGTTTAAAATCCAGTGCGTGAAAAATCAGGGCCCTTCTGAAAAGAAAACACATCCATTACAAAATTAACTCTACTTTTATTATTTGAGCTGCTCACCTCTAAAATCAAGGATTTTGCAACAGGATTTCTCACCCTACTAAATTGATAACAAACCCAAATCTCAGTGCAAATGAAGAGAACGAATAAAACTGATCTCACTCCTGCAAAGACCTATAAAGTCCTGCTGAGATATGGCTTTGACTTTTTGTATAAATGGAAACTCTAAGTAACCCATCTCAATATATTTTTAGAAATACACTATAACAGCTTAGTCAATTCTGTGTAGTGGAACTCCAACATAAAATCAGAGCATTCTTTTCTCCTTAGAATGAAATAAATAGCATTTCTGTAGCTCCTGGGGAAAAAATAATAATTAGACTCATTCAGAGCACACATTTCTTGTATAATAATGCAAAAGAACAAGGAAAAAAAAGCAATTCAACAATTTAGTCCACTTGCTGTGAGCAGGGGAAAAGGTAGAGAAATAAGTGCCCATTTTCTGTTGATTTTTAACAGAGATTTAGTGCCTATTTCTTCGCATGCCTTTGAAAAATGTTTCCTCCAGATAATTTAAAAAATCATACTAAATCATTTCTGAAATTGGAAATAAATGGCAGCAAAAATTTCTCAAATATTTAATAATATACCTGATCATCAACAATATAGTCATCTCTTAAACAGTGTGAAATATAAAAATGGATACTCAACAACATTCTTTTCAGGTCTGGATTCCAAAACTATGTGTATTTATTTTTAAAAATTGATTCTTTTCTAGTGCACAGCTCAGATCAAATGCCAGAGAAAACTCAAGAACTCAAAGACCTTGTGAACATATGAACAATTGCACTGCCAGGCATAATTGTTTTCTGATGCATAGCTGGCTGCCATTTAGCACATGCCCTGGTAGAAAAGGTCACTACTTACAAAAAATGAATTTCTCACATCTTCCATTAAAGCAGGCAGCCTGCATGCCAGGCACATATTGCACAGCAACACAGCAATGTTGTTAATAATAATACATGTACATATAATTAATATGTATAATTAATAATAATAATAGTACATAATGTAAATAATACATTATTTTCTGAAGCAGGTCGCCTTCAGTTTCACCCTGCAGAGTTGTTCTTAAAATGTGACCATATTAATTAACCATGTCTTGAGTGACAGAAAACCAACACCAGAATGAACAGGTTTTAAGTTATTCCTGAACAGTAATCAACCATGCCGTTACTTAATTTCAGTAGTAGCTGATCAAGTAAAAATATCTATTTACAAGGTAAGAACCTGTTTCCCTAGATAACTTTGAAAATTGATGGGTTGAATTTAATTGTGATTTGGTACTATAAAGTGTGACAAGTTTGGGAACAGGTTATAGGTTGCCTAAAAAGGAAAAGGTGAGCATCACCTCAGCTTAGTGTCACACAACTGTCTTGGACAAGTGAAAACTCAGCTGTAACTACAACTATGGTGTTTAGACACTTATCACAAAGGCTTATGACACAGAGACAGATATAAAATATCAGGTTTGTATGACAAAAATCTTTACTGAGGGATGGAAGGAAGGTTTTGCCCTCATTGAAGCGAGAAGTTATTTACTAAGCAGTCAAGTGGGAGAGAGAGCTCCTGGTGAAATAAAGCAGCACTCACCTATTTACAGGAGGGAAACAAACTGTACTTTAGGACAGAGAAAGTCACACAGTCTTGTCTCTGCAAGGACAGAGCTTGAAGGACTCAGGTATGAAAAATTAGTTTTGCCTGTGCCCAAGTCTGCCTGTAATTTTGTCCAGAACTTTGTTTTGTCTCAGTTAAGTTGCAATCCCTGTTTATTTGAAAACCTTGGTGTGCTGAAGCCATCATTTAACAGCAGCAGGTTACTGTGTCTTTGGTGTTGCACTGAGAATGCTCCAGCCATATGCAGAAATTCTAGTTTTTGCCTCTCAGAGCATTCTGTTTGCTATAACCCAGAGTTTAGCCCATATCACTGACATTTACTGACATATGTCAGGAGATAATTGATTAAATATATGATTATAGCTTTAAAATGTCTCTTAGATAATCCCAGTGTTCACTACAATCTCAGGGTCCAGGCACATCTGTGCCCTTCTTCTCCACAAGACATGCAATAAACTTTTGAAACTCTTCGAAAAAGCAAACATAAAATAACTTCTTATAAAATCTGTGTATGAAAGCTTTGAATACCACAGTCCCCCTTTTGGTTTTTCTTCCCCTTTCCTTTGTTTTCTGTGACCTTTTCTGAAATCTTCCCAAATTCATTCTTGCTCCACGCTTCTGACACCATGTGATGTTCATCACTTCCCTTAATGATCAAACAGAGATGTGAAGAATAGCAATGTGCTTAATGTTCAGCAGGAATTTATAACTACACCATCAAGTCAGTCATGACCTTAGAAATTTCCATCAGGAGCTCTCTGGGACTAGCAAAAGAATTCATATTCAAATACATTCTCTATTATGTTGTCTCCTTCAAATACTATGCTACCCTTGCTTGGCTGTTAAATTTTGCTGTTATTTAAGTAGCAAGTAAAAGACTACAAAGTTCAATATTGACTCAAAATTGAAGACAAAAGTACCATTATTGCTGTTTCTTGTGGATATGACTTAGTAACACCACAACCTTCAAGTTGTTTTATTTGGATATGGTGTTTCCATAGGATAGAGACTGTCAGTTGCTTCAGTCAATGCAGAACATAAGTGAATATGGCAAAGGCCTTCTCTTTTCTTTATATCTGAGCAGAAGAATCTGGGACAAGGCAGAGCAGTCCTGAGTCAATTAGAATTAGGAGACAGCCAAAGAACAGCTCATTTAAGTCACAGGGGATCTTCCACATCCCTCTTTTCATTTTACCAGGACAGTTCCTCTAAATCAAGGACTCGCACTTCACTTCCCAAACAGCAGCAATGAGTCCCATTCCCTTTCCCTTCTTCCCTTTAAAAACCCTATCAATATACTGTTCTAAACATCAGCCACCATGTCTACGATGCCTGACAGGTTTACTGAATTGTGAATTCAATCCAGCTGCAAACAGAGAAGTTGTGATTTATGGACAGATAAATGCACTCTCAATAGCCTATTGCTGTAATGAAAATGGACCAATTCTGCTCTAAAAACAACCAAACAACAACTACCAAAAAAAAAAAAAAAAAAAAAAAAAAAAAAAAAAAAAAAAA
>VZRX01008810.1:814945-825198 GCA_013398075.1 Notiomystis cincta | reverse complement strand
ACGACACAAAGCCAATTAATATAAATATATAATAAGTTAATAAAATAATAACTAATTAAAATATAAATACATTAAAATAGTCTGAATCTTTTATAAGTACGGAAGCACACAAGTTTCAATCAGTCACTCCATAACCCTGAACAAAAATTACTTCCTTAATTTTCATTTTCAGATCACTCCACGTGTTTAATTCACATAAACTTACAGATATTCAATATCCAAATTCCTTAGAAAGATTTGGAAATCACTGGCTGCTCAAGGAACACAATAAAGAAGAGAACTGCCCAATCCATCCTATCTGGAAAGCAAACCCTTGTGCCTTAGAGAAGCACTTGTTAAGGCACAAAAAAAAGTTTCAGAGCACATTCCAGTTGTCATTTAATTTTAGCTCTTGCTTGACCTTTTTTCCCTCCCCTCTCTATCTGCCATGGTAGTCCATGGGCCAGAACAGGGTAAGGACAAGGTGTTGCATGAATTTGTTGGGGCTTTTTTGGGCACAGATGGTTTATCTTGCTCTCATTCATAGACAAATGAATCATCACATTAAGAATGTCATGCCATAACTTGTTCTCAGGCTGGGAATAGGAGGTTGTCTCCTATAGGTGGGGTGTTTTCGTGCTTTCCTCAGAAATCCAATGCACAATGAGTCCACAAGGCTTATCTGGGCTTCCTCTTACTTCTTAGACCCCTAGTGGGGTCTGCCAGACACTCAGAAGATAAATTTTCCAAAATCCAAAATATTTTGTTTGGATTTGTGCCCTGTATCTCCTACAAATTCATAAACACACTGTTTGTAGGAATTAAAAGATCTAACGTATTTTGGGACCTCAAATGTAATCAAAAAGTTCTGAAATGTCTTTCCTATCTCTGTCACTGGAAGCAAATCAGAGTTTTGTCCAGCCTTCTATTGCAAGACATTCTGTGCTGAAATAAGGGATGGGGGTGTGGAATAATCAAAAAACAAGGATCCTAATTTAAATGTAAACAATGGAAGTACATATATTATACATATACCTACTCAGAGCAAGAATGAAAACCCATTTGTAAAACCCAAATCCAGCCTGTCAGATCAAGATGGAGCAGCTCTTTCAAAGCACTCTGTCTCCCAGACAGAATGACAGGGTGGCAGGAGGAAACGATTCCTGCAGTCTGACTACAAAAATAATGAATAGTCTGCTTCAAGTTGGTTTTTTTGCATTATTTCTATTCAATACACTGTCTTTGTAAGGATGATTAGTGCACCATCTGCCTGGACCACAAACAGGCATAAAGGAGACAACCTCCTGATTAAAATCTCATTTCTTTTAAACAGAGAATATGAACCCACTATTCTTTCTGGATATGCAGACCTCCAGTCTCCTAATTAATCTATATCAGTCATCAGATATAGATAGCATGGCCAGACCTCAAGTTATTTAAATGCATCACTGAGCTAAAATATAATAGAGCCAAGCCACAAATATGAAGTTCCTTATCCTCTGCAACACTGAGTGCAAGATTCTGCGTCTCATTAGGGCAGAGCATCAGAATTAATCAGGAGCTCTGAAGCAAGTTTCTAATTTTTATCATCACAAGCCTATGACTAATCCTGAGATTCATCTGATAAATGGGAATATCTGCCTGAGAGCTGGCCACTCTGGCTTCTTCAGCAGAGATCTCTTCAACAGAGACTCAACAGCATTTCAGATGCAATTTGTTAAATATTAGGATTAAAAGGGACACAAGTGAATTGCTGCCTAAACAGGACTACCTGTCTCAAGAGAATACAAAGGAACCAGGAGTGATGCATCTAAAAATAAACATACATGCTTTTGATGCCTAAATTAGATTAATATCAGCATCTTGGCATAAAATACAATTGCAAAGGGCAGAGGTTACAGGAAATTCATGATTTCTCTTAAATCTATAATGAACAGTACTAAAAAACGTTGAAATTCATAAAATTTATTTTAATTTTCAGTTCTAATTAATAACCATGTCCTTGTCCTTATCCATTCATTACTTTGTGGCTTCATTTTGTATCTTCATTTTGCTCCGTCCAACGTTTACAAGTGCTTGAATTAAAATCATAATGACAAAAGTGTCTGTCCAGCCCAGGATCAGTGTATTTGATGCAATAGCTGTTAAAACACACACAAACACACACACACACACACACACACACACACACACACACTCATCACCATCTTTATTTCTGCAGTACAAATTAAGGACAGTTTTTTTGTCCAGCAATTCATGTGTGAGCCACTTTGAGATTTTCCTGAAAAAAACACACACTTGTCATTACTGTCTTCATAAACTAGTACACCTAGTAAAAATACAAAACCACTGTATAGATCTACATAATAAATGAAAACTGTCTTTAGGGGAAAAGTAGAAATTGTATATTTCCTTAGGGATCTCCAAAGCATTTGACCAGCATTTATTACATTTCAGATTCTCCCTGTGGGTAAGTTTTATTTGCAGAGGACTTTACAAACTGATCATCCAAGGCATAAACTGAGGCAAATCTCTCAGTTTTGAATTCAGAGAATTTAAGAATCCATGTACTGTCTCCTATTCAAAAGCTCCTTCAGCTGTCAACAAGAGAAAGCCTAATAAAGTCACCCATAGGATGGGTACATTTCTGCATAACTCTTTCCTCCCCTTATGGATTTTATATAAACTATCGTGTGTTTTCATTACACACTTCCTTGCTGCTTACACATCAAGCTCTCATTAAAAGAATTTTAAGCCTTAATATTTTCCAGGCAAAATACACAGTTGACATAATTGCAAATTATAACAGCTTTTAATGCTGGCATTCAAGAAAATTTCTGAAACCATCAGGGTAAATTACACAACAATATAACATTTATAAAACAATAGCATAAAAGCCTTCCTTTCTTTCCCCTCTCTCAAGTATTAGGATATCCAGCTCTGGCTGGCATGCTCACTGGCACTCAGAGACCAAAGTGATGCTGGAGGAAGTGTGAGTATGAATAAAGAGAAATTGCCTGTTTTGTGCAGGAAGAATGAAAACCTATACTTGTTTTCATTTTTAACTAAGAACAAAACCATACTGATAAAAACCTTTGAATTTACAGTCGAACAGCACACAAAATGGCTTGAAGTGCTCTGTTGATTTTCTTTTTCTCTCCAGAGTAGCAATGTGAGCACAGAGCATCACAGTGGCTGCTTAGAACGTGATTAACAACAGAACTCCACCCATGGAATTGTGTACCACCTGGCATAATGATTGAAAAAGAAATCATGGCTACATCAACTGAATGATTTAGCACATTCTGGTAGGCAAATGAAGGCATGTTTGGCTAAGATTTGTGGCCTAATGTGGACAGAAATCAGTGTCATCATTCAGAATATGTTTTATTTAATTGCTGACTTGCTGTGAAACTTTTGGCATGTCAGTTAATATCTATTTCTGTTCTCTTTCCATCCTTCAGTAGCTAAGGTAAAGAAGAAATACTACCTGTAGAGGAAGGACATAAAGCAACAAAATTTTCCTTTATCTTAGCTGAAATCTACATGCTTATTAAAATAAAAATCAGCAATATAGTTATCATTATTATTATTGTATAGTTATCTTTAAATGTAAACACAGAAACTTTAATAGAACTACAATTTATATTGTGTTTTTATTTTCCATTTCTCCTCTACTCTATAATAAAATTGGGAACTATACTCAGTGTCAAGCTCCCAATTTTCATCTCTCAAAACAGTTTTTTCATATTTAAAAATTTCCCTTTATATCAGGGAAATACTGTGAAAATAACTCTCCTCCATACTGAAGAAAATTATTATAGGATTCTCCTTTGTGAAGAATATTTTGCAATATTTTAGTTTCCTAGTTGAAAGAAGTTCTCAGAATATCTTGAATATTTAGAAGTTTCTATCCTTTATGCATCTTTAGCTACTTTTTTGGCCAGATCTACATTTTCTACCACTGGCTATTTGCGTGCATCTGCAGAGCAACTTTTTCTCATTCCACTTTAAAAAATACTGTAGCATCTGATAATGTAGTCTATATAGCCCTCTCAGGAAAGGAAAAAGAGGTTTGCAAATCAAAAAGCTGAAGTATAAATTCCATCACATCATATTGCATACATAAATAAGATGAAGAAATCTAATCTTGAGTCAAGAAAAATTCTATTACACTATCTACATTTCTTTGGCTGCACATAAAAAATACCAGTTCTGTAACTTGTTTTTCCTGCTCACAAAGCTGCAGGTGTTAGGCTCTTTTCTAGAAACAAGGGTATTTAAGGCATTTACTCTTCCTGTTTCTGAATTTGGATAATGTGGAGAGACAATTACTGTTTAGAAAGGACAATTTCTTCCAGATGTCAGCAATCTATTTATAATATATTTGTGGATTTTTATAAGAGAGATCCTTAGGGTCCCTTCTAACACAGTCCATTCTATGAATCTATTAAATCAGACAAGTTTGAGCTTTAAGTTTACTTACAGTAACGACAATTCAAGCAAAGTGAGAAAAAGCAGTCAATACACAAACCACAGAACTATTATTTGCCTAACTGTGAAACAGCAGAAAAGAACTTAAATTCAAGAGAATTTCACGTGTACTCAGCATCTCACTTTACAATCTGTAAAAACTAGTCTCTAAGTCCTTAACTACTACTTTAATTGTAAGACTGAGCTCGCTTACAAAACAAGAGTGTGGGAGAACAGAAAAGAAGTTTTATTTGTACTATATGAAGTATTGGAGTTTTTATTTGTACTATATGAGCTACTAAACTCCAAGTATTAGATGTATTTCAAGGATTCCAATATACCAGGGAGAACTATGTTCATAGCTGGGGGCTTCAAAGTTTTATGAATATTTCTGAAGCACTTTGTGTCATTTTCTGAATTACTACTCAAGTCAAATAAAACCTTATTTTATTAATAAACAGTCTCTCCTGGAGACAGATGAATCAGCTCCCAGGAAAAAGAAAAACAGCAGTCATTAAATAATAATAACCAATGAAAAGATAAATTCAAGTGCACGCTCCCTGTTTGGGCAATGCCAAGCATAAAATTTTGTTTCACTTATCTATTTCCAGGCCCACTTGGAAATGGATTCTCGGCTTTCCTTAGGACAGTGCAATGTAACATCTGAGGCGCTGGACAGCTTGTCCCTGTTATTGTTCCATTTTGGCAGACAAGATTTATTTGCCACAGAGGACAAACCATTCCTCCACTGCATCCTTCAAAACAACAACTCTGATCTGACCTACCAGGACATTCCTCACATGCCAATGTTCCATGGAAAAGAACCTTCAGCAAATTTGGGTCACAACCCTCTTTCCATTTCATGTACAGACTCACTAGCACTGTGACATACCAGTGTTGATAGGGACACATCATTTTAACAGAGCAAACAAGTTTTAACACTATCGTTATTCCAATATTTCTCTAAGAAAATAAAATTTTCAAACACAGCATTAGAAGAATTGATGGTAGAAGCATGTAGAAAATAATACTTCTAGCTAAAAATTCCATCTCTCTTTTTGAATAATACGCTATTGTTCAGTGCAGCGCAGGTGATGCTTTAATCAGGTTATGGACACATAAATCTTGAAAGAAAATTAAAAAACCTCTACACACTTCAGTTACTTTGAGAAGCCAAAGGGAGGAGAGAGAACATCAGCAAGCTGAAACAATTCCCCCCGACTTCTCTTCACAAGAAAAATTTGTTCTTCAGCTGGTTTAATCAAAATGTCCTATCATTTCCCCGAAGAATTTGCTCTTG
The DNA here is from genome assembly GCA_013398075.1 of Notiomystis cincta. NCBI lineage: Eukaryota > Metazoa > Chordata > Aves > Passeriformes > Notiomystidae > Notiomystis > Notiomystis cincta. The sequence goes on along the minus strand of VZRX01008810.1, from coordinate 819,446 downwards.
CTGCTTCAGCAGAATTTCCATTCTCCCTTTGCCCTTCATCATGATGCTGTCTCACAAGAGACTATGGCCACTTCTATACCTTATCACCATCAAAGCCCCCAGAAGGTTCATTTTCCAGACCTTTGAGGGTTTCCTGTCTGTTAAATTACAAAATGATGCAGCACTATAATTCTCAAGTATATTTTAAGCTCAGAGAAAGCACAGACCTCAGGTGAGTGGCTCCTTCTCCAGAGGAGTAAGGACCTACTCAATTAAATAAAATTTACCAGGTAAGCAAGAATTTGCAGGATTTGGGAAACTTCTAGAATTTTAAACACATAGATAAATACTGACAAAACAGAGATGAAACTCAACCTACCACATAAAAAAATCACTAACAGATGAATCATCAAGACAACATACAAAGACAGCCAATATTTTCCATCTGAGCGAAACTGTTTCTGTAAAGGGCAAGATGAAAAGTTTTCATTACCTGTGAATAGGTGCTCTCATATTTTTATTCTCATATTTTATTTTATTCTATATATTGATGAGTATCTGTCATAAGGACCAATTTTGCAACTCATTTTTCCCAATTATCCATGTGAAATCTTGTATAAACTTGCAACGCATGTAATGCTTCGGCCATTTCATCTAAGCAACAACCACAGAATTCAAATTTATCTCATATAATATGGGGAACATAAATAAAATCCTGAAGGAATCAAGCACCCATTTAAATTGTTTTTTATTTTTATTATTTTTGGAGACTGTATTTTATGTAAATATCTCATTGCCAATTTACAAATCCGTTACAACAGCAGAGAGCCTCTAAAAGCAGGCAGCATGGAAATTCAGAAACACAGAGCTCAGATTAAAGATAGCAAAAATTTTAAAACTCATTTTCTGGGCCCTGAAGGTTTTAGCATATAAACAAATGCATATTTCCAAGAGAGTAGGTATCAAAAATAACTTTCACACTATACAACAGCTTTAAAACATCTTAGGCTTTTTTCTAATGCGTGTGATCAGCTTCTGAAGCGAGGCCAGGAATTAGACAAGGCATTACTTCCTTCACACTAGCTGGGAATCAGATGGGATTGTGAAGGATGCAGACAAAAGGAATAGTGATGTTCTCAGGGAATCTGTGTTCCAGCTGGAAATCCAGAGCCTGGTGGGCTTCTGGCAGGTATAAAACTTGCGACAAATCAGGCAGAAAATGTCCAACAAACTTACCTGGCTGAAAGTTTAAAATTAAAGAAAAATAAAGGCTTTGGACATAATGATAAGTTTGTATACATTTAATTGTAAAACCTCAAAGCATTTCAAGAGAAAAGCATAGTAAGTGATAACACCTTGTATTAAAGGGTCTTCAGTCTCACTTTCATTGTTCTTTCTGAACTTTTAAAAATTCCCTAACAATAAAAAACACATAAACAAAAAACCCCTTTGCAATAGATATATATCCTTTTTTTTTTTTTTTTCCCCAGATGGGGAATTACTGCAACTGGTAAAGTTGTCTGGATGGGCTGGATGGATTCAGTTCAAACCTGAGTTTTCATATTCCCATCAAGACCAGAAAAATGCCTTTAAATTTTGCCAGCTCCTGAAGAACCATGCTGGGGCTAGGAGAAGGCAAAGAGACCCATTATACTTGAAGAACAACAGTCCCACTGAAAGAAAATTCACCCTCTTTTCCTCACTGTCTATGTTTTGAAAAGATTTTTTTTCTCTCTCTTCTAAGTCAAACATTTTCCATTCAAGTCCTTCCAGTAAACAAAATCCAGTGGCTTCTTAAATATAATCTATTGAACATGTATCACAGAAAGAGAGTTAATGAAAAAAATTACAAGGCTTTTCCTGCTACTCCAAAAATTGCAGGAGAGAATATTCTGCTTTATTAGCATCTCTGAGAATGCCTATTTTTCTAAAATACAGAAGGCACTTGAGGCTGCAGATGTTCCTCTCTAAAATACAGAGGGTCCATAAAATCTGTCTTTAAATAACAAGGAAGGAATGGACCACTGGGAAATGTTTCAGTGTGGAAGAACTGAGCCCTCAGACTGGCAGGGCTCCCTCTTTCTCTTCTGGCATTCTTTTTTCCCACTGCCATCCAGTTCCATGGATCAGGAACCATCAGGAGCAGGCTTGTGTCAGAAGGGGGTTTTTTAAGTGTAGATAGTGTGGCCTGAAATTGTAACTGCTTGAATTTCTTTAAACAAAAAGTATAGTGGAAAAACTCCAGTGTAATACATTTTCATATCAGTATCTGACAAGTCTGCATCAAAAAAATATTGCAATATTTAGATGTTCTTTGCAGCTATTTAATTAAAGGTAATGGTAAGTGTGCCAATTGTATCTTTTTATATTGCACTATTAATATTTAGTGTCCTAGCTCTAGGATCCTGCATAAATTTATTGTATAAGAGTAAGAAGACTAAAAATTGTAGCAAGATGTTAGATCATAATGTAAAGTCTTGTCTTCCCCCCTCCTTGTGCATTCTACAAGATCACTGTGGCTCTATAACAGTAAAAATGGTTTGTTTATTTAAATATCTGGCAAATTGGAGGGAATTATTACAAACTCAACATGGATTATATACTTTATTTTGAATTCTTCACAGGGACTGTAAATTTATATATTTGAGAATTCTCTTAGAACTTGTATTCCTTATTCCTTTAGTTCAGAAAACTTTGAAAAATACTATCCAGAAGCTAATCAAGTGAAAACTGAGTAAAAAAGAAACACTCCAGAGGGTCACAATTATAATACTAAGGCAGAGTAAATCACAGAAGTTTCCTACATTTTCCAATGTCTACCTGGAAATTAAGCATTAACAGGCCACTACTTGACATTAGAAGCTGCATACATGGATAATTAGCCACAAAAACAGAATAGCAGAAAAACTGCAAATGCTTATAAATTTTATGTTACATTTATATTGATATAGAATTCTCCATAAATTTTAAACAAAGTAAAAAAACACAGAGAAAGAAAGACACTTTACAGTGGCCACCTAATGCTTTGAATACCTTTTTCAAAGATTGTGGAACAAAAAATCCTGTCAAATACCAGAAGAGTATTCAAGGAATAATTTGCTGTACCCCTGAATTGAGCATTTGAGACATTGCTTCTACAGGTAGGCAGCAATTTCCTTGCTGCCAAAATGTTTTTTCCTGTAAATGATTCTTGTAAATGTTCAGAGCCCTTTCAAGCTGACTGTAGTTATCTAAATTGTCATCATCTAAGTCCTGAGAAAGAAGTAAGGAGTAGTCTTGAGAAGAACTGTAACCAGTCAACTTCTAATGGTAAAAAAATTCTGAGGGCAGCTATTGATGAGAGGAAAATAAAATAAGGAATCACATTATCTGTGCAAATGTTTTATCTTTTCTTTAATTAACATGTAGAGTAGCTTTCACTATTTCTGCAGATAAGTACAACAGTCCTTCAGTTCTTCATTTCTGAAGAAGTCACAGAAGTCTGTACCAGGCTGGAATTTTCAGGGAAATTATTACTTTCAAGGGTTGTTGTTCCAGCTTTCCACAGAACCTGCATTTTTGAAGCAATAATCTAGTTCATTTACCACGAGCAATAACAATACCTGAACACACTCACAAACTTTCCATGGAAATGATGACATTTATCCTGTAATTGACACCAAATAGGAGACTCAGGGATATGCAGAAGAAAACTATGTTCAAATAAATGGGCCAGATGATATGCTATTAAAAAAAAATAAACAAAACCCAAAAGGAAACCAGCAAAGATGACTCCAAAGATACAAAAATATTCAAGTGTTTGTATCAATAGAGCATTTCTGAGTCACAGCCACATCCATGGTCCCTTATCCCCTCACTCTTATCCCACACATAATTTTGGTGATGTTGCACCTTGGTGAATTATGCAATGGTTTATTCCTTCACTGAGTATCTTTTTTTTGATGCTTCATCATCAGTTTTACTTTCACAAGGACAAAAATGAATGAATTTTCTCTTGTAAACCAAGATATGTCTGTTTGGGCCACAGTCACTAAAAAGTCTTTTTTTTTCCTTAAAGTCACTTGGGTTTATAACAATGTTGCCACTTTTGACTCTTCCCTCATCTTTGCCCCTCTCATGCCTCAAATCCTGGTGATGACTTTTTGCACCCTCTCAGAGGGTGCATTTCCATTGCAAATATGAATGTCACTTAGAGATGCAACAAAACCCATTCAGCTTTAAATTAGCCAGAACTGATAGCTGACCTCAAATATCCTTGACATCTTCTTGTGTAAATAAAAATTACACAGGTCCTGTGTAACCTGTGCCATTATATCACTGCTACAATAAGTACCACAACAGGACACTACACATTCCAAATTTTTCATATCACTGGTCATATCATGTTGTCTTTGGAAAGAATATAAGGGAAGAAAAACTGAAAAATGTGGGAAATTTCCATACTCATTCTTTGCTACCTATCTGCAAGTCCCAGGTAGTCAGGTAAAAATGCAAAATATGCAACGGATTGCTTTTTTTCCTT
>VZRX01008810.1:798827-814908 GCA_013398075.1 Notiomystis cincta | reverse complement strand
TTTTTTTTTTTTTAATATGAAAAGGGAGTGAGGGAATTACATTGATACTGTATTCAACCTTGCCAAAATTAGATAAATGTTATCTAATGCAGTAGGAAAAGCACTTTCTTCTGTGTAAAGTGCTGGGTTACTCTCCACTTCATGAAACATCAGACTGCTTGGGAGGTGGGGGAGCCAAATTCCCAGAACTGAAGCAGTCTTCATCATTTTCATTCTAGTCTCTGGCAGTGTTAATTACTGAGTAACCTCATCTCAGATGTGTGACATTAATGACAAAGATCTCACAAGCTCAACAGCCCATGTTCCAAACAGGTATAGAAACGGATTGCTACTCCCTGTATCTTCCTCAGTGCATCCTTCATGTGCCTGATATTCCTGGGTGTATTCAAACCAAAAGCCCTTGTTTTTCATCAAATGAGATTGTGTACATAAACATGTGTTGAACAAAAACTACTGACTCTAATACTTCAGGTTTTCTCCTTTTGTCTCATAAATAACTGCTAACAGAGGGAAATAAATTCTCTTTCCTTCTTCTAAGAGCTTTTTTTGCCTGTGTACAACAGATGTTGTTTCCACAAATTAGTTTCTAATTTCTTTCATAACTCAGTCAGAACAACCCTTCAATTCATAGTCAGGGAATAGATTTAGTGTGCACATAATTCTTGTAATTATGCAAGAAAACTGCACTTTGCTAGGTGAAAACCTTGGCTATCAATCACTGGGTTTAGTGTATGGGCAACTTAATCTTCTGTTACACCAGCTGTGCAACACGCTGAGGATTCCTTACATTTCCACAGTGGGAAGGATAAATGATTCCTGGGATAGGGAATGGATAAGGAGACAGCAAGGGGGCCCAGCTCCAGTGTTGGACTGCAATATATGGACCCATTAAGAATGCCACTCACACCTCCTCCCCCACAGCAATCTGCAAACCCAGCAGTATTTAAATGTTTTCCAGTCATCAAAATGCAGTTAGCCACAATAAAGCAAATAAAGTTTCTCCCCTTAAAAAAAATTAAAAAATTAAATCTAATAGAAAATTGAATAAAACTGCTTGCCTGGCTCAGGTGAGCAGGGTGGAAACCTGGTGGATCCTGAACTTTGAAGTTCAGCACAAAAACTGCAAATGTCACAATAAAAATTGGCAAAGAGTTACACTGTGCAAGAGATTGTTCATGCAGTTGTAGCACTAGAACAAAATTATTTTGAATAGCTTGCTGCTTTTTTTTAAAGAATATGATTTACTTGTTAAATGAAAATTGATTTTCATTTTTATTTAAAAAGCTGTTCCATTGCCAGCCACTAAAGCTGAAGCTGCTGACATGTTAATATGTGCAGAATACAGAACACATTGAAATTTCTCCAGGAGGTCATATGCAGGTACCTGAGGGCAAATGAAACTCCAGGGGTTACTGAGAGGGTTTTAAAGGAACTGATTAGCCAGCTCTGCTTTCCCCATGAAACAGGCTTACTGCATGCCCTTAGTAATCCAGCTGGAATCATTATGCAGTCTCGGGATATACTTAATGCAACTTTCATACAAAAATGCTGCAGGGATAAAGAGATTAGAATTTCTGAGAGAATAAGTACTTCAGAGGAAGTAGAACAATAAAGTCATCATAAAATGGTAGGGTTGTCTCTCCCTTCCTTGTTTTCTTTTATTTTTTTTAGTGGGGAATGGGGTGACAATGTGGCTCACCCAAGTTCTCTGTGTGTGAAATATTTTTGTTTCGTGCTTTTTTTGTGGGAGCTTTGTGGGTGTCTAGACTATGTATTCAAGTAGAATCCAGAGAATTAAAACTGATTAATGTTTACCAGAGAAAATTGGTCACAAGGGTCAAACAGAATAATTTAAGTGACTGAAAGCCCAAAAGTTTAGTGAACATCCTTATATTTTCAGTTTTGTAAAAAGCAGGCTACAGCTAACTTGGACTGAACCTAAGTTTGTAGAAGCACGTTCTGATCCACCCCCTTGACCTTCCCCATATTAGAAATTTAATGTTTGAATAACAACAACTCTTAGTCAGAAAAAGGCAACATTTCTAAAATTCTTTACAGAGTATGTATATTAAAATGCAATTAATCTGTGCTTTTGGCTATTTTTTCTTTCTACTGCTGACCTACCTTCTCTTTCTCAACTCTGCTCATTACACATTAAAAAAAAAAACAAAAAACAAAAAAACAAAACAAAACAACAACAAAAAAAAAACAACAACAAACAGAAAAGGGGAATTAAATGAAACTTGCACTTCACGTTATGACCCTGAAGTCATAAATTGTGAAGTGTCAGTGACTTTAGGAAGCATGCTGCTGCGAGTATCTTTTTTCACCCTAATGATTCACTAAATATTATGCTAATATTATGTCAAAGACCCCAAAACACAGGAGCAGGATTCTGGGTCGAACTAGGCAGAGAAGTTTGTTTTAAAAACCACATGACAGGGGAAGCCTCAGAAGTTGCAAGATGTCCTCACATCCTTGCTAACCTTCTGCCAGAGTCTATGGACATGTGTTGACCTAAAAGGCAAAATTATCTCACAAATATCAGAAAGATTGAATAAAAAATAAAGAAATGGAGACACTTTTAGCTGTGTAGGGAACGTAAAAAGCCTGTTTTGAGAATAGCAGTGAAAACCTGCTATAATGTGAATGCTCTGTGTGGTTTAGCAATACCAGACTCAAACAAAATCTCAGAGCAACAAGAAATGCAATTTATCTTTATTGACAAGATAAAGAGTCCTCAAGGAGAGATCAGAGGTGACAACCGATTCCTACAAAGATTACCATACTCTTCCAGGTATCAGTACTTAAAGCACAAAAGACAGGATTTCATTGTTGGCTGTTAGACTCACTTGTTTTGCCACTAAAACCTAAAAACATTTAAAAAAGGATTTCACCAGGGAAATTCTCTGCTGCTCAGGCATTTTGGGATTTTTCAACTAGTGCATGTGGGAAGGCAGTGTTCCCTCTTGCTCTCATATATTGTTCCTTTTTTTCTTAAATAAAAGTCTGTAATAAGGAGGAATTAAGGAGGGAAGAAAAAAGCAGACAAGTTCTGCATGAAAACCACATCATGTCAATGTGTACACTTCACTCACAGAGGTTGGACTTCTCTGTTTTCAAAGCTGATGGAACAACAAGTTTTGAATCAATGTTCAGGAGCAAGAGATAACTGCACAGCAAAAAACATTTCATTCCAGCCACTGAACGAGGTGCTAAGCAAGAATCACTCTTGTTTTCTCTGTCTCTTGCCCTCCTTGACTTAATACTTGGAAAAAGAATCCTCCATGAAGTACCTTTTATACTGTAATCAACCTAGTTTCAGTCAGGATGAAATTTAGTCTGCTGTTTGTTTCCTCATGGGCATTCCTTTTTTCCATTTAATTAATAACTAACTATATCTACAGATTTCCAGAAGTCTAATTACATGATTGTTCAGAAAAAGAACAACTTAAAAAACAGGGCACAATCTTTGTGTTTTCAAAATATCTTTCATAAGACTCAAAACATTCAGTATCTGATAGCATAATTAATAAAATCCATCTTTTTAATTATTGTTGACATACTAGGACTTATAAAATGGAATAATAATGGAACACTTGGATATGCAGAGGGTTTATAAAGCAACAAAGGAATGACTTACCAAGGAATATTATGACTTAAGGATGAAGAAAATTACAAATGGAGCAAAGATTGCACATAGGCAGACTAAGTTAAACACTGCATTAAAAACGAAGGCAAAAAATTATTCAGCCATAAAAAAAAATTGTAAGGAAACATACACAGTGATGAAGCAGCAATAATTAAAGATAACATATGGAAGCCACATAATAAAACACTCTGTACACAGCAGATGATGGTGAACATGGAAGAAAGGGGTAGGGGGAAGCATAGAAAAAAAGAATCCCAAAATTGATGTGCAAACAAAACTGTAAAACACAACACACTGACCACATAATTCCAAACCCACAAATTTGGACAAAACAGCACATAAAACTGTAGACCAAAGACATGTATTTTAATAAATTCAGTGAAACATGGCATCATCCTAAAATAAAACCAACAATGCAAAAGAGCAGGTGGGAAGAGGGAAAGAAATGCAAGTCAGGCTGGCTGATTTTAGGCAGCCCCAAAAGCTTTAAAATAAATGTTTTAGAGAAGAAAAAACTGGCGAATGGGGAAGAGGTAAAAATAGGACAACACATAAATAACTTTAAGGACAAAACCTCTGTAGTCAAGAAAAAAAATCTTACATATTTCTTCAGGAAAAATAAAACTTCTAATAAAAAGTTCATCATTGAACTGAAGATTATATAAATTAGAACAAGTTTCTTAAAGTGAGTGACAAATTCTTCAAAGTAGGAATGGTGACATGCTCCTTTAGAGACTCACAATGCTGGATGACACTCAGGAAAGTTCCTGAAGTACTTTATGTTATTTATTATATTCACAAGTCACTCAGACATGTGGGACGAGAGCTACAATGAAATTTCTTGGAAAACAAAATTGGGAGAAGCACTCAAAGGAAAGGATTGGAATTTTAAATAGAAAAGAGATGAATATTGGAATAATAAAGAATTCCAAGTTAAAGCACTGAATGAAGCAAAGGTTATTTGGAGATTGAAAACCTGCATTTGTGTTATAACATCAATCATGAAGAAAAGTTTATATTTTACTCAAGAGCAAAGTTACTCCACAGCATAAACACCCCATGCCTGTGAAAAGGCCAGTGGCATCAATGGTGCATCATTTAAATACCATCCAAAAGAGGTAAGAAAATTATTGCCACTGTAGAATGTACTGATGTGAACAGTTTTCATAGCAGCTCTCAATTTCAACAGCCTGTGCAGACAGAGGATTTATTCAAGTGGGAAGATTTAAAATAAGATCTACCAGAACTGCAAGAATACAAGCCCACTTCACAAGTCCACACAGGAAGAATATTTGTGTTCAAAATGAAGGTTGAGATATGATATTTCTGTATCAATGATAAATGAATTAAAATTCATTAAACACCACTGGGGACAGTGCATCTGAAGCAATACAACACATCCACATTAAAGCAAAACCAATTTTCATGTAGAGGAAGTCTAGCAATGCTTGGTAGTTAAGTTTTATTTTGAAGCTTTTCAGTTTAAAATTGTTTTTTAAAAAAGGTTTCATTCCCATATGAATGTGCAAGGTTTAATTATTGACATAGAAGATACACTTTTGAATCACTTTATTTCTTTACCCTTAACAGCATCATGCACTACTAAAATGATGCATTTGCTTGTCAGCCTTAGTACTGAGCCAATCCATATTTCAACAGAAAACAGTTTCATATTTTTGTTTTATGCATTCTAGAATGGAATCATACCTAAATATGAAAGATGTATGACAAACATTGAAGTATGTAATGTGTTTATGATTTCCTTTAGTCCTCTTTTCTCTCATTTTGCATGGTCTGTGTTCCAGCTTAACATGTATCTCCAGCCTTGGCCTAAATCCAACCAATTGCCATCAAAATAAGTCTTGGACTAAGAGACTCACAAATACCAGAGCAGATATGGTGTAGAACTGTTCTGATAAGGTTTCAGTTGCTCACATGTCTCCAGTAATGCCTTTTGGAAAACCTCCATAAAAACACTGCATCCATTTGCCTCATCAGGATCACTTTTCTCTTCCAAATTCCAATCATATCTCATGCATAGCAAGAGCTACAAATGACCATTGCTGAAGATGCAAACCTTTATTTTGACATATAAAGCTCTGATAACACTGGCACACCCATCAAGGAAGACACACTTACATAAAACCATAAGTTAAGAATGGTGATAAATTCACATCTCTTTTTAACAAGTCACAAATTAGTTCCTTTCAACAGTTACTCACTGTGTGTTGAAAAGATAAAGGTTTGCTTTCCTGTCACAGCAATATTAGTTTGTTTATATATTATGTTTTTCAAAACAGTGGTCATCTTTAATCCTCTACAACAGACCCCCAAGTGAGGTTCAGCACCCAAATGAACTAACATGGATATATGAAGCAGAACAGCAGATTGTTACCCTTGCTTCTCAGTCATGTGTCTAAATATTTCAATTTTCTCCAAAAAGGCATTTTTCCCCATGGCAAAACAACAAAGAAAAATGTCTTTATAAAAGACTTAGAAAAACATATTTACCAGCAAAATTTTCAATCAAAGTTTTATTTATTTACTCTCAATACAAATGAGTTTCCTGAACAAACATCTTGACTGAAATGTCAGCTGTGGCACTGCAGATCATTTTCCTGCATGGTCGAAATCAGTTTAGAACTAGAAATGAGCACAATACTCTGTTCAATGTAATGCCATTAGTCCTGGATTTTAGTATGTTGTTTCATAATCAATTACTTTTCTTCTCCCCATAGCTTTTGCATGTATTTGAGATTCCACAGTCTCCCCATATCAATTAAAAATTATAATAAAAAAAGCACCTCTCCTCCATCAAAATAAAAGCTAAACTATCTCCTTGATCCCTCTTTAGTCTGTGATAATCTGATCATGGAAATATCAAAATCAAAGAAAAAAAAATTTACATTTTAAAGAGGGCAATGCAGGAGGTAAGGAGACACATCAGCTCTGAGTCTCAAATTTGGCACTGTGAATATTCCCTGAAAGATGAAGCATTTCAGCCAGTGCTTATAAATTCCTGGGCTCATACTTTTGAATAGAAAAGCCTGAATAAAAAGCTTTAGTAATTTACCCAAAAAAGAGAATACAACAGTGAAAATTTAAATTAATTAATAGTTTAAAATATGGGAAATTATTTTAACTTAGAAAATTAAATATGCCAACTCCTACAATAAGTACTGAAAACCAACCCACAATCCAAACTATTTTCTGGCAAGTTTTATTCAACCTGCCACAAATATTATGAGATATATAAACAACTAAACACTTCTCTGTGTCAGGCAGATGGACCTGTAGGCAAGAGTTAATTTCACCCAAATCAAAAATTAAACCCTTTATTCAATGTAGTTTTATGAGAATTATAGAAATTTCACATTCAGTCTATTTTTGTTTAACACTTTGAACAATATTAAAAGATTACCACAGAGACAAAGTCTTATCTGCCTGCTCAGATTACACTGTACTTACACCAAACCTTACAGCATACATAATTAGCCCTAAAAGGTCTCTTTGGTGATTTTCACTTATAATGAACTGGTTGGAATTCATTATAGAATAATTGTGAGGAGGTTTCACAGATAAGCCTCTGTCTTTAGGGGGCATGGTACTGACACATAGCAATTTTGCTCAAAAAGAAAGAAAATCCACACACCTTCCCTGCTAAATGAAGCATAGATATTTATCTGAAACCTTCTATGAGCAAGGAAAGACACAAACAGCAGAAAAGAAAAGTCCAGGACAAACAAGGTAATGGGTTTCACTCAACTTCCAATTTACACCATTTTTGCCCGGGTGAAATTGTCAATTTTCAGCAAAATTGCATTTGTCAAGACAAAAGTCCTGCACTTTTATTTTTGCACTGCAACATTTGCAAAGGTCAAACCCCAAGTATTTACATGCCAGACAACAGGTGGTCCTGTAGGCTGTCCTCCTGCCTGGACAGGTACAAGATTTGGAAAGCATTCAGGTACTGGAATTCAGCTTTGATGCAACTGAACTCCAACTGTTACCATAAAGAAAAATGAAGGATTTTTTGCCAGCAGGGTCAAAATGCAGCATTGTTGGGGCCTTTCAACACACTGGTTTTTTAATCAACCTAGGAGAAAACTACACCACAGAGTTATTTCATCTTAGGAATATCAATTGCACAACCTTTTCTCATAGGCACACCTTCCTCTTGTACCAGTTACATTATCTACAACTTGGCATTCCTGGGGTGAAGCTGAAGGCCAGGAAAGTGCAGTCACAGCTCTACTAAGAAAAAAGAATGGTTGCACTGTCTCAGAGTACAGATAGCCCAGCCCAATATCCTGTGCCTACTGGTAGCCAACAGGAAGTGCTTAAAAAATAGGGATATGGACATTAATATAATTTTATATTTGCCCTGATCAAGATATCCATAATTTCAGAACTTGCTCAATCAGACATTACATCTGCATTTCTGTGTTTTTTATGAATTTTTCATCCATGAGTCCACCTAGCCACTTTTCACACTTTGCCATACTTAAAACCACTAGAAGAATTTAAACCGTCCAGCTGATATGGGAACCAAGAGAACACTTCTCTTATGGTGAAGAGAATCATCTGAAAACCACCAGGGAAAGACTTGTGGGCTTTCCCAGCTGCAGATCAGGTTGACACTGCTGTTTGAAGATTCATGCCTACCTGCAAGCTACATATTCAGGGGCTTAGATCTTTCATGCTTTCTCTTTTGTTCTTGAATACCTGAAAGTCCACAGACATCTTCATTCTTCTGGGACATCTGATATATTTTTGAAAAATATGTGTTCACAAACACACTGAATTGCAAATAAATCCTTCACTAACCTTCTTCTCTGTTAAGGTTCTTCCCTATAGGGGTCCACAATATTCCACTACAATATTTGAAAGCCAGAAAGCACAGGCTAAAGGCACTGTTTTATCCTGCCTATTGCTCAAGCTCCCTTTTAGCTGGAGTGGCACAACTGCTGCAGAGAGGATAAGAACTGCAATCTTCTTCCTAGCTGCACTATCATCAGGCAGTGCCAGCTTCCAAAAACCTTTAGGCCTCCCCACTATTTCATGCAACAACTGCAAATTCAGTCTTTCTGCATTCACTTTTAAGCTGCAAGAAAGTAAAATTATTGCATTGGGGCTGCTGTTCAAGCAATGCACTCAGGACATGAGCCATCTCCAGAAGCACAAATACACTCCAGATGAAGTCAAACCCAAGAGGACAGTGGTGTTTGAGCAGACATTTACACTACACTTTTGAAATCAAGGATTAAGATCTATCCAGACATTTACTGATTTCATCTTTGAGACTGTTCTGTGAGGACTCAGCCCTGCTTTCCAGTCACAGGGAAAGTAGTTTTCTCTGTACTTTCAAGTGTTCAAGTTTTGCGGAAACTGAAATCCACATGCTTTTCTGGTAAGTGTAAGGGTAAGTAGAGTTCAATTTGAGACTGAAGATATAACATCTTCATTAAAAAGTTCTAGTAAAATAAGCTTTACTCATCTATCAGAAAAGGTCCTCAAACCCCCTGCAGATTCTCCACATGCTGGTAAATGTAGGAAAATTTTCACTTGTCACACAGGTTTAAAATTTTAATCAAAGCATGTCAGTGCTCATATAATGAGAGTTTTTTTCCCCGTGGTGAAATTGTCATAATGAAGGTTGCAAAATTACCATATATTTTCAAATGAACTGCAAACAGCCTTTGTCTTTTAGCTGTTACATATTACAGTACTCTTCCCCTCAAACTCAGATCTTTGACTAACTGCTTTCTAAAATATGCCAATCAGTAATTTCTACCCTAGATAACTGTCAGCTTAGGCTAAAAAATGTTTATAGCCATTTTTTTCAAATTTTCCCTCACTTTGATCCCCGCTTGCTAAGCCAGAGTTGCAAGTATGAACAAGCAGTGCTGCAACCAAACCCTGGAGAAGTTCAGATCCAAATGTTTGAGCCACTGGCTCACCTCCACCTTCTTAAAAGCCTTTCTAGGATGCCATATTCATAGAAGCTATATAAACATATGTTTCACCCTTCCAAAATAGTGGGTTATTCTGGGAATAAAAGTGGATTTTTCTCATATTTCTCTTTGGAAGCATGACACAGAGAAGGTAACTACAGTAGGAGAAAAAGGAAAGGGACAATATCTTGTGTCATCGACATCCAGATGGAAAGCAACATTTATGTGACGACATCCACATGTAATGGATTAGAACTACTGATAGANAATATAATATATAGTATATAATATATATTTTATATCCAAAGAGAAAGAAGTCCATCCTTTCTTTGCATAACTATGCATCAAGCCTCCAAATTATTTGAGTTGTATGGTGAAAAATGCATTTGTTTATTATTGTGGAGGATGTACCTCTACACACAAAAGCCCATGGAAACACAGGAAGACAATAAAAAGCATAAGAAAGGTTTCCAAGCTGATGAATAATAGAGAAAGGGTCACCTATAGCATAAAACTTGAGCACTTTACTTATACCCCACCCTCAATACAACCCAATGACTTTGGTCACATGAAAAACACAAATGCACTGGGCAGAAGTGAAAGACCAGTTTCAAAATGAAAACTTCCTGCAGCCATGACAAACCTATTTAGGAATATTACACCATGCCCTACTTCATCCTGCAGCTTTTAAGCGATCAGTAAGTTTTAAAAAAACTTGATGGGAAACCAACCCCACATTTCACAGACAGATGGTTTATAGTTTAAGTGCTCGAGTAAAACCTTCTCTTATCATTCTTTGTATACACTTGAAAGCCACTTAGCTGAAATAAATCTGTGCAAAACAACAGCAAATGACCAGTAAAAAGCTTAATTCTTCTGCTTTATATCTATGGTATGAAAGGAGGTTGGAAAGAAAAATAAATCTACTGATAAAGCTTGGTTTTAACTAAGTGATGAGAGGGGGGTTGGGGGCAGAGAACATGAGAACTGGGCAGAATTCCAGGGTTTAAAAAGCACCTCAGGCTTTATATGCTTTCATGCAAGTCAGGTTTTTATCAAAAAGCCAAGTGTTCTGAACCAAAATGTCCATGTATTTTTGTCCATCACAGAAGAGCCTTGCTTTGACACAGCTCTACTTGACAAATCCTTGTACTGTGCAAAGCAATCATCCCTCTAAGAGACCAGTCTGAATCGGTGCCCCGCACAGCCCAGAACTGGAGGCAGTGAGTACAATGCCAGTGCCTTGCCTCGGGCTTTACTGACCCCAAAACTCCTGAGTTCACCCCAAAAGAGTGCAGAAAGGCATGGGATGAATTCTCAGTTTACTGCTGTTTTCATCATTCAGCTGCAATGAGCACCTCTATGTCAAGTAAGGCGGAATCTTTTTTTAGGTCAATTCATTTAAAGAAGGGGATGCAAATCAGACTCAGCAGCTTTTTTTGTTCTCAAGCAAAAGCAGCATTTTTCTGCTGAGGATGGCTGCCATACATCCAGTTTGATCCTACCAACCAAAAACAGTAGAGAGGAAAGTCAGGTGGCATAAACTGGTTACAAGCGAAGAGGGGATAAGTGGTTACTGCATTTTCTAAGGCGAACTTCAGGCTGTCAGCCTAAAACTCTGTTTTGTTGACATGGGCAACTGGTTTGGAGTATTTGACATTGAAAACTCTGAAAAAAATTATATACATGCAATATGCAAAGGAAGTACAGGCGCTGATTTTGCTGATAAATTAATTATCCAGCACTCCATGTTCTATCTGGTCTTGGGTGAATTTTGTGATAAGAGTGCTTAGATAAAGTGCAGTCCAATATTTAAACATTTACAAATAAGATTAATAGATTAGCAACCAGACAGCTTAGTACACATCCCCAAGGACAATAAGGATTATAAGAGAAATTTAAAATAATGTCTTTAGACAAGCCTAAACCTGCAATAAAGGGAAGCATGCAAGAAAGGATTGAGGCAAATCACATCACCCAAAACCAGCCTGACCGTTTTGAGAGCATTCCATTGGCAACAGCTGCCCAGGTCTCATGCATTACCCCTTAAATAAGTGATTTTAGAGACTGGTGGTGCTCAAGATCTCCTGAAGCTGAGAAGGTTGTACCTGCACCTATTACATTGGGTGACACTACTCTTTCCATGCTCTTAAAAAAACCCCAACCAGATAAATCATATGTGACAAAGTCATGTGTGTGCTATAAATTCACCCTGTAGCTTCCTTTGCAGAGATCCTTCTGTATTACTAAGCGTCAGTTTAAACTTTCCAGCATTGTAGCTTACTTGGTGTTCAGAATATTTAAAAATGAAGATTGAAACTGAGTAAGTACAAGAAATTAGCAAATGTCAGACTTTAAAATATTAAAACAACAAATGACAGATACTCACCAGAAAGTGAAAAGATTTACAAAATAGCCCATAGATGCTGCAAGAAGTTAAAACCAAACCAAACCAAAAAACTCACATAAATACACACACAAACATGTGCATTCCTTTTTTCCAGTGATCAAACTCTTTGAGGGAGATTTTTCTTTCAGCAGCAGGGTGTCTGAATTAAAAGTGGCAGTATCTGATCTTTTTTATGTACCTATCCATAAACAGAGCTTTGTTATAGCCACCATCAATCCTGTCCAATGCCTCCTCTGCAATTTACTATGTCTATTTATTACACCAAAACCTCATTATAATAAATTGAAACTATCCAGCACGTCCCTGGAAGTATTCCCTACAGAATGCTATATATTCCTAGCTCTGCTTTGACTTCCCAGCTCCCTTTCCGGATAAACATGGGCTACACGTAGCGAGTTTCATGTTCAGAAATACGATTTATAAGAAATGTCATCTGTCAGTTTGCCTTCAGCAGCCAACACCTCACATCCACCAAGCTAAATTATGTTCAGTCACGTTAGACAAAAGAACATATCTAACTCAAATACTTACACTTAACGGATAATTGAGAACTGATCCACTAAATGAGCACCTCTAATTACACATCCTAGGTGGGGGAGGGGGAGTTTCTTATCTCTAGAGCTCTAATTTCCACATGCCACAGATGTCTTTTGTGAATTGAAGCGATGAATATACATAATTATAAAATTCTCTTTGCAAATTAATATAGTTAAGGTTGAAAATCCAGTAATCACAGGGTGTTTTTTAACAGACAGAATTAGCACTATTCTCCCATTCCAAAGGCTGTAGAACAACATCCAAAATGTTACCACTGTTGGGAGAACTACGAAATGTTAAAATAGCTATAATATTCATTGCACACACACCGAGGTTTTGGCAAAGTAACCCTGAATTGATAAAAGAAATTATGCCAAGAAGACCAAGAGAGACAATAGTCTTCCTTAGTTTTTACTATTTTTTTTCTCTCCCCTGGAAACTAAAGAAATCTCCCCCACATTAAAGGATGTTGAATTTGAAATATAGAAGTTTTATTTTGCATCAGTGTGTCATCACATGTTTTAAATTACTTGCTGTCTTCATTCTTTCACAGATATTTTGAAAAGTGACATCACTTTGACTGGCAGAGAGCAGAGATCACACATATCAAAAAAGTGTAAACTAGAACACACTGAACACAAACCTAAATTTTAACAACATCAGTAACTTTGTTCTTTTTCCACTTTAAAGGAGAGAAAACTTTTCCTGGTACAGGTGCCTGATGATCACCCAAAATTCTGCTCTTAGCTCAAAAGGAGGCAAGTCGCTGTATCTCCTTTCCTCTGGCATAATCTGACTTCTAGAACTAATCCTCTTATTTGGCACACAATCACATTTTTAATCTAAAATCACCTTATCTAGACCCCTAAGATTTTGTTTTGTGTGTATTTTTCCAGGGGAAGCTGCTTTCCTTCACTGAGATGATACATCGCTGAATTATAAGCTCTATGCAGCTGTCACTCTTTGCCAAACATTCAGAAACATAAATGAACTCTGACAAGTCATTTATCTGGTAATTCGGTGTCAAAGTGTAATAATATCACTGGGCTTTGTGCATTATCAGTGTTAAAGCAGAGTTGAAGTTAAAATGCAAATTGAAAGCACCTTTTGTGTATCAGAATAAAAATTACTACAGTTGGTGCCCATCCTGTTAATTCTGTAGATTCGCAGTTAGGGAAGAATAAAAATGTGTGGATAAACCCAAATGTTACACTCATTAAACCAGGAATTAAATGCTTAATGAATGCAGTGACACCTGTAGTTAATACACTGGGTTTAAGTCTTCAAGAAGGAATACCTGCAGTTTGCCATCCTGACTCAAATCCCCAGGGAGCTCACATTCCCATCACAAGAGCACAGAGTGCCACAGAAGTAAGTACAGTGTGCAGCAGAATAGAAATTCTGAGCACATCTACTGAATTTTCTAATTTTGCTAAGTAAAGGCCACTCTGCTAGAACTGCCACAATCCTTTCCTGGCTCATTCCTTGCTCAGTCACAAAACACATTGTCAGATGTGAGAAAGCAGTGGCTCATCTTCTGAGTGTCCATTCAGCCAAAGAGTTTCCATTATATTTTATCTCCTGCTGTTATAAGCAAACACCAAACCATAGTGGTTTGGTTTGGCTTTTTTGTTTGGTTGAGGTTTTGTTTGATCAATTGGTTGGGTTTTTATTCTCCTAGATGTAAAGCAATTGGCAAAGATTTCCTTCTCTTCTCTCCCAAAGGGGTTATAAACTGGAATAAAACAGCCAAATTTTCCTCATGTTCCTCTCTTGGCTGATCCACCTCAAGAAGACCAAGTGGAAACTTGCTTTGATCACTCTGTTATAGTTTATGTAACAGGGTAGTACCATTTCAACATGGTCAGCCCATAGCATTCCCTGCCAGGCTGAGTAAATTTCTCCTGTGCAGAGCCTCTCTGTTCTGTCCAGTCTCACTTGTGATGGATTCAGCCTCTCAGATTTACACAACAAGATCAGGTGACAAATCTCTCAGTTTGTTTCCATGTGATCAAGACAATCACAGAATATCCTGAGTTGGAAGGGACTCACAAAGGTCATCAAAGTCCAGCTTCTGGCCCTGCACAGACACCCCAGGAATTACATCCTGTGCCTGAATGTCCAAAGGCTTCTCTGTCAGGCTTGGTGCTGGGACCATCCCCTGGGGAGCTGTTTCAGTGACCAAACACCCTCTGGGGGAAGAACCTGATATCCAACCTGACACAGTTTCAGGGCCATTTAATCAAGTCCTGTCACTGTCACCACAGAGATTGGTGGCTTCCCTTGCTCTTCCTCCCATAAGGAAGTTAACTGAATGAGGTCTCCCCTCAGTCTCCTCCAGCTGAACACACCAAGTGACCTCAGCCACATCTTACATGACTTCCTCACCATTCCTTCACTATCTTTGTATCCCTGCTTTAGATGCTCTCTAACAGCTTTACACCCTTTTTATATCATGGCAATCAAAACCACACACAGAGTACTAAAACTCAGCTGGAAAAGGGCCAGTATGGATTTAACTGAGGCTAAACCTTAAACAAAAAAAGAAAACAGGACAGTGATATGATGTAATTTTTACTGTTATGAAGTTTTTGTGTTACCATAACGCTGAATGAGAGCTGATGTAACAGAGCAAGAATCTTACTCCAGGGAAGATGAGATAGAAAGGATAAAAAAAACCCAAACCAACAACAAAAACATCCCAAGCTGTAAGCTATCAGTTTTCTATGCTACAGATAAGTCCTCTAGTCTGCAGACAAAGCAAAGACTCTTCTCAACGTGTCCCAACTCTTTTACTATGTATAATTTATTGAAATAATCAATATTTATCCTTTTTTTTCTCCCTTTTTTCTTTTAACCAGAATCCTGTACTGATATTTTGCTTTGTAATCACATAAAGAACTTCTACATGTTAAATCTGACAATTGCTGCTAAGGTCAACAGCTGACAGATGGATTATCTGGAGAAGGTGGAGAGAGTCTTATAAAAAGAGAGCATGAAAACAAAATTATTTATTTTAGAAGGGAGAGTTACCAGGAGGGGGAAGTACACGAAAAAGCATGTAGAGGATGTAAACCCAAAGAATCTCTTTCTCTCTTGACCATAAAAATACCTGGTCTGCCTCTTGATGATACCCCAAAAGTGACACAGCAAAAAGCACCAGTCAAAAATGAAGGGTAATGTCTTAAAAATTTTTCCTGTATTTTATTTTCATTCCTTCCTACTTCAGAAACACCCCCATTTTTTGTGTCAGTCTTAAATGGAAACATTAAATAGCATTTCCCTCCTCTCCCGCTCACTTTTTAAACACAGCCCACTGGTGGCTTGCCTTTAGCTTGTTTTCACCATGACAAATCAATATCAATCTGCAATTTCTTCAACTCAGCTAATTATCATCTATGTGGTACTTAGTTCCAGACAGTTTAAAATCCCTGAGATTTCCCATGTCCCAAAAAAAAAAAAAAAAAAAAAAAAAAGAAAAAAAAAAAAAAAAAAAAAAAGGGGTTTTTTAAACCCTTTTTTCAGTCT
>VZRX01008810.1:783107-798653 GCA_013398075.1 Notiomystis cincta | reverse complement strand
AAAAGGAAAAGAAAAAGAAAAAAAAAAGAGGGCTTATTATATCCACTTTTCAGGTTCCTTTACAAAGATTTGTGTTTAATAAACTCGGGCAGTTTTTTATCCCTTTTTCAAGCCTCATTTAAAAAAAAGACTCTAAAGCCTTTCTTGCTACAGTTCACTAATGGATATAAACACCTGAGGCAATTTCCCAGACCCATAAAAAAAAAAAAATCATAGCCTCTTCATTTTCTGTTCTTGAATTAAAAAAAAAAAAAAGCTAACAACAACAGAAAGTTTAAGAACACTGAATGTACAACTACACATTTCATGACTCAGAACTGTCCACAAGCAAGAAAACCCTTCCCTACACAGGATTTTTTGCCACATCACCTTACCCCAAAGTAAGTAGGGCTTGCGGAGAGGCTGTGCATGCAGGAGACATTGGTGACCCTGTGTCATGTAAAGATCATTTTGGCTGCATCACATTTGCCACTTCAGTTAGAAGTGATGACTTTCGAGTATGAAGCAAAATATTGAAGGAACTATTGGTCCAAGCCATCCCTTGGAAAGCATCCATTTCCTGATACTTTCTCCTGTCCTGGGCTAGAAGTGACCAGCAACAATTTGAGCCTTGGGAAAATTTTACCAGAAGCAAAGCATAGCCTGGAATATGGTATTGATAAAGATACTAACACAGGTTTGGTTTAAATTCACCTGGAATTGTGAACAGCCCTGTAAAAGTCATATTGAAAGTAGGCTGCTGGTGGATTTAAATCCAAAATGGCAGTGTTTTCCAAAAACTAAAAATAAATGCTGGCAGTCACTCTTTTGGGACACCATTGGATCGCAATCCTGCCTTTAGTTTGGACAAGTATTTTCTAAACCCTTGGCATGATTTATATATTTACTAAATGTCTTTATCACATCAAAAGTAATATTGCTCTGGGTGCTTTTTCTAAACATTCTCAGTTTTTTGTACTGATGAAACCCACACCTAAAGCTGCTTTTTTTCCCTTCATCTGTGGAAAAATCTCAAGATACCATTAAAGAAGTTCATAGAAATTAAGGATTAGAAATTAACAAAGCACATGGAGAAAAACCACTGGAAAGGGAAAAATACAAAGACTAATTTTAAGACCCCAAGACTCAGAAAAACAATTCTAGGGAAAACAGGTGCTGCCAGACAGAACAAAATCAGGTGCAGACAAACACCTCAGATAATAGCATGGATTAGAAATATGGCTCGGTTAGAATCAGGGGGTCTCCAATAATTTTATCAGAACAATTGCATTAAAGTATATACAAAAGATGCAATCATATTTCTCTTTCAAAAGCTAAGGGGGCATTGATCCTTGAACCTCTGACACCTGCCGACACTAAAAGAACCCCAAAATACCCACCTTCCCCCAATAAATCTGAATATAGAGCTAACGTCTGTAGAAACAAAAGAGTCAGAGATATACAGACAAGAACTGGCCCAAATTTATGAGTTAGGCAATAAACCTTTGATCCATAGTCTTTCCTTGATAGGCTATTGAACACTGTGCTGAAATACTTACTCTTGAACACTGCTCTTCATAAATTCTCTCACTGACTCTGAAAAGGGGCAGAAGTTGTTTTTCAGGATCTTTATTTCCTACAAGACAAAGTATTTAATACTGCTATTTTATTGTATAAACAAAGCTTTGGAATCAAAAAACAACCTTTGCATTTTCAAAAATGTTTGTTTTCAATTATCTTCACATCAAATACAGGCATGACCCTTTTTCTAAAGCAGCTATTCCCACCTCTCTCTCCCCTCTCAACAACACCAGAATCTACCATGCAAAGTGCAAAACACACACAGCATCCACCCTCCTACCAGTGGGTGAGGAAAGGCTGCAGGGCTCTGAGATATGAAGGAGGAAGTGCAGCACACAGGTGGCTCTAGGCATAAAGTTGTGACTACATTCCCTCAAGATTCAGGCTATTCTGATATTATCAGTTTATCCAAGATCATCAAGTTCCTTTTCCTCTACCTTTCTGAATCTTCATTGCTTTTTGAGGTTCTTATCAAAAAGAATATTAATGGAAATAGGTCAAAATATTTATTTCCATCCAAGAAGTGGAACTGAGAAAATGGTGTCCACATAAAACCAAAATTCATAGACTAATAACGCTTTCCTTTCTAGCATGTAACTCTCCTCCCAGGAGGACAGGAGTATGTAATGCGTATTTACTAACAACACTGATATTATAAAATTCCAGTGCATAAAGAACAAGTAAGGTTGGTAATCTCTCCATACTAAAAATACAAGGCAGGCAAGCTCAGGAAAGCTACTTGGACAAATTGGTGACGCATCTTTGTGGGGATGGTTGTTTATTATACAAAAGATAAAGTAACTTTAATAAATTCCCTCCTGAAATTTCCCGTCTCTAAAGATGACTTATTTAAATGTACATGTTGACTTCCCCAAATTCCTTCTATTAATTTCATGTAGTCCACAGTAGTATGCTCAAACATATTAAGTTTGGTCTGGAAATAAACTATTTCAAGGATCCTGTGGGATCCCATATCCTGTGAGATGCTGATATTTTTCTAGCTTACTATCATTTTACATGATTTTATTCTTTCCTCCCAAGAGACAGCATTTTCCTGAAAGGTATTTTCCTCATAGTTTGAAAATATTGCACTCCAGAGGAATAAAAAAATATCTTTTGAGCAGCAAAAGTTTTTTCCAAATTTACCCTTCTGAAACTTTGCACACAACCAACAACTGAAGCACACAGCACATACTGGAATGTGTCTGAGATGCAAACTGATACAGCTGACATGCCTGACTTGTTCCAGAAACAATGACAAGGCATATTTAATTTTAATAGGGTATATTAAGAGAATTTCTGCTGTTGAAAAAAAACCAAATTAGAATTGTATGGTCATAGAGGTTTGAGTTCAGAAAACAAGTTCTGCTGCAACACTGTTGGTTGAATCAGGTTGTGCAGGTGGATGTCAGTAAATAGTGGTTTCAAATCACAAGAGAATGGTTTTTTAAACTGAACATGCACATTTCCTGCCAAAATGTTGTATGAGCATTTTGATTGGAAATTTGTGGTTTTCTTCTAAATGCAAGCTAGATAACCGTGTCACATCTATTTTAAATTATGGCAACTCGCAGTCCTGAGGAAAAAAAGAAATGTCTTCAAATAATTCACAGCAGCCACTGAAAATGGGATGTGTTTCAAGGCAAAGAAACCTGCAGGAGCAGTGTCCTGTCAAAAGCACTGTTTGGGGCTGGGGGGTTTATACAGCATGAGGGGCCTGGTTTGAGGTCCAGCCTACAGGTCACAGGCTGTGACAAGAAGGTGCAGGCAAAGTGAGACACAGATGGATTAAAAGATGAAATGCATGAGGTCCAAAATCAGCATGTTCAGGTGATCAGAAAAACAAATGTCCAAATTCATCATATGAGGCCTCTTGAAGTTACCCCTCAAAAGCCCCAAGGGCTGTAAAAGATACGTCCCAGGCAGGAAGGACATGTAAAATAATTCCCAGGCTGAACAAAACACCCTGGGGACACAGGGACACTTAAAATGTAGATAGAGGCAAATCTCCAAACATTAACCCATGAAGGTTTTACTCAAGCAGCTTGTGAAATCAATGTTAATTTTGAAATCTGGGAAAGCAGAAGAGAGCACTATCACTCTGAAGGTGCAGGGACATGACCTGACTCCACACATTTTGCTTTAGAAACAACCTCAGAGCCCCAAGGGCTGTAAAAGATACGTCCCAGGCAGGAAGGACATGTAAAATAATTCCCAGGCTGAACAAAACACCCTGGGGACACAGGGACACTTAAAATGTAGATAGAGGCAAATCTCCAAACATTAACCCATGAAGGTTTTACTCAAGCAGCTTGTGAAATCAATGTTAATTTTGAAATCTGGGAAAGCAGAAGAGAGCACTATCACTCTGAAGGTGCAGGGACATGACCTGACTCCACACATTTTGCTTTAGAAACAACCTCAGAGCTCTAGCAAATGTGCTGGGTATCTCTTTAGCCAACTAAACCAACTAACAAGTTGATTGCAGAGCACCAGACAGTGAGACTCAGTATAGTCCATAAGACCTTAAAGAAACTACCTGACAAACTCCACACTTCTTGGAGCCATGCTGACATTGATGTCTGCAGTAGCTGCTTTGAATGAAACACCAAAAAACCTTATTCACAATTTGTAATTTGTGTTGGTTCACAATGCAAACATCTTTCAAAGTTTCAGTTGCAATTCCATAAGTAAATTTTATTAATTTTCTCTTTACTGCTTAAATTAATGTCACAATTAATTGCTGGATTTAAACTACCACTTCTTAATAGATTCCATAAAAGTATGGGGTAATGGATTAAAATACTAATTTTGAGTTAAACCAGGTATTTAATGATTTCATTTCTCCAAGGGGTCTAGAATATTAACAGATCCCCTGAATCACACTGGATCTTGATGGTAACTTTTTCCTTCTTCCTGTCATTACCAGCCATTTATCCTAGAAAAAGTATTTTTATACAAGCTTGGGGTTTTCATCAATTAAAAAGAGAAAAACACCGAAGATGCCATACATTTTTTTCTGCCAATCACCCCCAAATTCTGTCAGCAGATTCATATGAATAGATACCGTGAATTACTGAGTTTCCTGACCATGTACATGAAATAACCTGAAATACAGTTTCCCAGGACACTTCAATAAAGGTTGAATTCTGACCGAATTTTGGAAATGCACACACAAATTTCAGAACAGCAACAACAGATAATATTTTTCCTTTAGATACGAACTGTGACTGCAAGGTAATACATTAACACAAGGTGTCACAAAACACAGTACTGAAGGGAGTACACAGAGCAACACACACCCAGATAAATACTTGCAAGGAATGTGAAATAAACTGTAGCTTGAATTTGACAAACCAAACTCTATTTCAATGAAAGACAAGCCTCAGGTGATACAGGTAATATTTAGTAGCCTAAAAATGTAACAGACTTTGTCGTTTAAAAAAATATTGCTGATGATTAGCACCTTAAAGTGATGCACAGGACTAGGACTGTAATTTCCACAGGTCAGGTGCATCACACAGGAATTTAGGTTCTCTATTTCACTTCTGAGAAGCACAAAAAGGCCTTTAACCTCCTGTTTGCCACTAGACTGCTGGAAAAGCATCCCCCTGCCCCCTGCACTCAGCATTGATATTCGTGACAGGCCCAAAGAGAAAGCAGATAAATAACAAAGGGCTTCTCGGTACTGTTCAGTGGAACTGCCTACGTATCTGCATCAAAGAGAAACAGCGAGATTAAAGGCAAAACCCAAGCAGGCAGCCAGAGGAAGGACTGAGAAAAGTCTTTCTACCTCTTCCCCTCTTCCCATGATTTCCCTGAGGGAGAGCTTTGAACAAAAGTACTGAGGAGAAAAGAGTTTGGAGTTCCTGTTTGATGGTGGCAGTGTTCAGGGGTGCTGTGAGAATTCTCTGCACATTCTCCACTGCTAAGGCATTGCCCTTCCAAAGGATTTGCACTTCATGCATCCCCTACAGAAAATGCCACAATGGCAACATTATCTCCTAGCAAAAAGTTATTTCTGCCTGGCATTTCAAAATGCAGGCAGGTGTAATGCTACAAAAGTCTTCACCGTTGGTCAAAATAGAAAAGCCATTCCACAGAGCACAGCATTTAAAAGCTGTGTTCTCCAAAAATGGCACATCAGAGAATTTTGTTTCCTTTTAAGACACTTAATTCCTATTAATAATAATAGGAGTTAAGCATGAGGTAAAGGGTAACATGATTCAAGATTTAACACAGATTTGCAATTATGGATACAGATACTACATGAAACAACTGTCAGCTCCTAGATGTGTTCCAGAGTATAAATCTCTTCTGTTAGTATGCATAAGGCATAGCTAAATGTGTCTGCTCAAACAGAAAAGAACAGGCCTAATCAGAGAGAGTGAGACTCTTTCTCATAAAATGCAGGCGACCCTTTGGATTTTGTCAGCTATCTCAGACTTGGGATTTTTCTAAAGCAGGCAAGATATAAATCTGTGGTAGACATCACATGCAACTGTTATCAGGCTTTCTTTTCACTGATTTAAAATTAAATAAAAGGCTTTGGTTTTATACTCACAGTACTTCTAAAAATAATAACAGTCAGGATTGGAAAACCAAATAATTTTATCTCCTAACTAGTTTTGTTACACAGAAAAAGAATGCGGCAAGAGCCTCCCAAACACTAAAATGGGTCAGGGAACACTAATATATCTTCAAAATTATTTTCAAAACCTCACAGTGATTCTGAAACCCTCGGTAACTCAACACCAGTTTATTTCCCCCATCTTTAATCCTTTACTTTCAAGAATGGATCTAAGTATGAGAGAAGGAAAGTGGGGCACGGCTTTGCTCCTCACAGGTCACACACGTTTGGTTGTGTCCTCACTATTCCCGTTGCTCATCTCCAGGGATAAGGACAGCCCATGGCTCTTACTGTCTGAGACATTTTGGGGATTTTTGTTCAGTAATTCAGGTTATGAAACATAAAACTTTTTCCTCACAGGGAGGCCATTCTTTACCTCTGAGAGGTCTATTACCTTGCCTGCACTCTGCTCATTAGTTCTGCTATGTTATTTTGACACGGATTTATATCTTCATTCCTTAAAAATATTTGAGTTTCATTTCCTTCTCTTGCTGTAGTTCCTTCCTCAATGCTACCTATGGCTCTGTGATCCTTCCAGATCCACTTAGGACATTTTTCATTTAATCAAATGCTGAGATCTAAACCTCACATACTTTGAGACTAAATTATTTTTTCTTTGTGTATAGCCTCTTTAGTAGCAATTGATTGCTAGATGCAGTAATTTTAATCATCTAAAGACTTCAGTCTAAGTGGTCTCAAATTGCACCATATGAATTGAGATGGGCTCAAAATCTCTATAAGCAAGTTAGTGCATAAATGCAGAAGTAACTGAATTTTATTCTGAAGGAAATGTTTCTATCAGAGAAAGCTTTTAAAAATGCATAAACATATTCTAGAGGAAGCGTAGAGATGGTGGACTGGGAACCAGTGTATACCACTCTCCCAAAACAATAGTTAGGGAACATTTTTTGAATGTTAAAAAGTTTAACCAGAGACTTTGATTTTCTCCTCTGCTTCTACCTGATGTAACATGTGTCCAACAATCACTTGCTGATTATATTATAATTAGTCCATTAAAAAAAACCAGTAAACCACATGAAAAAATAGACAAAATTTCTTCAAATAGAAAAGTGTTACAAACTTGGGCCATCAGAATGTCACCAGAAAAATGGAAGCTAAAATTATTAATATGCTGGTTTTTCACTTGTCTCCTGTTTTCTCAGGGAGCATGTTTGAACCTTGCTTCAGCCTGCTAGGATCTGGAATTGCTGTGAAATACAAGCAGGCCTTATAACTGAAGCAGCAATTAACCTTGCTTTTGAAAAACCTGGGAATTACATTTTCATCAAGACACACAGCAAATCTCTGCTTCCAGTGTCTTTTCTTCTCATCGAAGAAATCATGCCATAGTGATTGAAATTTTTGATAACGTGATACATCCTTTTTAAAAGTATCTGCCTACCTGCTACAATCCTGCAACTCCAACCTGGGAATAAAATGCTATGGATTTGGGCACTGAACATAGCAAGAATAACCATAAAAGTTTTAAAGCTGATCGATTTTGCTAAAAATCACAGTCACAAGAACCATTTGTGAGCAGATCACAAACAGTCACATGTGCAGGGTCCATGTTTTTTATTTATAACTCCTGGCTGAACAGCATCAGTCAGTCACTGACCAAGCAGACTCATCTGGAAATTTGGCTGTGCTCAGAAGAACCCAAGCACATGCTCTGAGTGAAAGAAAAAAGTTTCTTTCAGTGTGAGGCTGATTCTCAAACCAACGCATGCATCTTTGTAATGAATAAATAAAATAGGAACTAACAAGAGAACAGGTCTCAAAACATTCTCTAAGCAAATGAAGGGACAAAACCACAATGACCTTACCAGGTGGGGGAGCAACTTTGGAACTGTCATTCATTAATTAACTTGACACATTAGACAGTAAAATCTGGAATTTGTAATGAAGTCTTGATTTTATTCCAAATTGAAATAAAATCAATGCATGGTAAGGATTAATTTGTGGCACAGCACTCACCTGTTAATTAACAAAGGCAACTAAGCTACAAGAAAGCTGTTATGCCCTGTTATGAAGGTTTTGTTCATTTCAACTCAACTTTAAAATGGCCTTGTTTTGCTATGCCATGTCTGGAAATGATCTTGAACTGATGGGCAGTAAAGAAGGCTCAGGGAAGGGAAAGACAAAGGATCAGACATATTCACATCAGCATGTTGAACAACTTTCAGTAATGATTCTCATCACAGAGCTGGGCCTCTGAGGGATCTCACAGAGATAGTGAGCAGATCACATGTACCCAAACTACTTCTGCTCCTTTTCCATTAGCCTTCTATTTCACTGTCATTTTCAGACAGAACCATAGAGTCCTTTTGCTTCAACACTCCGCCTTCTCATACAATACCCATAAAAAAAGTTTCTTTTCTATTTAATCCAAAAAGACTACTTTCTTGACCACCTTAAAACATGTACTAATAGGATTAACAAACTTCAGAATAGCCTCCAGTCAGCTGCAGTCTGAAAACTCCCTCCCCAAGACATTTGCTTTGTGTGCAGCAGTGTGGCAGTTCAGCGGCCTGAGTCTCGCCAGGTGGATAGCGTGCCAGGAGCCAAAGTTAAGAGCCGATGGAGAAGAAAGCTTGTTCCACAGAATTCCTAAGAGTCTGAAAAGTCAAAGTGCAGCCGAAGGTTATCACAGAGGAGCAGTGTGCTGCAAGGACTAACAGCTATAAATAACACACAAAAGAAACTGTTTTACATCTGTTTGGTTTTGAGCACACATACAAGAGATGGATTAGAGCTTTTTCTTGTGCAACACATCAGATTAATTCAACAACCTCTTTGCCAAAGAATGCTCTTATGGGACTATATGTTCTCCTTCCAGGACTCTTGTTTCTTTTGTTCAAAATAAGACTATTTAACAAAAGTTCAACTTCTGAGATCATACCTTTTGCTTGTGACCCTTGTTAAGTCTCTAACTGTTCCCTGAATCATTGTTCTCTCTCAAAATCAACTCAAACCTCTTCAGTCCTTTTTCCTCCCTATCCCCTGTAGGGCATCACTCAACAAGTCACTCCCTCTGGAGCACAACACACAACAGTTTCTCTCCCTTTTACTTTTCTATGCCCTTTTCTTGTCATTTTTTTCAGCAGCTCTCTCCCCATGCTGTCCTTCAGAAAGAACAGGCAATCTTAAACCATGCCCTGAATTTTAGCTCCACATCACCACTGTAACGATTTCAAGAGCAAAACTACGACTTCCATTCGAAAGCAAACCGTTTAAAAGCAGCCTACTTAAATTGCAGCCCTGGCTGGAGGGCAAAGAAAAGGGGACCAAATCAATGTCATTTTTCAGAGGGAACAAGAGCAGCAGCCTCCTTACTGACTGTGCTGGACCTGCACCAGCCACGACTTCAGCACTGGTGTGACCACCAGAAACCTGGGACAATGATTCCCTGCAGTTTGCTCTCAACACAACTCTAGCCTTACATAAACCAGCTCCATGTACTCCTGCCTACTCAGACAGTTTAAAACAAGCAATATGCAAACAATTTTTCTTCTTCCTTACATATTATTAGCTTCACATTTTAATAGTCTCTGACTTGCAAGACCGGAAACTAATTCTGTTTCACTTCCCCTACCTATCCTATGGCAACATCCCATTTTTAATATATATCTGGTGCTCCTATTATCCAAGTAATAGAGCTCATCCACGTCAAAAACTTTACAGAGAAAAAGAATACATATGAGTGAAATCTAATGACGTTGATGCAGGATCTTGAGAGCAGAAACTACCCACTTTTGCCAGTAATACCAAAAGATTTTTCCTACACTACTGCCAAAAAGGAGAAACCCATCAAAGTCTACTCAGACCAAGATGTTTTCTGTGGTACAGCAAATGATGAATGCCATTGCTAGATCATGATTAAAATTATCACCAAGATATCAGCGTACGATTGAATTAAAACTTGGATTACATTAGAACACACAGGCTGCATACTGGTGGATAGAGCAGCTACATCCAAAATTTGTGCATAAGACATACTGTTAAGGTTGCTGGAAACTTCTGTTAAAAGCACTACCAAGCTAAGCTCAAAACCATTTTAAAAAGTACCCACAATTTGTCCTTGTTTTTGAGATAACAGCTCTTACATGTGCAAATGTTAAACTAGAATATGTTCCATCTCATAAACCAACAGCCTTATGACTGTTTGTCTTCTGTTAAAGGGGAAAAAAAACCCAACCCAACATTTCCATATGCATATATTTTATCTGGATATCTTGTTATCCCAGCTGTCTACGAGAGGAGTAGAAATCCTGAGAGTTCCTCACCAGCACGTGTGAGTATCAGACATCCCTGATCAGAAATCTGCTGGGGTGCCAGCAGTAGCCAAGGGGCCTGCATGATCTGCCCATATGCTCCTGCTTTACACAACAGATTGATACCAAAGCAAAGCAGTTCAAATGTTTTCAGTGCTCCTTCATCACGGCCAGCAATCTGCAAACAATCTGAAACTGCTTTATTTAGTCACACTACAAATGCAGGTTTTAGCTTGAAGCATAAGCTCCGCATTCAGACATGAAATGCCTCCACAGAGTTGAAAATCTTCCATGCTTTGAGGAAGTCTGGATGGGAATCTGCATTTGACTCTTTTGAGAATGTTTCAGCATTAAGGGTAAAAAACAGGCTGTAGCAAAGTTGTCTAAAAACCAAATAAAACTGCTGATTAGCTCTTATTTAGAAAAGATGTTAATTAAATATTATCTCTCTAATGATGGCAAGAAAGGATTGAACGTACTCTGGGGGGTCAAAAAAAGATCCTGATACCAGTAAAATCCAGTAGCATATGACATCTTGGGACCCCAGTTTTTAGTGTGTATGCTACAATCAAACACCAGGCACTTAAAAAAATTTTTTAGAGACCAAACATCAAAGCCCATTTCTGAGTATAAAAACCTATACAGAAATATCACAAGACTCAGCTGCAATAAAATTTTTTTTAAAATGCAGCTGGAGAAGAAAGAGAGCACAACAAAGACTTCAGACTTCACAACCTGGCCTAACTTTCTTTTGTCAGACAACTACTAAAACATTTCTCAGGCTAAGGAAAACTTCCTTAATTCAAGATCCTTGTATTCAGACCACTTCATCAAAAGATTCATCACATCAAATATACCCCAGTCTGTTCTTTAACAAGTTGGATCTCAAACTTGCTAATGTTTGTAAAACTAGGTTTTTATTTCAAACTGCAAGCAGGTAAGTTAAGTCAGCAAGACTGCTTTGAAAATTGGAAAATCCACTTGCCAACAGTCAATCAATCAATCATTCATCAAACAATCAATATATGGCTTTTACCCCTACACTTTGACATTATTTCAGAAGTGGGATCCTAAGATTATTCCAGTGTATCATAACATTATTTTGGTGTCAGAAGCAAGACCATATCATAGCAGTATAGCTATTCAAGGAAATTTTAAATAGCTGAAATATCCCCAATAGGAAAAATATTGCTGCCAGAAATTAGTGTGGTGATAGAAAGAACAGATAATCTAATCAAAGTCAGTTATGAAGATTTTATATATCCTTATGTCCTATTCTGGCAATTTTCTCCCCAGAATGGAATAACACTGATCTTGATCTACTTTTGGTTAAAAAAAGAGTAGTTAAAAAATACTGTGCTTCTCATTTGTGGTTTCTGCAGTAACATTTTACTGTAGCTAAATTTTGGGAATGTCATTTTACGTAATAGAGTTGTTTTTCTGGTTTAAAAACTTATAATTGATAACTGACAATTGCTTCAGACTTCCCTAGGGCTACACTGTAACACTTAATGGACCATAACAAACAATAAAAGAAAACCCTTTCTAAATTGAAGAAGCTGAGTTCAAAGCAATAAAACTTCCACAGAAGACAGAAATTTTCTGTCCAGTTTGGAGTGGCCATTTCTGTGGGAAACACTGACTGAGAAGTCCTTTTGTAATTTGATGTAGAAGAAGCTGAGATGCCCTTACATTTCCATGGGTTACAGTAAGAACCAAAATTACCGAAAACTAACAAAGCTGCAGTGATTTTATTTACCCCCAAATACAATAAAGAACTATGTTACAGAACATTTTTTCACAGCTGCTCTGGCAACAACACTCATAAATCACAACCAGCAAATATATCTGATTGCAAAGATGAATGTATCAACTTCTACAGGATTTTTTCCATACAAGCCTTTCTGAAAACTTTTTGCTCCAAGAGACATGCAGTAATTAAAAACTCAGCAATGAAATCCCAAACAATATAAAGAATTATAGCGCCAATTAATTACGGTGCTTTCAAGCTGAAAAAAAAGCAATTTGCTAATGAAAACCACAATTGCTTAACAGTAGCATTAACAGCAAAAAAAAAATTGTTGCAATAAATCACTCTTCATGAACATGGGCTTATATTGGAAGTCTTCCTAATCCAAATATGTTACACTCAGCAAATTAGGAAAGATGTTCACTCCTCCAAGATCCACTACCCGTATCCAAAAAAAGGTGGCATAAGCACAACTGATTGCTGAGGGTGGGAGATGCTCTGCAACAAAGCCATACCTGAGAGAGGACAGTGGGTACGTAAGGGCTCCCAGTACTCCACTGGAAAGGAAAGGCATGGAAACACTGGTTAAGATCAGGATTACAGCAGAAACAGTTACATCACAGGTTTTGGAGAGCAGAAGGAACCACAGGTTTCCCAGAGGGGTTGTGGAGCCTCCATTTCTGAAGGAATTCAGGATCTGCCTGGATGCACTCCTGAGTAGTGTCCTCAACAGAACTCAGCTCTGACAGGAAGGCTCCTGTGCTTCCTTCCAGCCTCACCCATTCTGTGATTCCATGATCTATATCTGGGGGTAAATGGCTGAACAGCTGAAGTAGTCCTCAAAAAGGCAAAAGAACCCTTATCACGGGTCAGATTATTTCCTAGCTATACTTTATAAAGCAGACAACGGAGACACAATAGGGGGATTTCAGGTTCCAAGAAAAGCCAGGCAAGTCACTGGAAGCATCAACATTTATACTTTATAATTTGTATCTTCTGGGCACTGGCTAAAGGTGATATGTTAACCCGTCTAATATTCCATGGAGCAAAAAACACACAAAGCAAAAAAACTTTGCAAAGTATAAACGACAAAAAGAGCTACAAGGAAAGAGATAGATCAACCACATGATTTTGTTTAGTGGACAATTATAGAGCCAGATTTTATCAAATCTCGGGGGAAAAGAAGAAATCACTTGTCTAGATGTCAAAAATTTATGCAAAAAAAATTAGGTATAACTTCTTTTTAACTGAAAGCTTCCTGGAAACAACCCTGAGGCACCACTTCAGTTTCCCTCACACAGGGTTTGGTTTCAGTGAAGGGTTGAGGCAATGTATGTTCTGTGGAAAGAAATACACATTTAATGTAAAATACAATTTAAACTATTCACTTACAAAATAAAGGTTCACTTACAGATGAACTACTTAAAAGGCTTCAGCTGCAGAACACTTCTGTAGTTCAATCTTCATCTTGACCCTTTTCATTCAAGCATAAACATGCATTGCTTTAATTACCTGCATTTACCCCTTGTGAATTTATTTAATTTTGGCCCTATTTTTTGTCTTCTATTTCCAAAGCAAATATAAAAAATTCTGGTGATCTAACTATTCTTGTTCAACCAGGCACATTTTGCATACATATCTTCATGGAGAATTTTTCTATTCAAAGTTTCAGAAAATGGCTGAAATTACTGTTTCTTCAGCTTTGTGAGGCTTTACCCAATTAAAAAGTCAAAATCACTGCTGAGGACTGTCACAGTGGTTTCACCAGCCATGGATTTTTCTACATTACAAAATTAATCTGGTTGTTTTGAATGTCTATCAACTGTTATTCCATCAAAAACACATGTTACACATCCCTGAGACAGGATTCATGGTGCAGATTAGAACATATTGTTTACAGTCCATAAACACTTTTTATTATAGTTTCATCATAAGGTAATTCCATTCTGTGGGGTAAATTAACATATTTTCCAGGGCTCATTAATCCTCATTTAATCACTCAGTGAACATGAACCAAACCCATTAAAAGGAAAATCAAGACATGAACTCTAATTTAAGCCACTATTTTAGTAATTGCATTTATCTTTAGGAAATCCTTATATATAATACTAGAACTAGTTTCCCCTTCTTTATAATTAGTGTACAAAAAGGCCTTGGGATATAAACCATCCTCTAAAAGCCCTGTTCTCCTTGATCCTTGATTGGCACCAGTACCAGTGGACTTGTAGGAGTCAAAGATGGATTGCTCTGTGTCCAACATTTATTTTCTCATGAATCAGCCACACTGCATGTGAAAAAGGGCCTTTTTACATGTCCAAAATATCAGAGCTATAAACAGGGCTCCATTGTGTGAGTTTCTCATGTTATTACAGACAAATCCCATTGAGAACTTCCCAAAGAATAAATGGACAATGGGCACATGCAAAATGATGCATGGGAAGCACCGGAAAGAGACTCGGTGGTGGAGTCACCAGAGCAGCACAAAGATGTCACAACCACTGAAAATTTTTTAGGCATCAAAAGGAAGGAGGTTTAAGAGGAGAAGAGACTGGGGCAGAGAAAGAAAAGGAATGGGAAGATGAGTTGAAAAATTACCTGAAGACCAGCACCTGAAGAGCTGAACTCTCCAACAAACCCTTTTGCTGATGAAGTTGCATGTTCCTCGCTCTCACCTCTTCTTCAGGCACTGGGACAAATTTTCAACCATTTTGAAGTCAGCTGCCCCCAAACCCCAAACAAATGTAATTCCCTCTCTAATTAAAAGAGAAAACTGAGAAGTTTGAGCATACCAGCTTGCCAGAGGCTCACACACCACCTTTCAAAATCTCTGCCCAACCTGCTTCTATCACAATTCCATTTTAAAC
The DNA here is from genome assembly GCA_013398075.1 of Notiomystis cincta. Taxonomy (NCBI): domain Eukaryota; kingdom Metazoa; phylum Chordata; class Aves; order Passeriformes; family Notiomystidae; genus Notiomystis; species Notiomystis cincta. The sequence goes on along the minus strand of VZRX01008810.1, from coordinate 783,575 downwards.
CTTTCTTTCCAGGTTTAAAGTGGAAATCTTGCAAAAAACAGTAAAAGAGTGGACAAGAAGTACAAGCAGTACCTTGAAACTTGTACTGAGTAATACAAAAGAAACAGGAAATATTCTGGGACAGAGGAGCAAATATTTCCAGCATTTCCCAAGGTAAATTAACAATTCCACTTGAGATCTGAAGGAGAAGAGCACAAGCAACCCAAGATTTTACCTAATTTTATTTGCAAACCCTTTCTTACATCTAGAAAACAGGATGGAAATTGAAGAGTCTCAACCAGATCCCTCTGAGTTTTCCAGCTGTCCCACTCATTTCAAACAACATCAACTTTAAGGCCAGTGATGACACTACAAATATAAAAAAAAAGTAAGGAATTATTAATATCCAGAAAGTGAGGATTTGCTTTATCAGTTAAGAAGCTTCAAGTCTGAAGTATTTCAACATTGCTATTTATAAAATTAAATGGA
>VZRX01008810.1:736632-782981 GCA_013398075.1 Notiomystis cincta | reverse complement strand
AAAAAAAAAAAAAAGGAAAGCCACAAGCTGCTTCTGGACAACTAAACGGAAAATAAATTAATTTGTTTTTCACATGCACTTAAAAAAAGGTTTTAGTATTTAAGGTTTCTGTGCTATTAAGAAGCCAGTGCACAATGCAGAATGAGAGAATTAATTCACTCTCTTCTAGCCAAAGGCAAATATAAATAACTACCAAATAATAAATCAAATGAGGTCTAAAATGGGATCTATAATTAATGACATTTCTGCTGACCGTTTCAGTGACAGTATTATTTTAAAAGCTACTTTCACAGGATGTTAGCCTCTAAGATAAGATACATTAAGTATGAAGTTAATTGCATGAGTATATAAATCCACCAGCATTTCTTACTCACAGAAAGGAAGCACTGCCAGACAAAAATTAGTGAAATGCCTTCAATTTAATGTCAGTGTTGTTCTTTCCCATAAGTGTAAGGAACCTGTTGCAAGCACTGTTATACAAATCCAGCAGATTTTTTGTTTAGAGGTAGACCTCTTTCTGACAGCATTTTCAAGCAACATTTGTTTGCTATCTATGGAAATTAAAGATCTCAAGGTGCTGACTGCCCTCAGCAAAAATGCATTTCCCCACCCAGAGAAATGAGTTTAAAATGTAACACTGAATATAGCAGGCTACTAAACTCAAATGTGAAACATGAATCATTCAACACTTCCACTGAAACAGTAATTGGTAAGTTCTTTGGGGAAGAGATCAGCTTGTGGTTCAATGTTTATATAACTTTCAACACACTGAACTTCTGATCCACAGCACTCTAATTTAAACAATAACAATCCCTTTAAATTGGAGGAAATTGTGTACTCAGCTTATTTATGATCTAAAAGGAAAATACAGAAGAATGTCCACCTGAGGCTAATGTAAAACATTCTCCTCTGGTCTTTGGACTGGACACAAATTATAAGTTTGTTATATTTGGTTTGAACATTATGTATCTCACAAAAAAAAGAAAATAAAAAGAAACAAGAGCAATGGTGGTTAAGAAGGAATTTCTATTTTTACCACATGGGTTTATTCATCTTAGAACAAATCTGTAAGATAGTTGTATGACCTCATATTGCTCTTTGTTTTAATGAAGATCATTTTGGCCAAATAGTTCTGCTTCACATTGCTGTTAATATATCTTCTGTACATGCTGAAAATACCATCAACATATGGTTTGAGAAGGCTTGGGTTTGCCTCATATAGTTCTCAATTTGGTCAATTCGATATTCTTTTTTCAAAATGGGAATCTAATCCTCAGTACATCAAATCTATCACCACGATGGATCACGTACATAACCAGAAATGCCTGATCGGTACATGACAGAAATGTTTTCATAAATCTCCATCAGCACTCCAAAGCACCTTTCCATACTGCTCTGCAGAACAGGAATTCTGGCTGGGAAAGGGAGGTGATGTCTCTTTTTCTGGATTCAAACTCTTGTTCTGTCAACAGCATGGAGAACAGGTACAGGAAATTATCTGCCAGGTGACCCTGCAAAACAATGGTTTGGATGGGTTTATTTTCTGCATGATGCTTTGCTGAATTAGCACTCAGACAACTCCTTCTCATTTAGCACAAATGATCATCAGAAAATGATTTTTGGGGAAAAGGATGTTAAAAACATAAAATAGTTTAGGTACAGAGGCAAAGAAACAATAACAATGAGTTTTTAGAGAGATCAAAATACATCTTTGACCTGTAATGTGGTGTCTTAATAGAGACAGAGAAAAGGGCATTGCCCTCATCCTAGGCAGGAGCTCTAGAATACAGTATTGGGGCTCGCTGTGTGTCCTGCTGCTTAAATGTGACCAGTTCCACACCAGGAGTTTCTCTGTTCACAACAGCTGCCTTTGAGAGAAATATTAAAGCTGTTAGGACACTGTCATCTGTCACTGCTCCACCCGATGGCTCTCCAGGAGTACAAACATCCAACATCCACCGGTAAGTGTGAGGTGGAGCAGGAAGAACAAAAATCTGTGGATAATGTATTGGTTACTAACATGCCACGTCCTTGGAGCATAAAAGCCAAAATTAATACTTAATGTCATGAATTATGGATGCTGCTGAAAAGCTGTGCTGGAAGAGAGGCAGGGAAACCACTCTGGGGTTCCACGTTCAAGAGGCAGTGACACAGCCTTGAAGGACAGGGTTTTCTGTCTACACTCAAAAACTTCTTTGGCCATTATATTAATCATTATTGTGCCTATTTCTTTTCAAATCAATAATTTCTTAAAGAAGCTGAACCAGTAAGAAACCTACAGATTTGGCAGTGAACAAACCTCTAAACCCCCAAGAATTTTATATCTCAAGGGACAAAACATTCTGAATAAAAATGAATGTTCTGTATTTTTATGCTTCATGGACAATAAGCGATACACCATTAATCCCTTATTTTTTTTTAATTCGCCTTCAGTACCTATTTTTATTTCTCTCTTTTTTTTTTTCCCCCCAGGTGTTTAGAGCCCCCTTTTGTAATTCTGTGCTGCAGAGCTAGATATGGATAATTATGCCAGATTCCCGTGAAGGGTTCCAGAGAAAAAAACAAAATAAAAATAACAACTTGCGTTTCTGGTGGATATGCTGAAGGCTAAGATTGCTGCTTCTTGGGACTCTGACATCAAAATTAATGCAGCTCAAACTAGAACAAATCTTGAAAAAGAAGAAATCTGCAGATAAGAAACATTGCTTTCTGGACAGTTATACTGTTAATTTGATTGTACCTTTAAAAACTGTCCTGTAAGTTTATAAAATTGAAAAGTAAGCTAAAAATGCATGAAGGAGACAGGAAAAAACTCCAGTCTGCACTCTTTGATGATCAAGCTCTCACTAAACTTTAAAGAATGAAACAATCCTGCTATTTCAAGAACATCAGTATAAGTCTTCCTCCAACATATGAAGCAAAACTGTTATTATTTTGGCTATTTTTAATGTTACCTTACTCTACCAATTTTTCTTTGATTAAGAAATTAATTCACTATTCGCAAAGAAGTAAAAAATAACAACACAAACCTCACATCTGAAAAGTCAATTATACCAAGATGTTTCAACTTTCTTTTCTTCAATTCAGCAAAAATTAAATCAGAATGGAGCTTTTTTCTTATTGTTCAAATTTCAGAGTCTTTAGAGTATGAATTAATCAAGTTTAAACCTTTATATCTTTCCTAAATATACACTCACAGATTGGATATGGATTTCCAAAAGTACAAAACACCATAAAAAGCTGCATTTGTCTGTGTGATAGATATCAGAGGACCTGGTAGTGCAGAATAACTGGGCAGCAAAAGGAGGATGAAATCCAAAACCAAAAAATAGTAAATGCCCTTCAGAAAAAAAAAAAAATCCCAATTTCACATAGAAATTAATAGCTATACTGGACCATGCAGGTGGTAGAACTTGTTTATTTATGATATATGATTATATCCACTAAATATCACCTCAGTGCTCAGCAGTGGCCAAAAACACACATAGGAAATAACTAGAAATGACGCAGAGACCCAAACAATTATTATCAGGTCAGCCTGCTCAAGTATCTTTTGGAATTAAATAAATATATATATGCAGATTCCAAGTACCAATTGTTACAGACCAGGTTCAAAAGCACTAAAATCTCAGCTGTTATTTGCAAAAATATACTGAAAATTTACTGTGAGAAAACAAAAATTGAACATTTTGAAGACAAAATGGTTCCAAATAGGTATATTTTCCCCACAACCCTGACACAAAGGACACCACCATACCTCGACCCACCTGTACTGTTCACGAATGTTATAGAACTTGTTTTGAAAAAATGGCAAGTTAATCCTTCAACAAAGCTGAGCTCATGAAGGTTTTTTTCACTTTGCCTTGTACAACTGCTGAAAATGAAAAAATATACCTGAAGCCAGAAATGAACCTGAATTTCACACCCAACCTTAAAACTTCAGTTCATTAGTTATAGCATAGTAAAGAGAAAAGGCACAAAATGGGCAAAAGTGCTTCTTATACTGAGAAATACCAAGTGACTTTACTGAGAGATGCCAGTACCATAAATGCAGACACGGTTTAACAAAATCAAGCCAAAGAACAACTGGTAAAACTTATAAAGTGAATTTCATCTAATTAAACATCTACTTGCATACTCATTATGTCAGTCTTTTTCTGGAGGTGCTTTTCCTCAGCCTATTTCCCAAATCTCCCAGTGCCATACTGCACACACTGCCAGGCTCAGATGTTACACCACAGCTACACAGCACACCCCCAGATATGCACACAAACGCTTTCCTCCTAAAATATTCAGCTACCAACACTGCTGCCTGTCTGTCTCACGCTGGGGTGTGCATGAAAACAAAAGAATCCAGCTCTTCAGAAATTCCTACCAACAGCATTATATCCTTTTGCTCTGTGCCTGTAACTTCTATTAGAGATAGATGAAAACTACAAACTCTGCGTGACTCCACTGGTTCAACAGCTGCTGTCACGTTCTTTTTGAGCTCTCCAAAGTAATTATTTAATTTAAAAGGCAGAATGCTACTGCCTATGATGAGAAAAACAGTTAATACATAACTAAAATTGAGCATAGTCAGGTCCTTGCAAATTTAAATTAAGAAATTACTTCACCATTTGCAAAGGACTTTGCCTATTTATATCAGTTGAAACTCTCTGCCTGGAAACTCCGAATTGGAAATAAGTTAGAAAGGAAAGAAAAAAAAAAAAAAGGAAAGAAAAATGCACTGGAAAATAAGAACAATGAAAGAAACCATCAAAACAGATAAAATTACTTAAAAATAAGTGAGCCTCGTTGTTTTCTATCAAAATTCAGCATTCTGAAATAATTTTGTTCCTATTCTGAAAGTACAAAAACCAAGCCATAATGATTTCTTTTCACTACAGTGTAAAGAACACAATACCTCTATAATTATGACAATTTAATTTTTTTGTTCTGTTTGAGATTGCATATTGTAAAACAACATTCAGAGTGAGAGCTCAGTGCCACTTGTATTTGAAACTTGTTAAAATATTGTTTCAAAAACAATGAGGCTGGAAAAGATTTCTGAAAGCACAATCTCTCACTAGAGTCCCAGCTCATTACTTGGATATTTTGCAAAATAAAGCCACAACGTATTTGGGTTATAAAGAATATTTTTCTATTGCTCTTAGTTGCCAATTTTGTGCTAAAAATGGGCTGTACACACCTCTTACCACCTTTAGGGTAATTCCTCTCTATGCATTTCTCCATCTGTCCGAAACAATTGACCATGTCTCTTCACCTTCTTTCAACCACGCCAATTACATATGTACTCAAAGCATTTTCTGTATCACACAAAATTAATATTTCCCAGAGACCTGGGCAAGCATTTGAGAACAAATAATTCTGCTATAGTGACAAAGTATTTAACCTGGGGTGGAGGGAAAAGCACATCAACAGCTTGGGTAAGGGAAACTTGTACTGATCAGAGATCTTGTAAAATTCACCTCACTGGTGTTTTGATAGGAAATTTCTGTGGAACGATTTGGCAATTTTAGATTATTACAGGTTCAGGCAGAACATCTCATTACTTTCTCCCTGTAGCACATAAGTAAATGCTTTTAAATTTCATCTGCCTCTTCAGTTCACTGATTCTGCACCATCTTATTCTAATTTAGAACAGTAAATAAGTATGAATATAAGACCTGGGAGCCCAAAGGTTGACACACCGATGCTTTACTTAACTGAAGTAACTTAAGTGTGCATGGAAAGTGAATTTGTGAATCAGAGCTTTAGATAAAGTTCAGGCAACTCTTGAGTAACTCTGGCATCAAACTGAACACAATCCTTGTGAATACCAAGTTTTCCAGGGATTTTTAGCATGATTTTCAGTGCTGTCTCTGTGCTCCGGCCATTGTTAGACCTTCTTCAGAGAACACATAAATCTAATCACATAATTCTTAGGCACCACTTTTCTGCTCCACCTCTTTTCTCCATCCAGTCAAGTTCCCAGAGAGGAAAAGGGAAGAGACAAGGCCATAGAGTAGTTAAAAATCAGTCAAAGGTATTAAGTGAAGAATATCCAAGTTTTTCAGCAAGCTACCACAAAGACATACTCAAAACACTTCACCTACATGCCCTATGCCCTCCTGTACTGCCTACGCACTCCTTTACTGCTTAGGGTAGCATCAAAATAGGCATTCACCAAAGATTAAATACCTGCACCTAGAAGAACAGAACGGCTCACTGCTTATCAGAACTGCCTTCAGTGCCAGACAAAAATTTTTATAGAATATTAGATGGAAATGTTCAAGCAGTGAAAGGAACCAAAATTATTTAATAGCAACATATGCAGCCAGAAGCATCTATTTTTCTTACACTGGCAACATTTTAAAATTATAAAATATTGACGATTTCTACATAAAGAAAAAATGGAGGTTCACGTCTGTCTAACACGCACACTTCTGGAGGTTTTTTTCAAAGTTCTAGTCCTAAATCCACCATAAGAATTTCTTTGTTTGACTACATAGATATGCCTGAGAGGTGAGAGCTAGTAGGAGATTGTTTTACTGCTGCATGGCAAGAGCTGTGATGCAAACTTCCATTTTTAAAATTTCCCTTAAATCCTTACTTCCAGTGGTGTGTCTGAAAGGTTGTGCACATACTGGTGACCCCAAAAAGTAAAACATCTTTCTCCAAAGGCTCCCAGGAAACACTACAGAAAGCATGGGCATACTTCTATGGGGCACTGAAAGTTTCTTGTACATCCACTGAAATATCTTGCACATCCAAAGCATGATAAGGACTGCTGCTGCAACCCAAAGTCAACGGGGAAAAGAAACATGGAAGGTGAGGAATCGAGGCACTGCAAAGTATCCTGTACCTGAGCTCATGCCTGGGCTGGAGCTCTTGTCCTCTTGTGCCCCCAGGTTACATCCCAAGGCCAGGTTTATGGAAAATGAACATCTTAAACTTGAAGATGAACATCTGTAAGCACTGACAAATATTTTTCTCCACACAGTTACTTTAGTGGCCCCCATGCCAGCCAGAGAGGAATGCCCCAGGGATATATAAAAACACTACTCTTGGAAGTGTCTCTCCACAGCCATTTCTGCCAGCTTAAGGAGGGCTATTTTTAAATTTAAGTCAGATTTCAATGTCTTATTTTCTGCAGTATGACTGCTCAATACATTTCCATTTATTATTTAATTTGGGATGTATTCACAAAAAAGGACTTCTACAATCTGAATAATATTTTGTGCATTACTCTGGTACAGAATAATTTTTCTTGTAATCTGATTTTGTTCTTTCCAACTTCTAAATTGAAAAAGAAAAGCTGTCAGGGTAGATCATAGTTGGCATGTCACTTTCCAAATATCATTTACATTTTTCTCTTTACATACATCTTTAATAGTCAATTTCCTTTTTTCTATACATATTTTAGTGTGAGAATGTTTGCCATCAATATTAAAATATGAATTATCTGCATAGCCATATACATAGCTTACAGAATTACCTCAAATTCCATCTATTACTCTCATATTTAATAGCCAATATCCCTTTCTGCTATCATATTTTAATATTAAGTTGCTTCCTTAGCTGTGTACAGAAAGAAATCTTTCTCAGTGCCTTTATATATATATATATCCTCCTAAAGCTGAAATTAATAGAAATCTTACTAAGTTTTGGGATGTTTAAGTATTGATAAACAAAAACTGAAACCCAAAGTCTAAAACATAGTTAAATTTAGCAGCATTCCAAAATTAAAGATCTTGTAAGGTATGTTAGAAGTTCCCTTTAATGCTAAAAAAGTGGTTGGAGGTGGCAACCAAGTACTTTCAATTCACTACATGCACATTTACAACTTCTCGGCTTGGCACTGCAGCAGAAAACCCATATAAGAGATTGTGTGCTGATCCAAGCTGTTGGTTGTGATTCCATATTCTCATGGTTGAAGTTGAGATGACACAGAACTAACGCAGATGAAAAAATTCAACTTTGCCGTCGTGACCAAGCTGTGAGACATTCCCTTAATGAATTAATAAATGATGTTTGCCCTTATTATCCTACCAGGCCATACTCCACAGGGTATAACAAATCAGAAGGCAAAAGCAATGAAATTATACTAAATTTTACATGCTGGAGACTAATGACACTTCACTCTTGTCTTCTCCCATGCAGCCCAAAGTAAGAGTCATCATCCATGGCCTGCTACTCCCAGCAATAACTGTTCATGCAAGGACCGAGATCTAAAAAGAAATTTAAAAGTCACAACCCTGCTTTGCTATTGGACATTTTAAGCTGAAAGTACTGTGCAGGTGGGTTCTACCTAATTCACAGATAAAGCCAAGCACCTAAAATGGGACTTAGAGAAGGTCGCTGCACTTGGCAGATGGCTGCATCAGCCAGCTTGAAGCCAAATGTTAAAAGTGCCTCTGTATCCAAATATTACACCTTAAATTGCCAAGTCTTGAAGAACACCCTCCATTTAAGACAACCAGATTGAAGCTTGCCTTTAAGAGTGGCATCCTTTAAAAAATAATGGAATGGTGCTGGTTGCATTTTCAAGCTGAGATAATGACTGTTGCTTCTATCCTTGTTTGTTTTGGTGTTTGTTTTTGTTCAGCAGTTCAGATCAGGCAGTTTTATCCCTTTCAAATCCCAAAGCAAACCCAGCCCACTGACTACAACTATTGCTGCATCCCATCCCTCAGATCAAAATTACGAAGCTTTCTGGGATTCAGACTTAGGACCTTTTAAGTTTCTTGCATGATCTAGTGGATTTTTGAAAATGCAGAATGTGTCCCAAGAGACAGCAAGCATCTCAGTTTACAACACAGTATAATGAGCTGGTCCTTACCAAAGGTGAGAGGTGGATTTGAATGTCTAGGGTAGAGGAAGGAAGAGCATTCCTGAGCATTCCTCACCTGGGAAGAAACCCAAAACACCAGACTGCAAGAAAAAAACAAAACACACCCATGCTGCTCCTTCAGTTAGACAAGAATTGCTCTCATTGCTACCTCTGCCCTTCGCTGGGGACCACTGAGGGGTGGGAAAGATGCAAATGCTGAACCTTTTTGTCAATGCTCAGGTTCCCTGAGCTTACAACAAACCCCAAAGTTTCAGTACTCAGGGAACCTACAACTGAAATTCTGAGTGACCCCTCACTCTGATGCCTGCAAGGTTGTGAAAGAGTTTGTGAGGATTTCACACCTGGAAAAACCTGCCTGCATCTTCACTCGTTTGGAATTTTTGGAACACGGCAAGAAAATACAGAATCACATAAGACCATTGAGTCCTACCTCAAAAATCCAAAATTACATGTAATAAATGCCAAGACCAATAAACTCAGCAGGAATAACCACTGCTGTCTGCAGGATTAAAAATTTTCCCCCAGATTTTGCAGGAAACTTGACATCAGTGAAAGAGAACAAACCCCTTCATAGGAGCAAAATAGAGCCCTGGGAAAGAGCAGGATGAAACCAGAAGTAGAAGTATTCATTGTGATAGAAGTGCTAAACCAACAAGCTACTTTCCACATTATTAAGTGATTCTCACTCCATTTCATACTTTTGAGAAACTTCCACAGGTGAAGCTCTTTCTAGGTCAGGTGCTTGCTTCAGGCAGTGTTAGCTCAACCCTCTGCCCACTTCAGGACATAGAAGGCATCTGGTCTCAGGTTTTTTATGTGCTGCTTCATCCAATTACATTTAGCAGGTACAGGAATTTGCCCAAGCAAACTAAGAAGGAAGGGTCAGGAGTTTAAGGAACCAATGCTTATGAAGTCACATTTCAGTAGTTTTGCTGTGCGCAAAGACAATTGTTAAACATCAGTCTTGAGAAAGATTTTAAGGGGAAGCTTCCAAAACCCACAAAAAAGACAGAATATTTAAAATGAGACGTGCAACCTTAACTTTGTTCCAATGCTTTTGAAAGGCCTAAATATCCACAACTGAGTATAAATACATGATTTAAAGATCCAAAGACAATACAGAAAACATATTAAAAAGTACATTATAAAGACTGAAGAAGTTGCAAATAGACACATAAGAGAAATCACACAACATGTAACAAAGAGAGGAGGATGACACTGACCAAAAAAATGTTAGGGAAGATATATATTCTTCATTCTTCATGCCTTTTCAGTGTTTAAACACATGGCTGAAAATGACTTACTAGGTTGGAAAAGCTCCAGCTTCTCTGGTGGCATGGCATTCAAAACAGCAGGTGGTTTATGGTCCATTGAGCAGAATGAGGGGCAATGCCCTCCTCCATTTCCCTGTATTCAGACTCTGCTTCCTGATTATGTGCACGTTCAGTCTTGGAGTAAAATTCCACACGCTCCATAAATCTTGAATTAGCTGTTGTACTGGAGGGGTTTTTTTATTACTGTTAGAAAGCTCCCAACAAAGCTGTCAACAATAGCAGGCCACCAAAATATTTCTTGTTATAAAAAAGGCAGGAGAAATCTAGAGGCATGACTGTCTGGTAATAATTCTGAGCTGTGGCTGTAAATTGCTCCATTCATTACACTGAGTTGAAAATTGCCCGACTAGATGAGACCGCAAGAAGACTCCCATAGAACTTGCAGAGAAAAATGGCCCATGGGAGTCTCATCAGTGACTACCCAGTAGCTTCCAGGGCAGAGGGGGTTATGCTTGCATAGACATATATAGGAAAAAAAAGAGAAAAAAGTATAAGCTCAGGTATATATGTGCATATTTTATAACCTTAGACTGCTGGGCTTTCACAAGAATTTTATTAAAGCATAGATGGTGGCTCTGCTGGCTGTATTCAGATGTCAGATTCACAGCTAACAACCTAAATTAATTCAATACAATTCATGTCCTGTCAGTTTGTACTTATTAATTATCACAGTACTGTAAGAAAGAGTCTACTGAAATGTGGGAGAGCAGTAATTTGTTCTATGAAATATGAATGGTCATTTCCTATGAAATTTGCTTGTAAGTTTTTCCAATGAACTGCACACATGAACACACAGGTCCTCTTGATGCACAACTGAGAACTGACAGACCCAGAGGAAAAAATTCTGTAGCACCAAACACAGGAAAGAAACCCAGACCCCATGAAGCAGCAGAAACCAAAGCATTTAATCCACAAAGAGAGCAATAAAGAAGTAAAGTCAAAGATGATGTCATGTTTATGCAGAAACAGAAGAGTCTGTTTCAAATTGGAAAAAATCCAAAAAAGATAGATAACCTCATCTGATAGATTCAAGCAAAGGCAGACAAAATTTCATTCCTGTTAGGTTTTGGGCAATTTACCAGTAGCACCTTCAAAAGCTGTACACTGTGTTATTAAAAAAATAAAATCTTCACGGTTCATGTGCACTGTGCAAGGGTTCTGCTATAAAATAGCCTGCTATCCTAAAGGGAACGTCACTGGGAAAGCAGAGAAGAGGCAGTGCTACAAAAAACATTTAGTTTAACTGTCTGTGAACAAGCACTGAAGAGTCATGAGGAAGCATCGAGGACCCCAACAGAAGTCAAGGTTCAGAGAGCAGGTGCCAAATTCAGAGCCACAATACCCTGAGGAAATGAAGTGCAGTAAGTTGCTTTGACCAGCAAAAAACTGAGCATGACACAGAACCACTGAGAAATATCTGTGGTGGAGAACAAGACGTGATCAGAGGTGAGCATACCCTGTGAGTGTGCCAAATGGAAAGTAATGAGGACTCGTTAGTTTTACCCAGGACATCCCTGCAATCCTGAAAGCAGCATGGGAAGACACGAGGAGCAGTCTGAGAAGCTTTTGTGACCAATTTCTCTGTTCAACAGAAGAAAGTGAAGTGCTGCAATTTCGGATTTTGAACATGAAAGAAAATACCATAGGATGAGGGGCTACAGAACACTGCATCTTCATTCATTTTTCAAACATCCACTACACCCAGATTCTGGGGAGTGCACACATAAAACTTCCCTTTATATTATGTTTAAAACAACGCAAGGAGTTAAATAATTTATAAATTTTAAGTCAAAAAATGTGAAAAGTAGGACAATGCTCTCCTTTGGTAGGCTTTCTCTTGACTTTATTTTTTTTCCCAGTGGCACAACTCACTCAAAAAAAGTTGGAACATAGAAAAATTCCTTCCCTTCATTTTCTGCTGAAATTCCATTTCCTCCACATTTTGACTACAAAAACCCCTCATTTAAATTCAAATGTAAACAAGATTATTTACCAGTAAAGTCGCATTACCCATCAGCACATAGTGAATGCTAATCAGCCTAGGAATTATCCTAGGGATTGCTTAAAAAGAGAAATTAAGACTTGAAACATTTCTAAGAATTTTCTGTGCATGCCATAAATACAAAAATGTGACGAACAAGGCGCAAAAGACGACAGCCTGTCCCCTCACACATGCAGGAAATCAGCTAAGAGGTACTTCTTCACCACAACCACTTTTGCCCATTTTGAGCAGCTCTAGAAAAAAGGGATTTATATTGCAGTAGTGACAAGTCATGAGGATCAGTGACTGTCTCAACCCTGTGGTCAGCTGAGTCCCTGCCCTAAAAGGCTTTGCATCTCAAAGGGCAACTGCTGAAAAGGAGATGATTTGAACTTCACAGGTGATCAGCTGAGAGTTAGCTGTAACATTTCAGACTGAAAGGGTTCACTGGGATTTCATTATCCAGTCTGCTGAGTAGTGTCTCAAAAATCCAGTAAGTTTTTCACACTCTATGTTACAAATAATTATGACCCTCACAAATGGAAGGCAATGGATCGATCCTGGATCATCATAGTTTTACTTGGGACATACCCACAAATCTTAAAGTAGATTTAAGAAATGCCATGATACCTCCAGTAACAAATTGCTTTTAGTCACCCCAAAGCATGGCAATCTGAATACAGGAAACCATTAAAAATCCAGGCCCCTAGGAAACGGAAAACTTTGTCTTTTATTCATGATGTATAATTAAGATTAAATTACTTACCTTGGTTCACTAAGACTGGATTCTCATTAGGAAAAAAAACAACTAAACAAAAAAACCCAACCAAACAAACCAGAACAAACAAACAAAACCACAAACAAACAAACAAACAAACAAACAAAACCCCCAACAAATCTAGAACTCTTTAAAACACTGTAGTTCAGATGTTCCCTTCATACAATCCACGGCTTCAACGTGGTTGGTCTGTGCCACCACAGAAAGATGACCCTGCCATTTGCTTTCCAGTGCTGGAAAGATCTTCAGAAACTTTGCCCAGGTTTATAAAGCAAGTAGAAAGCGTTTAATGAGATGGTTCACCAATGTAAGAAATTCAGTGCAAAGCTGTATCAAATCAATAAAATGTCCAAATATACAGGACTATCATATGGGCTTTGTCTTTTTATAATAAAAGTCATCTTAAAATGGCTGCTGTACATATATACAAAACCCTAAACACTTAAATTTTGACTCCATGAGTCTGAGCATGAGTTTTCCAAATCAAGATGAACTCTCAAGATGAGAAAAAAATCTCAGTGCTCCACATTGTCCACAGCAATGGATTTTAAAAGAACAACGCTTGGAACTTAATTTACTGCAGCCCAACCATCTCCAGTCATGCACAGTTTACAGGCAAGTTTGGGCACTGCCTTCATTCCATTTCCTGAATTACAGCAAATTATACATTATGTAACTAACATTTCTCATCACATGAATATAAGATCCTCATTAATGTTTCTGTATTTATTTTTTCCTTTTTTAAAGACCTCATATGCTTGCACGGAACTAAAAATTAGGTTCAGGAGAATCTGCCAACAGTTCAGTAGGGAGATAGAAGGGGAAATACAGAGTTGGGCTGCTTGCACTGGAAAATCGTCTGCCACCTGCATGAACTCAAAGGAACAGGCACAAATTCACATGTCTATTCCTATGCTCAGCACAGGTAGCATTACTGTGCCAGCAGAGAGGTAAAACTATCTATAGAAGGAGTCATTTGAGCCACTGTTCTCCAATTTGAGGCAAAGTGGAACTGCAAACATAGTTAAAACCATGTAAGCAATGGCAGTTATGTCAGCTAATTTTTGCAGTGTCCAAAAGCCTGGAATTTTCTTGGAAGAGAAAAGAGGCCTTAGGATCTGTAGTCACATCATCTTTTCCACAAATAAAGCTTTTCTTTTGGGGAGTGACACATTCCTATTCTAGATGCAGCTATTTTGCAAGTCTGGGAAATTAGAAAAAAAAGCAAAAATTGTTTTGTTTTTTTATTCTTTCCTATGCTTTTCATATAAAAAGAATTAAAATAAAAGACCCCTAACAAATGGAGTTTCCGTCCTCTGGAAATCACTGCTTTAAATTGAATCATTAAAAAGACTTTAACAGAAACCATTATCAGTCTCACTCTGGCAGAAATGTGCTTACCACTGGTTTTAGTTATGCAGATAAATGATGGGCACTGGCTCTGGAATTGAAAAGCTCATGACAAAATGGCCTTGGCTATAACAATATAAAAGATGGTTATAAAACTGTTGGAATAACCATTGTTCCATCTAAATAAATGTGATGGATTGCTGCATTCCTCACGACAGTGTGGAAACAAGGAGGGTACACAGCACAGGGCAGCTGCTACATCCTCAAACTCTTTAAGGTATCAGCAAATGCTGCCAAGTCATCTCTGACATTAAAGTGTTCAGTTTTGGATACACACGTACATTGTAATTAACTACAGCAGAACTTCCACAGTTAAAGAGTTTCCTTTCCCCTTTACCAGACAATGCAGATTCATTCTAATGAAAAGGATGCATATTTAGTTCATTGACATTTCAACAAGAAACTAAATCCCAAAGGGCTTCTATGCATTTACTCATAAACATGCAACAGAGAGGGTGTTTCAATCCAGTGGTGCCAGCTCAAAGGTCAGTAATGTTCTTGCAGAAATTAAGTGAAAGAAGCCATTTCCTCTTCAAAATTACTCCTACAAATGACACCCCTACCACATCTAAAGAGTGTATTTTTCCACAAACATTTGCTTTTCATGAAAAATCTCTATTAATTGGTGCATACAAGAGACCCTACTGTCTAAGCCTGATGTTTTTGATATCCTTAACTGGAAATGCATCATTTCTTCTGCCAGGGAAACCTCCCCATCTGCTTGGGGGTGATTTGCATATGGAAATAAGTGTTCTCTTTTTATTGAGCTCCTTGTTCTTAGACACATGAATTCAAATTATTAACAAGTCTGAGACGCTAATAATGAAGTGACTCGAGATAAGAAAATACAACACTGGAAAATCATCTCCTCCAGGAATTTGAGGTTTTAAATGAATATTGCTATTCATCTGGGCAATAGAGACAGCACCAACCACATTTTAATCATTACTCACCAGCCTCCTTGTTCTCCATTATAATTACTTATTAACCTAATGTGAAATGGTGGGAGTTTAGTTATATTTGAACAGAAAACTGCCTAAAAATACCTAGAAGGAAAGTAACAAGTGCTTGCACAGTTTTCCCCTGTATTATTCAATTTTATATTGTGCCCAAAGCAGGATGCAGTATTTTTCCTTCCAAAAACCTTACAGAATAAAATGTTGATATCTCTGAAGATCCACTAGCATTTCCTTTAATATTTTGGTACTCTACTGTAAAATAAGAGGGCAGATTTATTTCAGAACTAGTGAATATTTTAGCTTCCTTCTGTAATATGGTATCACCATTCTCCAATTTTCCCCTTCTGTGCCAGATATACAGGTGAGTGAGCAGGACCAGGACACTGCAGAGCATCCCTTAGATCCAGGACAGATATCCCTGTAAATACACTGTGCCCAGCCCTGGCTCATGACAGAAATCTGAACACAGTCCAGCATATGTCCCTATTACCTTCACATTTGTTTCTCCCTTCTAAAATAGAAGGGAAAAAAGCCAACCAACCAAACATAAACAAATACCCCAAAACCACAAAAATAAACACCAAAAAACCCCCACATATCAGATAAACAGAAAGGATACAAATAAATAGTCAGCAAAATTAAGGGTTTCATAGACAAGAGTCCTGTGAGGAAGCTTCAAATACAAGTCAAGAGTTGAGAAGTCAATTGACTGAAAATTCTTAATTATGATGTTTATCCCTTTTGAGTAACAACATACTAATTCTTCTAGGTAAGAAAGGCAGATGGAGGCACTCTCCCAGCTCAAGTTTTCTGCAGCTGTAACTTTGCATTCCAATTAGATCAATGGAAACTCTTAATCAAGACACAGAGTAGAAAATTTTAATTACATACAGAAAACCGTTAAGAATGTGGCTATTTAATCTATTATGGGGTGCTTTAAGAACATGAACATGTGAGTTGACTTATCAGGTGCCAAGATGTGAATGTAATGAGCCAAAGCAGTCCATGCCATATGCACGTGATGCTATTTTTTGCTTGACTCACACAAATACTTTTAGCTACTTTATATTAAATGCATAAAGAGCAACACTTCTGAAAGCAATATGCCAATTTCAAGTTCAAAAGTACAGGCATTCTCTGAACACTGGACATAAAGTAACACAGCTGACACCCAGAAAGGCATTTTTACAAAGTGCTAACTTGCACACACCTGTATTTGGTTAACAGCATTTCTGTCCTGAATATATTTGTCTCCCCCAAAGCAAAAATTTACTTCGAAACTCTGAGTATGCTTACAATTAAGAGCACAAATTTCCAACTGCAGTGGAAAAACCTCAGTGCAGTTCTTATGTTTGTAACATGCTGTTAGCAGAACCAGGAAATTCAGAGTAGCAGGGTGAGCATTAGCAGCAAAAAGTCTGTCTACAATTTCACCTTCTTTCTGGTTTGCAGATGTGCCAACTGACTACAATGGGAAAACAGTAAAGCAAATGCTGGATATTTCCAACAAAAACCCCTATCCTGGATGCCCAGCATGCCCCGCAGTGACTATGAGCTGATTAATGAACATTAAATTGTAAAACACAAAAAAAAAAGCCAACTTATTCTCAGAATTGAAAACAATAACAAAAAGAATTACTGGAATGAGTAAATAAGTAGAACTGAGAAAAATCATATAGCCCTTTGCATCTGTGATTGGCTAATTAATAATTTAATCACAAAGTCAAGATACCATTGTGAAAATTTACAGCAGCCCCATTTAAAGACCAGATTTCCAGAACAAGTTCCAAGTCCAAGTATGTCCCCACGTGTTTTAAACTTGGTGACTCCCTGGAAAATTACTTTTCAGTGACTAGATCCATTAATTGCATATCTGCAACATCAATCGTTATCATTCTGCAATAGGTTGCAGAGATAAAGTGTTGTGTGTTCTTTTCAGACTGTGCAATGTTAACAGGTGCTCTTTGGCACAAAGCAAGAGAAAAGTAAAACTACTAAGAGAATCAAAGAAAATTGGTTTTCTGCTTTGATTATTCTCAACAGGGCAGCTCATATAAGAAGGAGCTCTTTGAGGAGACAAATACATAATTAAGAATTTAAAACTTCAATTTGTATAAATGGAGACTTTTATAAACTGCTTGGGGGGGCTCCAGGAACGAGCAGTCTCCTATACCTGTTAGTATATTCTCATCTACTACAGGCTTACACCAATCAGAGCAAAAACCTACTTACATGGCAAATGGCAGGTTTAGCTTTCAAGAGCCAGCTTCGGCAACCCAGTTCTGAGCTATGGTTCATTTTGGGTGGTAAAGCTCATCAAGCCTAGCTTCTTAAAGCCAGAACTCCAACTTTGCATACATGCAGGAATTCTGAAAATTTGAAGATAGTACTGTGTTATGAACAGCAATATCTATACAGATATTAATCTCTTGCCTTCTCTGAGAGGTTACTTTCATTTTAGTGTTACAGTAACTGGTCCTTGATGTCAATCTGTTTAATATTTACAAATGCAAGGATATAGTTTTACCTCAGGGAAAGAAAAACTTGCTAAAAATTCTGCAAATGAAGCAGGAAAGGGCGTTAAATGTTCACACAGATCAATCCATAAGATGCTTTGAGAGCGCAGTATTTATGATAAAAAGTAGCAACAACAACAAAACTGTAGTTTTCTGTTGAATGAAAGAATGTCACCATGGACAAGGCACAGCAGCGATAACAGGACATACAGAAAATCCAGGCAGTAAATTGTTTATCTCAGATTTATGGGTTCCTAAAAGATTCTACTAGAAAACATTGGTAGAAGACAGATATTATTACTTAACAGAGTTGGAATAAAATTAATAAGCGTGAACATTCCTTACTCAGCATTTAGTATATATACAGATATATGTACATATATATTTACATATGTCCATTCTCTTAAAGAAATATATCAGAATTTCTGGAGTGGGGAAAAAGAAAACAAACAAAAATCCCCCCCAAAACCCCTAACCCAAAACCTTAATCCAAAACAAAAGGACAAGCTCTCTTTCTTCTCTTAAACAATACTAATACAAGGTTGGCAGTTACAATGTGCAGAGAAGAACCCAGCAGATTTATAACCCATTCAAGTCTGTCTGTTCAGACAAACACTGAAGTAAAATTGGTATTTATTAAAACAAATGGACTATAAATACATTAACAAATGCTATCCTTAAAAAGAAATATCTGCAATTAATGTAATAGAACACGGGATGTTCACTAATTTACAGCCAGCAAAGACATTTGATATCCACAACATACGGCAGCAATTTCTTGACAATGTTTGAACAGCAGTTTTTCATCAGGATCCCTGCATGAGAGGCCTTCAGCATCGTCATTTACATTCTGCACCACTCAGGGAAGTTGCCACCATATTTCCACAGAAAAACTTTAGCATGACAAAAGAAATGGGCAGTTAACTCAAATATTTTACCATTTCAGCTCCATTTTTTCAAGACAAAGAATGGGTTGAAAAGCACAGCAGGCAGATGACTACTGTGTTAAAAACTGCTCTATAATTATAAATATTGAAAAACATTTCAGTTATATTTTAGGAGATTTGATATAAAATTGCTACTGGATTTTTTTGTTTATGTTTGCTTGGCAAAAAAAGCAAATATTGCATATAATTAAACCTTGGCTTGCCTATCGTGCTTATACAGATGACTTTGAAAAGCTAAAATTCTAGATGCAACTAAAAATGAAGTCAAAACCAGGTACCCATTTAAGGAGAACTCAAACAGTTCTCTCTCTGCTCTCCTCTCAACAACAAAAAAAACCCCAAACCCAACCAAACAAAAATAAACCAAACCCATAAAACCCAGAGTTGAACAAAATACTATCATTACATTTATCCACAGTATTTTATTTTAATGACCGTGCAAAGAAACTCATCATATCAGTTCAATGAAATGCTTTGTGGATTCCTCTTTCTGCAACTGGAGGAAACACCAAAATTTTCAAGTGTTCAGATTTTATTTTCACCCAGTGAAAATGGGCCAAATGTTTAAAGCACTCAGCATACTTAAACACACCAAAGCAGAACTCTTGAAATTCAGTAACTAGAACTATTCCAAATAAACATGAGTCCTTTGGTTCTCTGGAAAACTGAAAATTAGGAAGACTCAAAAATATCCCCACAAAAGAAAAGCACACTACTCTGTATTGTTGGTAAATATGTATGACAGATCTGGACATTTTTGCTATGCTCATTGCTAAATATATTTTAGGGTCTTGCTGCAATAAGAAGTCCTTGCCTTGTTGGTGTCAGTCTACTGAATTTTCAAGTTTCCAGGATTAAGTGTTTTTAAAAAATCTGGAAGGTGGGAAATATAATAAATACAGATATGAAGAATAAAACATATCCTGTCATATAAATCCAAATGCACTTTAACACTGAGTCCTACAAACTCACAGGTGCTTGCTGGCTAAAAAGCCAAAAGATGAGTGACAGCAGTGAAAGACAAAGAGAAAAATTCACAGGTGTGCACTGGAACAAATGTGAAGATATACATACACTACCCATTTTACTTCTTCAGGCAGGCTTTTTTAATTTTATGATTACATATTTTATTCTTGGAGGATGCATTCAGTCCGGCACTTAAATGTCAGATAGCAGAAAAAAATACAGGTAATTATCACTTTAATCATCACTCTTCATGTGATTAACTTTTACTTAATGAAAATATTTTTCAAAATCTCTTCTAGACTCTCATTTCACTCACTACATGTGATCTGCTGGGCCCACTAAGGGTTCCAATTATCCCTCTCTTATACAGGCATCCTTTTGGATTAACTCCACATTTTAAACTCAGTGCCAACTGAAGCATCTCCTTGCAGAAACATCCAAGTGATTTGTCTTTATCCTAATTTCATTCACCTAAGAAAAAATACTGCTCTAAAATAAATTATTGAGAATGGAACAGAATGAACTTGAAGATCAATATAGAGAATGAATCCATCTGTATTAGAGGAAAGCACCATCAGATAACAGAGTTCTGAACTTGCTTTGGGATCCTAGACACTGTTAGGAACTCCAGTCACTTCTGCCATTAATTCTGCTAAGCCCCAGGACAAACCAGCCTGAAGCAGGAGGGTAACTTGGGATGTTTTCCCCAACTTAATTTTTACCATTTACCAATGGCTGCTCTGTGTAATTCTCCAAAGTAATATGGCAACCTATACAACCACTACTATGGTTGTAGTGGTTGTATGACAACCACTACTCCTTATATCACTTTATTTTGACATAGCTACCATTTTGCCTTTCAGAAAAAAACCTACAATGTAGCTGTCCAAATAATATAAGCAACTGGTGCTCATTTTCAGTATGCACAGAATTACCACATAGATGATTTAATATGGAAAAAAATAGTTAATAAAGTCTCCAGTCCAAATTAAGTCAAATTAATACTACAATAACCAACATTCTCTTGTTAAGTTACAACAGGACAACATCAACTTTTAAGTTCAAAGCAATTCATTATATTAACCTCATAATTTCTTGTGTAGGGATGGAAAAATACATTAGTTCTTCTGTTCTTCTGCCAGCTAAGCAGCATTTCACAATGAAATTAGACTAGACATTGGTGCGGTTTGGCAGGTGCATTATTTCAGCTGATTCTGACCCTGGAATGGTGATATTTAATCTAACTTATACAAATATGTTACACAGAAAACATTAATTCGTAAAACCTGGCTTAACATGCTTTCAAAGAAGCAGCACGAAGAATTGAAGGTGAAGTTAGCACTTTTATGTCTCTAAAATCATGAAAACAATCGAAAAATATTCAATCTCTCTAGGCAGGAGACAAGTTTTTGCTTCTCTTTGACTGGTCTATTTCTTAGCTACCAGGCAAGTGGGCATCCATCCTTGAGACACTTCCACAGCACATCCATCTAAGGGTAGCTCCAGTTCCCATTGGCACAGGAATAAAACTCCACTGCTGCTGTGGGGCAGCACCATCCTGCAGGGCAAGGCTTCCTCAAGAGGGCTCACTGGATCAGGGTCTTTAGGATCAGACTCAGCACAATTGGAAGACACTGCCCCAACACACACCACCCCACTAATTACAGCTGTGAGACGAATTCGTGACAAGGGAAAATGTGCTTATCTTAGGAAACCTGTATATTTTTCAAAACAAGCTTTATTAAAATAATAAAAGGAATTTTATGTGATTCTTACTAAGTACAGAACCACATTTTCAAATATTAAATGCAAGATTACAAAAAAAAACCCAACTATAACAAACCAAGACACCCTCAAACAAAGAAACAAACAAGGAAAAAAACCCAACAGCATCAAAGCCACAGAATCTAAACATCTACTTTGTATTTTACACAAAGTAGAAGTGGCAATAGTGAGTTTTGCTCTCCGTGTACAAATTCTAAACATTATTTATTTATTTATTTATTTATTTATTTATGCATAAAATTTTCATCTCCTGTTTCTTTTAGGACATTGTATACCTCCCAGCAAAAACAAAACAATGGATATTTTAGTTACCTATATAAACACTGAATCCCTTTTAAATCTTCCTAAGCTCTTGGCCTGGCTGATATCTTGTTGCAATGAATTCCACAGGTCATGTGCTGCATAAATACGTATCTGCAAACATCAAATTTAAATGTTTTGCTGTAAATTAATTTCAAGTGAATACTTCATACACCTTTCCCCCCATAATTAATGACAGCTACACTTTAATAGGTATCTGCTTTCTCTTTGCGCTCAGTTAAAACACCTCTGCTTCTTGAGGATTTCTTTATTATCTTTGTATTCAGTTAGCCTCAATGTTGTCTGCAGTAAATAAATTAGAACTTTCAGATGTGTTAACCAGCTTCTTAAATACAGAACTGCTTTATGATTCTGTTGAACAATGAAGAGTAACATTCTTTGTGAGCAATTTTTAAAAAAATGTGTAAAGGGAAAAAAATTCTTCTCTTTAAAGAAAATTAAACAAATGACCTCTACTTATTATCAAATAACATCACTAAGCAGATAAGTCTGGAACTGCAGTGTTTGAAAATTCTTAGGTTCCATCTGATGTCAGCTAGAAGTATGAAACCACCTCCTGAATACACTGTTCTGAAAACTGTTCTCAATAAAAATGGGGAATTTTTAATTCATTCTCCCAAAGTCATAAAACCTTCCAAGTATTTCTGTACAGACTAAACCACTGTGTCCCTATAAAAGCAAAAAGCATCAACCTTGGTTTGCTAAACAAATGATCTTATTCCTCTCTGGTCCCTCAGCAGCCTGACCTCAGGGCTGCACTACTGGGGTGAGTTGCAAATTTTTTAACACTAAAAAAATAATTTGAGCTTTTGATCCTTTTCCCTCCTCATGATTAATCCTCTGGTATAACATGATTCCACGCAACTTTTAGCTGGCTCTACCATTGATTAAATTATTCAGTTGAAACTCATTTAAAAAAATCTTAAAGCAATTTATAACAATTTTCAAAGAGCTGTAAAATGACCTGGCCTCTACCACAGCCTCAGAGTGGCACAGTATTTGATATTCAGTGATAGTGTAAATATTAAGGGTGTTGAAGAGAGGTGTCTGCACTGGTGTATACTGCTGCTATCCAAGCATCTGACAGAGCACAGTGTACAGCACTGATTAAATGCTGTCCTCAGCTATAGAAGTGAAAATTTAGCTGGGCATTTTTCTAATTGGTAACACTGTTTCAGAGTCAAATACAACTGATGATATTATTTTCTTGTTCTTCACACTAAGTGCAGTAAAATATCAAAGTAAATTAAAAGTGTTTTTTTTTTTCTTACAGAGATAAATAAAATTCAGGGTCTTTCTCATCATGACAGCTGCCAGGCTGCAACCCAAACCTTTCAAAAGCTGGAATCAGAACCTCTATACCACAATAGCAATGAAACTTTCCATACTAAAGAGAAAGCTGTTTAAGATCATTTCTCCTCCTTTGGGGTAAGCTCATGACTGCAACAAAACCCAGTTAGACCTGAAGGTCCCTGAAAACACCAGCATTGTTTCCAACAGCATAAATTACCCTCATCTGTGGTCACAGAGCATCAACTCAATAAAAGCATACAAAATCACACAAACTTTCCCCTCATCCTCTTATGGGCAAAGAGGGTGTGGTATCCAAAGTCCAACAATAATGATTCCTGTCACATCACCTGCTGCACTCCTGAATGCTGCCTGCTCCAGGAATTTAACCTCTTGTCTGACAGGAAAGCAGCAACTGCAGCAGGAAAACCTCACTCCCAGAGGAAAGGTGCCAAGGGCAGCTCCTCCAGAACCTACAGGGAGATCTCAAAGTTATTTCTGAATGAATTCTCTGCTTAAGACCTGTACTTGGAGCCCCATGGACTTGACTCTGTTTTCACTTCAACTTGAGGACGTTTCTGCTACTGTTTGGGGGCAGAGGAAATGGCAAAGTAAATGAAACTCTTCCAAGCTAATGCAGAGTCTACATAAAAATGTCAGATGATTGCATTTAGTTTCACATCTAATCTGCTGATTATTTCCAGGGTTTTAATGTGATTTGCTGTGATAACAGATATTTCATAACATCTAAGCAGTATTGGGAGCACCTAAATACCAGGTTTACATAAAAAATTAAATGTAGCCTATTTACCCACTCTGGTGTCCATGGTGAAATTGTGAGCTGCTACACAGTTCTCGAAGTCCATACCTACAGGGTGGTGTATCTATCTTGATTTTAATTGCTATCAGACTTTTACTCTGATTACTTATCTCAAACTTATCCAAACCCAAGGTTATTCAGTTCCACTTTAAATTACGTGATTGAGATAAAGAATTAATTGCAATATAATTAGACACTTATAGTCAGTTAAATACTAATTGAAGGCCTTGCTTGAAACTAAATGCTACTGATTTTTTCTAATGAAAAGGCAAACAAAAGTTAAAAGAATAAATGTATCAGACTTGCCATTTTTTTAAGCAGCTACTTTGTAAATTTCTCTGTGATCTTCTTTCTAAAAAGAAACAGTATTTTCTCACAGAAAATATCTACTCAATAAGCACCGCTGATTTAAACAACAGGTATCTTCAAGTCACAAAAATTACCTCTAAGGAAAGTACTTGCCCTGAAGAACTTTATGAAAATTAGACAGTATTATGATAATGAACTGAAAGAAGAAAAAAGTGCAGTCAGGGTGTTCCAAGAAATAACTGCATACTATGTAATTTTCTCAGTGGAGCCTAACTGCTTAACTTTCTTAACCAAGCAGATGCAAAGAAGCACATGAAAGGCTTTAAACTGAAGGAAAGTAGCTTTAGACTAGATATTACGAAGAAATTCTTCCCTGGGAAGGTGAGGAGGTCCTGGCACAGAATGCCCAGAGAAGCTTTGACTGCCCCATCCCTGGAAATGTCCAAGGCCAGGTTGGATGGAGCTCTGAGCAATCTGGGATGGTGGAAGGTGTTTCTTCCCATGGCAGGAGGTGGAACAAAATGGGCTTTAAGGTCCCTTTGAACCAAGGCCATTCTATGATTCTGTGAAAGAAAGGCAAAATATATTACAGTATTAAAGAGAGAAGATTATTTCCTTTAGAATCACTCATGAAGCTACTCAAAATAATCAAGTTATGTGCCAACTGTACCTCTGACAGCATTTGTCTTTTTCACAAGTCAAGAATAATATAAACCATGCATGTCATTGTTTTTGGCTTTTATACCTGTGTAACAATAAATCATAAAAGTTATTATACATAATACATAAAAGACTTTTATTTCAACAGTACCCTTCACAAATAGATAGCAATGTATTTTTTAAAAATCTACAAAGATATTGTTACCATTTTTTTACTGGGAAAAATGAGAATTGAAACAACTTAAATGTTATTCAATGGACTAAGGATACATTCATAGAGAACTAAATGATTCTGAGAATTAATCTAGCATATTATTCCCTAATTTACTTAATCACATTTGAGTGAAAGGACACTAGATTTATTGGTTGATTGTGGTCCACAAGCCAACAGCATATTTATGCTCATAAGTCCTTGTTATTTCTCTTGTCTATTTTGGAATTGAAAGCACTTATTCACATTAGGCTTGCAGAATACAGATTGGTACCAGAGCAGATCTCATCTGGGTCACAGTAATAAAGTCCATGGCTCTGCTACAGAGTTAATTGCCTGCTGCATCTGGTATTTCTGGTCTAATAGAAAGGCAAAATTAATTCCAAGACCAAGATGCCTAACAACCAGTTTGATCCATTTCAGGAGTCTCAGCCTTTGATTTTGTGCATGTTACCAAAGCAATACTTATTATTCCAGGAGAAGGCACCAAGATTTGGGATTTGGATTTCAACTTCTTTCTGACCTGATAGAAATCATAAGCTTTCAACAAAAAACATCTATCAAAGAATCTGGATGAGCAGGCATCAGTGGCTTGCTGGAAGCACCCCGCTGTGGGTCTGTCCCTGCCAGCAATGTGCAGTGGGGTGTCAGAATTCCCAAAATCACAGCTTAATCATCAAATGGAGAAAGGACAGGAAATCTATGCTCTGCTGGCACCAAGGGCCTCCTGCTATCACGGCAACACTCAATCTGCTCATGCCAAAGATGAGGATGATCAAACTTTGAGGCAAATAAGGAGGACTTTGCAGGAAGTGTTGCTGGGCAATATTCAGTAACAGCTCCTGAGTCAGAAAAAACTCCCAAATACCTTAGGCTATCCAGAGAGGTGACAAAGTGCACACTAAAGTAATAGAGAACTTCAGAGGCTAGAAAGTTTTTATCAAAAATACATCTACACTACTTTCCAGATAACTTTCAGTACCAGACTGCAATTAAATTCTAAAGCCTTATTCTGTTTCCCCACTCATAAAGGATGTAGGCATACCATTTGTCTAAAAAAAAAAAAAAAATTATTCTTGTCCCACATCAGCAGTCTTCAAGTATTAAAAAAAAATCTTACTGCAAGGTAGTCAATTTTCTTCCAGATATGTCCAACATCAAATTAATAAAATTTCTATTAGCATATTTTTATAGCATCTTTCCCATCACAGAAAGACAAGAGACAAAGTGTAATGGAGCAAACATAATGTAAAATATTTCACAGCACATTACTTACAAGTTTTTTAAAAGCAAAGAACAATGAAATTGCCTTTTGCCCTCTTCCCTCCCACAAAGCACTCCAGAAATTACCAAAACCAGAGACACATGAAAATTATATAAATACAAACAAAGAGAGAAAACAAACACCACAAAGCACACACTAAAAATCTTCCTATTCTTATCTTCCCAGAATTGCAGTTGTTGAGTGGTGTCTAGAAACATCTCCAGCACCATTTAAAAATCAGTGCCAAGCAAGGTACTTGCAAAAACCAATGTGTAGACTCCTCCATGCTCCTGACCAATGAACGATTACCCACAGGATAATTTCCCCATCTTACTACATATGCACACACAAAGAAGTCCAAGATGACTGAAAAACTTCATCAGGAAATCTCACAGTCAGTCCAGTAATTTTACTCAGTCCTTGTTCAATCAAGCTTTCAACAGCCTCTAAAAAATAAAGCTCATGTCTTTAGGATCTGGTTCTGCCTGGTACCTAAATTTAAATCCTGAAGTCACCAGGAATCACCAGAGTAACCTCAAGAACCAGAAAAATTCTGCTTCATTCACAACTTGTCCCTGCAGCTGGGCTTAGGGAATCCCTGTAAAGAATTCAAAGGACACCCTACTCTCTTTTGGGTTTTACACTCTACAGGAAACAAAACTATGAAAATTAATCTCAGCTTTAAGTTGCCTATTTTCCTTCTTCCAAGAGGGAATTGGAGGAGAAAATTGGTTGCGTTATGTCAAAATGCTTTGTTCTGTGTTCTATCAAAGCTCTTTGCAAATGTATGTGAATGTCTGCCTTCAAAATGGAGCAGGACCCTGAACCAAAGCACCAGACTATTAAAGGTAGCTTAAAATTGTGCTAAGGGCTGCCAGCAAGGTACAAAACAGCCTTTAAAAACTCAGTTTAGTATTAGCATAATAGACCTCTTGCATATATGTAATGTAATAACATTTTCATTTTAAGTATTTATTAAGAATTTCCAAAGGAAATGACAAGGGTAATGTTTTTCTCTAAATAATCATCACACGTGATGACTTATTGCACTCTCTCCTTTACATAAATCTTTACAGTAAGTCCAGTTTTGGGGAAGGTAATAAAAGCAATGCTAAGGGACTCTCAATCCCATGGGGTATTTCTTGTCCCCAGACTACAGCACAAAGAGCTCAGAAAAATGCAGCACACAGCTCATTTTTATAATGTGACTACTATCACAGTCACCTTAATGCAATCACATTATTTACCATCTGTTCTTTGTTTAGTCAAAATAGATTTTCCACACAGTTCATTTGGACACTGGAGACAAATAAGCTATTTATTCCTATCAGTTCATTATTTCAGCTACTAGAATTTTAAAAAGAAAATATTTTCCACCAGAAAATGTGTTCTCGGATATTCTTCAATATAATAAATCTCTGAATAATGGAACCTTGGTTTATTGCCACCTTTTAAACTAAAAATTATTTTAGTGTTTTCTTTTTTTTTAATGTCTTAGATCATATACAAGAGCTTTAAAGATGTTTAGCACAGCAATTCAAAATTAATTCTGACAAACAACATTTCCACCTTGACAATTTTCTTGGATTAGCTTGGACTTCTTGGATTTGAAGAAAGACACTTTCCTTGCAACTAAGTATTAATCAAATTAAACAAGAATCAGGGCCCAGAATACACTACAAAAGAAGCTGCTATAAAAAGGTTTTATGCAGTATATTTGAGATGTTTATTGGTAAAAAGCACAGCATTTTGAATAAGGTGAGCTTGATTTGACATTTTCAAATTGAAATAAAATTTTTAATGGTAATCAGTGATTATGCAGTTGGGGGGAGGGGTTGTATTTAAAATAATAAATACAGATGAAAATAGCAGAAATGGAAAGGAGTGACAAGAGCAGAAAATATTTTTGCTGATTTATCTGAAGATATTTCTGTCACTGGACACTAGATAACTTGTAACTTATGTTAAAAGGGATAGTATTTTTCATCACAACTTCATTATTTAAAGAAAATTATTTATACACACATTTACTAAATGTATGTCGTATTACAGATGTACCATTTTACAGCATACAGATGTTGGTTAACATCATATAGAGAATCCAAGTGTTGAACTCAGTGTACAATCACCTTGAAAAAGCAATTTCCCCTCTGCACATTCAGCTTTTGCCACAGCCACACAGGTGTGAGCAATGTGAACGCTGCTGAGCTCATGTTAGCTAGTGCGTATTAAAATTAAAATGTATGATCATCTTAAACCTGCAAGATATTGAGGTATTGAGAGATATTGAGGATATTGAGAATATTGAGAATACATTGAGAGTGCATCAACTTTATTCAGGCCTAACCTAGCACTGAGTGAACCAGAAGCCAACAGACAACACACGTGTATATTTCTTTATAAAGACTTTTGCAAGAGTCTTGGTTTCTGTGAAGTGACTCAAGTGCTTGGATCCCTTCAGTTTGCAACATATTACCATTGTCCAATAGTTTTAGAACATTAAAGGGTTTTTTTCTAAATCAGAGACACCCTGGATGGTAGATAACAGAATCTAGAGTGAATCTTTGGGAAAGTCTGCAGAGACTTGCTACTTGGTTTTACATGAGTGATTCTATTTCTCTGCGCTATTTTATTTTAAAGAATGCAGGGATGAGTTCTTGATTTGAAAATTTCTTGATTTTTGAATCTCTTACTCAATTATTAAAAGAATATTCACTCAAGATTTATTTTTAAGCCTGATCTATGGGTTTTGATTTATGTTTGTTTCCTTCGCTTGAGGTAATGCTGGAACTCTGCTGAATAGACACTCATTTTCCTTCAAAGCCATTTAAGTTGTATTATTAGCACCATTAACATGGATATTTAGCAATTGCAGTGTGAAAATTGTTTCTTTTAATAGACCTTCATTATAGCAGACAGGTGATGGAGAGACCAAATTCCAGTTTCAATTATAGCTTTCGTTCTCAGTTTCCTAAGCAAGTTCCACTAAATGTTAAATTTTTGTTAAATAATTTATGCCAGATATTTACAACCATGTTACTAAGCTGAGGTAAATTCAGATGAAAAAGAAAATAATTATCATAAATTGTTCTCACATCTGTCTTGTACCCTTTAGGCTTGGTTTCTGACAACCTGCTGAAGTATCTAGGTCTAGAATTCCCCCTACAACTCACTGAGATCTGCTCCTTGTAGTTATTTACCTGAGATCAACCCAAACACAAGCTGTGTGCACTAAAATCCTCAAAAGACCTCACTGAATGCTTGATATTGAGGGGCAGAAACATAAAAAAAGTAAATTAAGAAAAAAATTCAGATATCACCGACTAATGTGAGAGAGATTAAGACCCTTCCCTTCATTTTGCAAGATAAATACAAGAAGGTGCACAGATGGTCACAATCTGCAGAAAAACTGAGTCCCAGGCCAAGAATTTGGACAAAAAGTGACAATAGTGCAAACAGAGCCCTTTGCTTTGGAGGTCATTTGGAGATCTGAACCTTCTTTGGAGTTTCAAAGGAGCTGCAAAATTCTCCAAGAGATCAGAGTGGCTAACAAAAGTTGTCTTCTTTTGTTAGGTCAGAGGACCTCTGAAGCATGTGGCTCATTCAGTACAGGTTATGATGAAACAAACAGAAAAAATGAGGAAATTAAGAAAGAAAACTGATTGATGATCTCACTTAAGTGGCACATTCAGCTTGCAGTGGCTGAACTATTTCAGAGCTGATTTGATTACACAAGACTGATTTAATAACCACACTTTGAAGATGTACAAAAAAGATCTAAAATATCTCTCTTTTTTTTTTTCAAATGTGTTAAGTACAGAGCATCACAGTCAGTGGTTTTGAAAATCTTTTTCCCCTTGAGGTATATCTTGAAGGAAATCTAAAACTTGATGTTAAATTTGAATTGAAGTTAAGTTAGCTAAATTAAGCTAACAGGTTGAAGTTTCCTATTACCTTGAAAATCAGCGAGTTCATCTCAGTCTCTATTTACACCTCTAGACTGAAATCTCGAGTTGCAAGAGGTGAGGATGGCAGGACAGAACAAATGCTGCTGCCTTTTCTCTTTCAGTTTGACCTAACGGATTGCAGAGAGATGGGACGTGGAACAAACCAAAAAATCCCAAGAGGAGAATAATGGCATTTTCCCAAAAATGAGTCAAAGCACTCACTGCTGGGCAAACACAATAAGGGGAGGAGGGGGCCGAGGACAGAGAGAGAAAAAAGAGAAAAAAGTATATATTTGTCTGTTAAAATTGAATTTAACCTCAAAACCCTACCACAGTCAATGCTGTAGCAGTGATCAAGCTGACCAAGAGGTAAATAATTAAAATATGTTTCATCCTTAAGGGATGAACATTAAGCTATTATATCCATTAGTTAATGATGGGGGAAATTTAACTGTTCCTCATAAGAAGACAGGAATTGTGCGTGGGTGTGGGGGCGGGTGTGGGGGTGGGGGTGGAATAAAAGCATTGTTTGTCCTTGTGTAGTACTGTGGTAACTTCATGGGATTTAAATTTCCTGCACTTGGCTAAAATCACAGGTTCATCAAGCCACACATGGAATAAATAATACTTTCAATATTTCAAAAAGGAAAAAGCTTAAAGTGAGGAATAGCTTGGTCAATGACAGTTTCCTTATGTGAAAAGGAGATCTACTACCAGCTACTCAGCTGTGTGTTCTTACAGGAAAAATACATCCATCTCTACAAAAAGAAATTAAAATTCATTGACAATAAGCAACTTTGAGGTGAGGATGAAAAAAAAGAAATGCAATACCTTTTTGAGTTCAGCGTGACTTTAGAAACTGGTAAACATTATGCTCTTGTTCTGTCCACCAAGACCATTTTAATATCTCACTGACATTTGCCTACCGAAACATTTTCTATAGCTGACATTTTCTCAAACACCATGAACCTTACCTTCGTGGAGACACAGTTTCTCAGGCAAGATTGTAATAGGATGACACAGCTGTTGCCATTTACAGATATAAATATAATCTACTGTTATAAAGGAGTAGGAGATCTCCCGAGCATGCAGAAAGAAAAGTTTGGGAAAAAAACCAAACCAGTAATTCCTTTTCAGAGGAATGTTCAATTTTAAGCATTTGTCACGCTCCTACTTCAAACACACAATACAGAGTTAAGGCACAGTAAGAAAATAGAATCTAATCCTTCTATGACTTACTCAGAAATGCAAATAGACTTAACAGGGGGTTTTAACAAAGTAAGGAGAAATGTGATTAAAATATATTTCTCGGTTCACAAACTTCAGTTTAAAAAAGCACATTGAAAACTGAAAAGCCAAACTGTTCACAAGTTTGAATACTGCACTCCCTCAAGGATTTTCTTTTCCAGGATCTTTCTGCAGTCCCAGTGGTTTGTGGGCAGTTCTGAAAGTCTCTGAAGTAGATCAAAAGACCCCATACACTTGTAACTATTCTAAAACTGCAGGCGATATGCAAGGAGAAACACTTTGGTGTTGGGCTCTTGTGCATGGACACAGCAGAAGACAAACTTTGCCCTAAGGAGCTTTAACACAAATGCAGAGAAAGCAGGTAAAGGTCACCTAAAGATGAGGGCTACAACATAAAGCTTGGGTCTTGAAAGGTTCCAGAGCAAGTTTCTGAAACTGATCTCACAATCACATGATTCCTTCCAATACTACACCTCTTCCAGCTGACCAGCTTGTTTCTGGAATATTGAATAGCTCTCACCCACTCCAACATAAATTCTGTTTAACTTTCAGCTCACATTTAAGGGAAAACTGCACAGTCTTGTGCAGCTGCTGCAAAACCAAATTGGAGCTGTGCAGCAAACAAAGAGAAAATTAAAGCAAAGAGCAATAATTTCAGTTAACTTAGAAATAATACATAATACCTAGGCATTCATCTTGTGGTAACAGCTTCAGAAGTTGTGTAATAATTTTTAATTCAACCAGAATTACTCATTTTCTTCCTCATATTCTGTCTTTTGCTTTTTTTCATGTTTTTTTTCCGATAGGGAAAAGGAAGCTAAAAAAGTAACGAATTTATACTGTAGACTGGGGAGAAGAGATTTTCTTCACAGAAGGCAACAGCCATAGAAGTGACATTTTCATAGATTTGAAGTATACATAAACAGATATTTCCTCTCCAAAATCTGCACAGACCCTGCTCTTGAGGTGAGAAAGCTGAGATCTTTCCCTTAGGATTTAGAGCCATCTCTTAGTATCAAACATCTTTTATGTCAAAGAATATAAGTTATCAGGCTGAAAAAATTCAGCAGACTCCTCCTCTGTTTCTTGCCCTCACTGTCACTGTCAAGAAATACATGCAGCCTCTGCCAGTGTCACAAGTGGTATCTGACTCTGCAGCAGCAAATTTAGATCTTAGAGGATGTCACTGAAGACAGGGATGCCCACGAGAGAGAGATTTTTCTTTGTGCTCTGAGGAAATTCCAGGCCTTGGGGCTCCACACCCCAAAACCACACAATGTCAATTTTCTAGAAAGTTATACATTACACTTATTCCTTAGAGAAGGGAGAAAAAAAAAAAAAAAAAAAAAACAAACTCCTTTTTCAGGTACAAACAATGAACAAACTATGACTGGTCAAGCAGAAAGATGGTGAAACACAAGAGCAATTTAACCCACATGAATCTTAAGAAACCTTCATAACACATATCTTAAAAATTATTAATCGAATCATTTGGAAAACATTGATCAGCTCTATTATGGACTGTCTCACCATTAGATGCAGAAAACAGTTTATGTGATGACTTCATAATACTAGAGCTACCAGAAAAACAAACAAACACACAAAAAAAACCAAAACACACAAAAAAAAGGAACAAAACACATATATAAAATCTAAATCTAAAATTCCTTCTTCCATTCAAAGTAATGTTGCTCATTTTCATTTCAAAAGGCACATATCAAGTAGCTCTGGCTTTCTTGTATTACAGAAGATACAAAATTCACACATTTTTAGCACATGAAGTAGAAAGAATATATTAATATACAGGTATCAAAATTTATGACCCTTTTTAAAAAATAAAAACCCCGAACTCCCTTGTTCTATGTAATTCTGTATTTAGAACAGCATTTTTAGCATTTATTCACCAAACTACTTCTTCAGAACAGACCTTACATATACATACACTTTCTCACATTACACCTACAATTTATGTAAAGCTTTTGTTCCCCAAAAACTGCCGAAAAAATTGAAAGGTGATATTTAACTTGCTAAAATAAATCACACTGTTCCAAAGAACATTCCCTTTGCTCTGTGCATGTGCTCCAGCACCATGCCAGCCTTACATGAAACTCCTTAAATAGTCTGGGCTTTGCACTGGTCACTGTCACCTCCTTAACTGGACACAAGTAGCCCAGAGCTGTGCCCCACTCTGCCTGCTGAGGCACTGCTGCTGCTTTTTGGTCCTGATTTCCACAAGGATAACAATGCCCACACAGTAGCCCTCTTGCACATGAACAGCATGGGAAAGCAAGAAGACAACAGAGACACACGTGGAATTAGCACATTCTGAGAGACTGGAGAGAAAAATCCAGAACCTGACAGGTATACCTGCTAAGTCGTTCTAAAAATCATGGCAGAGTAACAAAAACACTTCAGATAAATCTTTCTCTACCCTTTCACCCAATGCTTAATTTCTGACACCTCCTCATAATCAGTGTCTGTTGGGATTCCAACTAACCCTTCACACTTCACTTGCTGTTTATAGTTGTAGTGTTTATAGACACTACAACTGCAGCTCCACATTTCAGTGAGCTGGCACCTCCATTACCAACTTCTCTTGGTTTTTTGGTTCAGCTAATTGTACAGGGGGGAAATCATTCCGGATTGAAATCAGGAACACATACATCTAGTTATCCTTCCCAGTATTTGAAACATTTACACATGATTAACACTGCTTTTTTGTCACACACTCTTGTTTCACAACAAAATAAACACAGCTCTGGAGTTCCAAGTCCTAAAAAAACCCAAAAGTACCAGAAGATCAAAGCTGCACCATCATGTGGTAGGGTGATGCACACATTGCAATGATCATGGTAACCACTATCCACAAGTCACTTTCCTCCTCAGTTAATTTATTTTCCTAAGGGATAAATGATATTTCTTTCATTCCCTATGCTTCAGAATAGAATTTGGAACACAGCAAAATCTGAAGATGGACAAAAATGACAACACTGGTAGGAAAACTAAACTGTCAGTGCATAATGCAACATATCAGGAGGAACATACAAAACATTTTCCTCATATTCCTGAAGTTTTTAAGTTTTCCATTGACTAAAGTAATGCCTCTCAAAATGAGAAAACAATTGGCACTTATGCAATAAGTATGTCATTGGTACACATTCACGGTTAAAAAATGAGAGAAAAATGTTAAAAATTCTATCCGAAAAATGTGGTTCAATGATTTCAGGAGAGAGAACTTTAAGCCCACTTTTTGCATGAAATGTCTGGATCCTGGATGTATAATGTGAACAACTAAGGAAAATTTTGCATTTGTGATATTCCAACCATTGTCCCTCACCTACTTTGAATTTTCTCAGTTTCATGTTATCTGCTCAATACCCCCACTGCTCTATTCAGATTTCTAAAAGGTCCATTTATTCAAAATTCCACTTGTGGTATCCTGTTTATTCCTTTACATAGTCCCTTTTCACTTGATGAAAAGAAACGTGCATTAGATGCACTCTAGAATCAAATATTCATTAGTAGCAAATATGAACATGAGAATTTTTAGCTTTGATATTAAGAATACATTACTTCGGGGAGTCTTTTGTAAGAGGAACCTACTGTGCCACTGTCAGCAATTACTTATGCAAAACTGTAATGAAATATCAAAGTTTAAAGTGATACTCAGGAAGTTAAATGGTTTGGGCAGCAGTGGGAGCTAAAAAAACAAGTCCCTCATCAACTACTACCTTCAGACCTTAGGGACAACAAACAAATCCAGACAAAACTCCATAGAATCAGTGGGGAGATAGGGTGATCCCTCTTTGAACCCCTCTTTTGTTTATTTCATTAATGAAGTTTTCAATAAGATATTATTAGTTTATTTATATGATTTGGTCAAATAAGAGACATCTCTCTCATGCTTTTCTTGCTGCATCCTATGAATACAAGTCACAGGATTGTCTGTATCTTCTGGAATGCAAGCCAGTGAGCATTTCCATACTGAGTAGCCTTCCACATGGTG
Source organism: Notiomystis cincta (assembly GCA_013398075.1). Classification (NCBI taxonomy): domain Eukaryota; kingdom Metazoa; phylum Chordata; class Aves; order Passeriformes; family Notiomystidae; genus Notiomystis; species Notiomystis cincta. The sequence continues at coordinate 747,393 of VZRX01008810.1, read as the reverse complement.
ACAACTCTTTCCTAGAAGTAATGCAATAGCAGGACAAGATTGTAAAGAATAAAAGTGAAAAGTTAAGTGAAGTATCATGGTAGCTCATGCACTTAAGTGGGAAGCCTTCCAGACAGGTGTTTTAATAATGATTTGTCTTCAGTAAGAAACTCTTCCAAGTTCAGGTCACAGAAACAAGAGAGCATGGTGAAAAGTGAACACAAATTTGCTGTCAGACTGAAATAAGGAAGAGAAGGACAAGGTCAAACCTTTGTCCTACTACACAATTGTCCTAACAAACTGCTTTTTTCTGCAGTAAAGACCTAATTTTAGTCAATTTAAAAATGTGTAAAGTCTCATATCACTCAAAAACTATATTGTAGAAATTACAGGATTTTAACACTCCATACCAGAATCCAACTACTGAATTCCCTAGCTGAGCAATGAAACATTTGCCAGCCATAAATTCAAGTAATTTTTAAGAAAAATAATGAAGAAAAAAGGAAAAAAAAAGATTGATGAGCAGGTGGAAACTGTGCCATCAGAACTCCAGAACTCTGAGGAGGAGATAATTTTATTTAATCAGGAGAGCTCTTTGATGTGACACACAGTAGGGAGGATTTGTACACTGCCAGTAATTGGTTTTCCTTCATTTAATGTCAGGGTGAAAAAAAAATGAAGTCATAGAAGATCCAACACTACATCAGATAATTTACAAACTTGATAAGGATCTTGACAGCATCCAGGCCTTTCATATTTCATGGTGTTCTTATTGCTACACATGCATTGAATAGATGTTAAAAAGTTCAGTGTACAGAAAATGTAGCAAAGCTACAAATATAGGAGAAGAGAAGAAAAGATTGTCTTAAATAATTACTTTTTTGATCATACCAGAAATACTTGAAATTAAACCTAAAAAAAAATCAAATTATTGTGACAATGGCAATTCAAGACTAGCAGCAAATTTTAAACTATGCGAAAAGAAATAACCTTTCATGGGCTTTTTTTAGACTCTAGTTTAAGCAACATAACTTAAAATTTTAAAAACAACAAAATTTTAACTGCTTTTTAATCCATTTTTCTCATAGCTGTCAACTCTTGGGTTACCCAGGTCCTCTCCAGTCTGGTGAGGATACTAAGCCCTATCAATTCCAAGGTTTAGAGGGTCAAAAATACCTCTGTCTTCAGATCAGGTCCTTATTTTTGCTACATAAGATTTATATTTGCTTTTGTTCAGGACTTCAACCACCTCTTCCTAATAATATTTCCATAAGGATGCCTACAAGTATCAAGAGTTTCCTAAAAAAGTTATGTGGAGAATGTTTACAGCTTTCCCCCTTTCACCAAATGAGGACCAGGTGGTGTAGCCCAGTGAGAAATCCTTTGGAGTAAACCTTGATTTTGTCTAATAGAACAAGAGTCACAAAACATCATATAAGGGGAAGAAAAAAGCTCCACAAACACTTTGCTCAAAATATTAAAAAGGTGGGGGATGAAGGGCGGTGAGGTTGGAAGGAGAGGAGAAAAAAATTACAGAAATGAAAATGAACTTACGTCCAGAACTAGAAATAGTTCTGTATGATGTACTCCTGCTATATTTTTAACCTTGACACTTTCATTAGTCTGTGACATATATTAACTAAGGATGAACAGCAGAGCATGACATGATTAAATACTTAGCAATGCAGTATTAATCTCATTAGGTTACACCTCCACTACCAGCAATACCACCCTCTGCAAGAACAACATTGACAGAAATGAACGTATTTGCATGCATTCCTCAATTCGTCAGACCTGACCTATATGTTCAATATCAATGGAGCAACATCACACTAGCTAAGGGTAGGTGAGGTTATGTAGACCTACACTGTAAAAATGAAAATACATTCATCAAAAAGCCATATGTGAACAATCTGAATTCTCTGATATATAAACTACACTTCCCTGTCATAACAGGAATACTCATGGATTAATGAAGCACTTGGCAGATGGGCACTGCTACCAGAACACCACCGCCATATGCCATTTTCATGCCATTTTCATGCTATTTCCCAACGTTTCCAAGCCATGATTCTTCCACTCTTTTCTGTTGCACAAGAAGATATTAAATTTTGAAAGCCACAAAGAGGTGAAACCTGACATTTCCTTCTATAGCATCAAATCAGGTATAACACACTTCAGCCTTTCTCTCTTAGCAGCAGTCAAAAGGAAAAGAAGGTATAGATAAACAGCTTTTTACCATTTACTTGTTCAACTCTAATACAAACCTTCTGTGTGCTGTGTGTACAGGTAGCATCCTGTACATTTTCCTAATGAAGTTACCCAGAGAAGTATTACATTGCTTTCTCTTCTGTTAAATGGGACATACAGTAGAATAGCCTCATGGCACTAAGAAAACTTCTTAACAGTCCAAAGAAAGTTGGAGGACTGAAGAGCACAAAATATAATCACTTAAAGACATATTTAGTATTATCTTTTTGTTAGTCACCCATCTTCTACTTCTTTGCACTTTCTTCTGGCTCTCATATGAATAACGACCACAAAAAAAGCCACCTTTAAAATAGCAGGAAGAAAGATTTTTTTTTTTACTGGGATACTTCAAAAGGAACCCTCCGCTGGTTTCTCCAGAGTTCTCCATACTTCTTTTAAAATTCCCAATCACCCTGTCACCAGTTACATCTGCTATTTCATAATTAAACTTGGCATTTGAGATCAGTAAAGTCATGCTGCTAGGTCTCTTGGTCATAGTAATAGAAAACCAAGTTTCATTTCCTTTTTTTAAGAGGTGTGTCAGAAGTGCAAAAGAGGAAAGGCAGGCTTTGGAGATATTTTATTGAATAAGAACCTTTTTTTTTTCAATCTGTACTTCAGAAATTGAATTACAGAAGAGAACCATTTTACAATAACTGCACGCTTTGATTCTGACTGGATTCTTTCTTTTTCTTGCACATGATGTCTTTCTAAAAGATGTGAGTAAAATCTCATTCATTCTTTACCATAATATGCTTGCTTTATGTACGCCAGCTTCCTAATGAGCTGGCACATTAGTCAAATGCAATCAAGGTAATAACCTAATTCAGGTTTAAAATATTATCAAGATGTTTCACAAATTGGCTCAGTGTTTAGCTATTCAATATACATTTAGAAAGTACATTTCATGATGAGAATCATCATGTACAAAAAGGAGGGAAAAAAAAAAAGAAACCAGCAACAGAAGAGACTTCACCATTCTGCCAAGCTGCCTGAAACACCTGACATTGGTTGTGTACTCATCTGGTTTTTCAACTCATCCACAGAACTGCTGATCCAATTCCCTGGGCAGAGAATTTCAAGCCCTAGGGAATAGATGACAAGGGCTCCAGCACCTGATGTCTTCAATTTGCATTTGGAGATGATTAATAAATGACAGTCTATTAAATGCATGGCACGGGATGACATGTGGAGGAAATGAAAGTTTAGCTCAGCAGGACTAAGGTCATGAAAGATCTTTGAAATTAGAAGTAAAATGTAAAGTGAAAAATTAAGCAGAAAGCAATATATTTAGGCAGTGACTGGAACATACTCCTCAGCTGGGAATTAACCAGAAGCACTAATACATTCAGTCCTCAAACTATTAAGAAATCTGCTCATTCCTAAGAGGAATCACTTATCCTTTCATGTACACTGAATAAATCCCCTTAACCTAGGAAACAGCAGTTACCTAACTGCCTGTGAAATCAATTGTTGTCCCCTTCAGACTCCCAGGGCAAAGTGCATGAAGTGCAGCAAAGATCCACTTTTAAGATCATCAGCTGCCACTCTTGTTAATTACTGAAAGTGTATGGAAAAAACCCTCCTCTTTCACTATCAGAAATGGCCCATGAGGTTCAGTTTTAGGCATATTCAAAGAAAAAAACAGCCCTCCATTTAAGAATCTGCGTTTTAGTCCGGAAATTACCACTCCTTGTAAAGCCAGATCAGTTATACAAATCCAGCTATTCTGATTCAACACCTCTAACACTTCATTTCAAACAATACCGTTGGGGGCTAAGATAAGTGTCACCTCTATGTGACACTGGACAATGCTTGAAAGGCACCCAAGTTTCACTGTGGCACCAGTGTTGAGTTAATGTCAGTATTATCCTCCTCAGCATTTTCACTACTGCATTCTCTTCATGTCACAGGTATAATTTTCTGCTTTATTTCTAACTGCAGGATGTAATAGATACCAGACTGAAAAAAAAAATCTATTAAGTTTCTCTGCTAATTTACTCATCACATACTATGAGAAAGGTTGTATTTGGCCAGGATAATATTTTCCCATCTCTTGTTTTAATCACAGAGACCACAAACATCTAGTTTAGAAATAAGATATTTAAGAAAAGCAAACAATTTCAGAACTCCTGAAGATTGAATTTTATGTCTGCTAAGTACCTTATTGAGCATAAAACCAAATGTTGCAGCATGCTGAGACAAATAATATACCTGCACACATACCATTGGCATGAAGAGAAATAGTTATTCACTGCCATCATTGCAACCTCAAATCTCTCAGATGCCTCTCTTTTCACAGTGTTCTTCCAGGAGATTTTTATAATCTTTAATGAAGTTACAAAAAATTTGGGTTTTTTTTATCTTAGGAGACCAAAACATTACTTTTATGTATTTTTCCCCTATTCATCTATTTTTTACTCTACTTCCTATTTCATATAAAATTATTTCATTCTCTGACATTCACAAGCAATATTAATAGTAAATTGAAAATATTCATGTTAAACTGTGAACATTTGTAAAGACATATGGCTGTCATAAAGCAGTATTAAAATATCCAGGGATTGGGCAAATACCCATGAGTCTGATCAATTGATCTGCCATTGATCCTTGAAGTCTTTTGGAGCAGAGATCTTCAGACTTTTAAAATTTCTGGTTTCATTCTAATGCTTCTCACACTATGTATTTAGTACTAACATTGCCTCTGGGGGAACTGCTCTTTGCAATGCCTTCCAACTTATGAAGCACTTTGAAACTTCAATAAAAAATATGGGTTTATAACAAAATAATTAGTCATGATAACAAGCAGAGCATTGGAAAAACAGGAAACTGAAATTTAAAAGTTTACTTTAAAGTCTTATCTCCAGAACTAAAGTGTAGTTTAATAGAACAAATAATCCTTCTACCCAAGCAAGGAAAGTGACTACTACAGATTTTATGGGATTTTATGGGGCTTTCCATAATAATGCTTCAACTAACTTTATTTTTGTTTTGTTATCAATATTAGGTATATGAAAATGCAGAATACATCTGACTAGTAAAAATCAGAGTACTGCCCTTTTTTGTTCACTTTTGTGTTAGAATTTTAGTGCTAAAAGGCAAAGCTTAAGCAAAAATAGGTTTGTGCTCTTAGAGGGCTATAGGTAGAGAAGAGCTGTGCCCTTGTTAATTTTCAGATGTATCTACCTTTTGTTTTGGCTCTCTTTTGCTGATTTGTTTCTTCAAATCTAGCTCTAATAGAGAGGGAAATAAATTATGCTTGAAGCTTTCATTTTTAGCAGGTAAAGGGATGGCAGAGGACTGTGGGAAGGGGAAGAATACTAAAAGGTATTTGCAAAATCTTAAGGTGTTCCTTGATAGTACACCAAGATATTCACATTAATATTACTTGTGCTGTGTTTATTTACTTTCAAGACCCTTTACTAAATCTAGGCTATAGAATATCAACATTGACTTGAAATTTTGGGAAAACACTCTGCGTTTCTGTAAGGACATGGCAATGTGTTCGATAAAATTTACAACAATGATAGCTTATAAAGATATAAAAGGCTATTAACTGCAATATTTCTGTTCAGCAACAGCTGAATTCATACACTGAATGACAGGACTGTCCATGTGAACTTATAAAGCTCTATAAAATAACCTTCTTTAAACATTTTGTCACTTTCCAAGACCATAAGCATTATCTGACTTCAGTCTGGAGAATGAATGAAGCCTGAAGTTTTATTTGTCCCATTATAATATCACCAATGTGACATTTGCTAGGTATACTCTAAACCCCCTTTTTTATAAATAACAGTATTGTGCGCCTAGTAAGTACCTATTAAACCAGTCTAAATTATCAGCTTGCTAAGAATTATCAGCTGCTCTTTGTTGTTGTTTGCAGTTAATCATACATGTTCCTTTTTCATGCCTTGTTCCTATATGAATATTGCATAACTCCAGTACATAAATCCATGTGACAGCTTTTTTGTCATTGTAATACCTGAGAATTTTTTGTTTGTTTGTTTGTTTGTTTTAGTCTTTTTGTTGTTGTTTGGTTTAGTTTGGTTTGGTGGTGGTTTTTTGGAGCCAAAACTCATAGCTTTTTGTAAATAGGAAGCAAGCACCTCCACAGTTACTCCTGGGACTTCAGATTCAGGAATGTAATGTGATGTTGGGTTTCATTCCTTTTCACTTTTCTCTGGAATTCACCTAACCCATGAAATATTACATAAGTGAGTGCTGTAAAGCATTCTTATTTCTGGTTTAACCCAAATTTTTCCCCACATCCTCCGCAGTATCTGCCAAAAAGAAATTCCTTTTGTCATACAGCATCTTCCTCTCCCTACCTGACCCAACATAATCCCAAATCAATGAACTGTGTCTGTACTAGTTTTTTGTGAAGTAGAAGAAAAGAAACAAAGTTAATACTCTTTTCTAAGTATTGGTTAACCTTGTGGCCCACCAATAGCCACTAATTTTAATGGCTCTGCTCCCAAAAACTTCCAGTATAGCCGAAGAGTTGCCTGAGGGAGGAGACTTTTCTCCACCTTTCCTGTCACAGAAGGTGGATCTTCTCTGGTGCCAAGAACCTGACTGGGACACACCAGGTTTGCTATGAAACCTTGCTCCATTCCACCTTTTTAGACTCTTTCTTTCATGCTGTTTCACACCTACACCTGTTTTTGAGAATTATCCATCCCTGGCATGACTAGGGATAAACCCACAGCTCCCAAGGAGTTCAGAGCTGAAATTCATCACTGTCTAAAATGCACTGACCCTAAAGTTAAGTTACAGTATTTTCTGCACACCCAAACATAACAGGGCTGAGTCCAAGACAAATGTGTGTCCACATTTAACCTGCTGACAGAGCAACTCAGGCAAACAGTGTCAGAAAGTCTCCAGGATTCATGAATTCCGACAGCCACCGCAGACCCAGTTTCAGTGGATGACATTTTACAAATTCCAGAGGTCTTATTCATAAGAAAGGATCTCTTAAGGACAAATAACACGCCCTCAACTGGAAGCAACACAACAGGGCTATGCTATTGTGCAGTAAAACATTGAATTTTCTTCTAACAGGTCGGGGAACTTTGATCTCAAAACAGAAGACAAATAAGCAAAACCCAACACAGGGTGTTGTTTTTACCTTTATAAATATTGTGGAGTTTATATTAAAAAAAAATAATCCAAAAATTCTTTTATTTTTCCAGCTGTGAATAGAAAGAAAAAATGAAAAATGCCTCTGCTTTTTACACCCATACCACAGAGGCTAGCAAACTTTTAAAGCTACAAAACACCTACTTATCAAGAAATAAGATGCAGTTTCAGTTCTAAAGTTCAAATTACTGTGCAATCTGAACTCAGGTGAATTTTCAGAATGAATAATCTCATCAGATAAGTCATTCCCAACCAAAAAATAAACAAAAAAATAGGCACTACTCCACCAAAACCCAAAGGAGTACACCAAGACTAGGCCACAGTGACAGCTTTAAAAAAAAACTTGTCATGGAGCAGATTTGGAAGTTAGAATTAATTGCTAAGGCCAAATTTGTTTGCTCTAAAACATCCTTATCTCTCCTTTGTCATATAAAAATATAGGAAGCAGTGCTGGCAGCAGGGTGTTACAAGTAACATTATCTTAGAAAACATTTGTCAAGGAGAAAAAGTATTTGCTGGTATAACACCAGAAAGAAAAGAAAGACCAAAACAAACTTCTGGGTTTATAATGAAAGTCTTCCTTGCTTCCTTTTTGTGTTAGAATTAATAGATTAAAAATTCAGCATTTGAAAGACTAAGCCTCTGTCAGATCTTTTTAAGTTCAAAGGATTTCTTTACATTAATTTTGTTTTGGCAAAATTGATCAAAAGAGAGTAGAAAATATGCAGCTATTTGATAATGCAAAGAGAATTCAAGGAAGGAGAAGAATATGTTAAGATTTTCTTGGCTGTATAAGTATTTTTATATTCACAGCACTTTTTAGTATTAAGTCGTAAATAATTATGTACATATGAAAACATGCTTTTATCTTTCATCATCAAGTCTTTCCAATCTTTACTTTCTGAAGCCAAAGGCTGATACTGGGGAGAAAAAAAGAAGTCTAAAGTAGACTAGAAGCATCCTATGCTCTGCTCTACTCTTGGTGTCCACTGCCAGGTTTGCCAGCATCAGTCCCAAGGAAAACACCACCAAAAGACAGAAGGTATAATTTCTGTACCTGACAATGTTTTTAAGAAATAAATTTCTGTAAGTACTCAAGTTTTTGGGTTCATGTGCTGATTCTCTTCTTTTTTCCCTTTGGATGCAAACAGGGCATCATTTCCATCACTCTTTGCTGTTGTCAAACCACAATCAGATATCAACAAAAAATCTGTCCATTTGATAACGCATCCAACATAACAGGAGAGGCATCCAATGTGAACCAACCAGTACCACTGAGGGTTTAATAAGGTGCAGTTGACATCCACAGAGATTTTTTTTCCCAGAAAATACTTTCTTCATTATGCTTCCAGTGAATTTACCAAATTAGATGGTAATAATCAGGCAGTGCTGTATAGAGTACACTGTGTCACTTATCTTTTCACATCAGGAAAAGAAGCTATTCCAAAAGGTTTGTGCCTGCAGGAAGAATGAATTTCAAATTTAAAAAGTATATTCACAGTATATAAAATGCAGGAACACAGTTACCAAACAAAAGTACATCATTAACATTTTTGCATTTGGTTTACTGACAAGTCTGAGAAAGATAAAGCAAAATTCAATATTAATTATATCTTGACAGTCTCTGTCCAACTAATAACTGTGCTTTCAATCTGTAAATGTGTTATTAATCTCCATATAGAGCACATTAGAAATGCTCAAATAGTATTTTGCAACTGCCTAATTTTTTCATTCATCGAATAGTATCATCTTGTCTGATCTTTTTTTTTCCTCCCCTGGGATTTAATAATTTTATTGATGTGCTTATTTTAAACTACAAGAATATGCTCTTTTCTAATTTACATTAACATAACCACCAATTTAATGGGTTTGATCTGACTGAAGTAAATGGGACAGCAACATACAAGCTGCTTCTTGTCTCTCATGGAAATATGCTGTGGTTTATTGAAAGCAGAATTACAAAGCAGAACATAAAACCTGCCACAAATGGCCCTAATACAACTACAAGACAAAGTGTAGTACCCAAAACAAATCAAGTATCTGAGGAAAAAAAACCTTGGCTCCCTTGTGAAACAATGTCCCAAACTTTGCACTCTTATTAGCTATACAGAAGTTAATAAGAATGTATTTGTTTCCTCTTGTGTTTTCAAAGAGAAGTTAATTTTGGTTCATAATCAAACAAACAAATTGTCATTTGCCTGTCTGTTTAGAAGAGTAAAAGGAATTTTTCACATGAACACATTGAATTAAGCCCAAGTTAGCATTGACTAATAGTTATTACCATGTGCTGCTCAGAAATAAGAAAATCTTTTCTATGTTATTAACATTATTTTTAGCACAAATCCCAAACACAGTCCCATTCCAGCCACTGGGAAGGAAATTAATTCTACCCCAGCCCAAACCAGCACAGCCAGAGAGAGAGAGATGAGCATAGATGGTTACCCTTTTACCATTATTTCTATGAATAAATTATCTCAGTGGCATCTCTTTTATTTTTGTTATTTCTCAGCACTGAAGTGACAGGATCTTCCAGTCACTTAAATTCACCTCCAGCTAAGCTGTAACTTTAGTGATTTGCTTTCTTTTAAGTACTTGGGTTCTGAGCCTTTGTTTTACATGCTGTAAATCTCATTTATTTCACCTATAAAATGATCAGCTCGTTAATCAAAGGCAGCTTTTGTATCTCAAACTTGGGAAACTCAATTTGGAAACTTTAAATAACATCATTCAAGTTCCTAAGGCTTGAGTCTGTAATTTAAAATTATCTGCCTATTCAGACAGCATTAACTACCATCACATTCAAAGTCATATGCATCATACCTGCCTGTAAATATATAAGACTCCCCCTTTGTATATATACGCTTAATTTTTGTTGACAGGGCTAAATTGGAATTTAACTTGTAGCAGGAGAGCAGTTAAATGTAAATTTACCTTTTTTTCCAGCACCAGATTTTCCAAAGTTTGCATGAGAAACCTGAATTTAATCAAGATATTTGCACACACAATTTCCTGTGAAAAACAATCATGCAGGCAAATTTAGCAAGCAAGTTATTTCCATTTGGTTGCAAGTGTCTGTGTACATCCAATCTGACTGGGTAAAGCTTTGCACATGCATACAATCCAAGTAGGAAAACTGCATTGAAAACTGACCAGAAGATTAGGTTTCAAGAGCTAAAACTGTTTGAAAGATTAGAATACTAAAGAAAATAATACTTAAGATATCACCGTGTTCCTCAAATATCTCATTACACATTTGTATCCACATTTAAAAGCAAAAGGAGCAAGAGTAAAAAAGAAGATAGTTGGGGTTTTGTTTCCTTTTGTTAAAGATATTATTGTAGTACTGTCAGTGTGGAAACTAGTATCAAAAAAAAAAAAAAAAAAAGAAAA
>VZRX01008810.1:612661-736460 GCA_013398075.1 Notiomystis cincta | reverse complement strand
AAGTGTAGGTGGGAAATAAAATAAAAAAAAAAAAAAAAAAAAGAGAAGCTACAGAGAAAGCACCATAATCATTGAATCATAATTCAATGTCTATTTGTAAAGTCTATTAGCAGAGGAGATAAAACCCAGTGTAGATACTTGAAGTATCTGGGACATGTAAAAAAAGTTATCTGCCATAAAAATTCTAATAATGTGTTTATTTTCCAAACCAGTAATCTACTCTGAGTTTAAAATAAGGTTGTATTTAATACAATGTTACTGATTGTGAGCAGCAAGAAAATCATCTGCACAAAGAAACAAAGTGGGCAGAGCCAGCTTCCTTTCCAGAGAGCCACAGCAGCCCACGCCTCACTTCACATCATCTTCCCAGAAAGTGCCTGACGGGCCTGACAGAAGCAGCAGAGGAATGCTGATAAGGAGTGACAAAACTGTAATGGATCTTCAGATATTTCGACAAGCCAACTATCTTTCCCATTATCTCCTAAACAGGTGCTTACAAACAATGAAAATCATTAACAACTAAAATGGAAATGAATAATGACGTTAAGTTGGTTACCTTTCTGTGACAGCCTCCTAAATTTAATTCCCAGAAAGATAATCTTTCTGACAAATCAATTACATCCTTTCTTTGCTTTCATTTCTGTATGAAAACACAATAAATATTAAGAGTGAAAGCCTCAGTGTCACAGCTTGAACGAAAATGTGGTTGCAAGAGGGTATTACCATCACACCAGGACCATAAAATGCATGGTGGGCTTTTTCCACCTGAATCTGAGCCTGTAGTTCAGAATAAACTTGTAAGTACTTTATTACTAAATTAATGTCAGCACAAATCATTCCATACTCTCAGATGTAATTAAGGCTTTCTAAATACTTGACATGCACTGTTTGAGGGGGGGATGTTGTATGATATTTTAGATATAAATTAAGATGCTATGAATTCAAGTTTTATCACAGCACAGCTTATATCCATGGCTGCAGAAAGTGACCCTACACATCTTTCTCAACCTTCTGCTTATGTCACTTGTTCACTTCTAATGTGCTGAGTATCTTCTTTTTTGATTTGGCTGCTGAGGTCTAGAAATCCAATAAGCATAAACTGTTGCCAATTTCATTTCTTTATAGCCTTTACTTGGCTCCTTCTCTTTAGAGCTTTCTAGATTTAAAACAAAGATGTCCTAGGTTAATATTTTTTTTCATTTCCAAGGGTAACCAGTGATTTTGCTATAAAAGTAGACCAACAATATCTGAGATGCCATCAGGCAAGTCTGAAGTTTTCATGTTACTTTTACAGTATAACAGTTGTTATTTGCAAAAGAAAGAGTTTGAATCCCTCTGGTTTGTTCTTCTGTTTTGGTACAGAAAATAACCATCCTCACATTCCTGAAAACTTAACCAGTTTCTCCACCAGTACCATTTTCAGTTGTTAAAACTTTTCTCTTTTCACTGGCACCCTCTCCTCCTCACAACTCCACTAATGCAGGAAACCTAAAGAGAACAAATAAAAAGGTAGTGGAGATTCTTGAGATTCCTGTTACTGTGGAGGTTGTAACACCCACAAACGTAGTGAAAAGTTGACTTAGTCAATGTAATACACTCAAGTTAGGACAAAAAGCTGAGAGTTATTCATTTCCTTGTAAGTAATGAGAGCTTTCATGCAGGCAGAATGGCTGAGAATTCAATAGCAAAGAGTTCATAATATTGAGTAATGTGCAGCTCTGACAATGGAGTGGCCTGAAACACAACTGGCAGCAAATAATTTTGCAAGGAGGAAGAAGAAATAAAGAATGCATGTAGACAAGATATGAAGATACATTTATTTAATTATGTTACGAACATGAATGTGTTATTACCACAAAAAGAGCGGTACAGTTAGAGCAATAACATCATCCCTAACTGTACAATGGTATTAGAGATTTATTTATTACACTTGTACTATACTCAGTGAGCAAGAGAGTTCAAGCCCTTAAGCATAACTATTAAACACACTCATTCAGCCATTACATACTCAAAAGAGAATTCAGAAGGAACCTAATGTTTAGGACCTAGAATATACATAAAATGAATCAAGATAGATGTAGTATGACCAGCAGAAAATCTGCAAATTAGAAAACTAGAGGTCAATTACTCTTTGGAAGTAAATGGGAAAATATCAGGGCACTATACAGATCTCAAAGATTTTGATAAAATAGAACAGAATAAGGACAGAGGAGTGCCTTTTGTCTAATTTTGACCTTTGAGAGCCCAAAATAAGAATGTTCAACACTTCAAGACACACAAAAGCAATAAAGCTCCAGTCCTAAATTATGGTGACAGGGACAATGCCAATTCTGAGCAACAATCAGCAAGAGTGTGCTTGGGAATTTTTTCTTCCTGGAGGAAAAGCAAACCGAAAATCACCACAAACTTGTCAAGCACTTAAAAGCTTTAAAACTCAGTCTTGTGAACACTCACTGTCTCATTTTGCGCATCCCCAATTAGAGCAAGGTAGGACAGCATCTGCACAACTACAACAAAGAACATATGACAGCTGTATCTTGCTGCATCTCAGGCTCCAAAATAACACTGGATATTTGGCACATAAATGGTGACTGGCAGCAATATCTTTGAGGAATATTGTAATTGTGAGTAACGCCTGTTTAGACAGCAGAATACTAATAACTGAACACAAAAAACATCCAGTCACAGAGCGGGAAATTAATTAGATAGTGATCTCTTATTACAGTGCCTAGAAAAATTCACAGGACTCTCACTTGAAAAACACCCTGTTTTGAAACAATAAAAAATAATCTCTTCATTGCAGGAAAGAGAGGAACATGGTAAAAAAAACTTAAAAGTGAAGTATAAAATTCTACTTCAACAACAGCAATAGGAATTACATCTCAATGATGTATTAGAATTGACCTGCACATAATCTCTTCCTCTGTATTTGCTTTATCCTCACTGTTGATTTCTCCTTAAAACCTTTTCCAGCCTTTTTCTTTTCCCCTCCAGGCTGCTGTTCTCATTGTCTACTTCAGCATTATATTCAACACATGTAAAACTTTGAAATCCTAGGCACAGGTAGTGCTTGTTCTATTACCTCACAAATGGACTGCTCTCTTTTCTAGGTCAGCATTACCTAAGGGATGACACCTCCTTCAGAGCAGTATTTACTGCCCAGATGTCCAGTGGCAAAGCAGGAACAGTGTTAACTCAGACTCAGGGGTCTGGGATGGTGCTCTATCTCCACTACTTCTCTGGTCCTGTCATTAAATCTTACTTGATCTTTTGGTATTGATCATATTTTCCAAATGAGGACATATTTGCTCTGATTGCAGGCATCTGTAAGTCCAGGACATCTTTGAGTGTGCTAAGAACATCTCATCACCTGATTTATCTCTACATTACCTTTTTGTGCCTGAAAGATTTCTTGTGGGCTCACAGCTACAAGACTTTTATAGTCTGTGTATTTATTTTTCCCCTTACTGACAGACCTGAAGTAGAACTTGAAAAGGGCACAGGCTACTGCAATGAAAAAGGCAAGAGCTAACAAAAATATGTATTTGTCACCAGACAATATAACATTATCTAGACAACTCTTACCCATACATTATAATGCAACTCATGGGTTACTTAATATATAGGTATTGGATATTGCACTAAAGGCCTGGGAGTAGATCTCTGCTCATCTATTCCTAATTTACTCCTGCAGGAAAAAACAAATGTAGGGGAACAAGCAAAGCAGAAATCCTCAAAATCCATAGGTAATGTAGCTGGATAATGACACAATTATTAGATCTTAATTACCAAGCTCTAAGAATAGCTGACATCCACCCAGCAGATTTGAACAGCCATTCAGATTTGCCCATCAATTCTAGGTTTCAACTCAACAGAAAAATGTAGAGATTACGTATATACACATATAGATTTATATCCATCCAAACATATGGATAGATGGATATATATTTAATTTAGGACAGCATTCACTTCCTAAGTTGAAAGAAAGCTGCCCAAGTGTTCATTGTATTTTTTAAGCTCCCTTTACTGCATTTTGTCCTCCTGCTTTTTCTCCCTGTCTTAGAAACCACCTGAGACTTATGCCTGGCAGGCAAGTGTAAATGGCTGTAGTCTGGCAAAGATCCAATGAACTGAGAACAGACTTTTATTATAGCAGGTGCTGAATAGATTTGTCTGCACTCAATGATTGTAATGCCACCAACAATAATCATGAAGATGTATTAAGGCTTCAGAAACAAATGGATAAAATTCAGGTGCACTGCTACAAAACAGCAGTACAAATGGCAGGGTGTAAGAGCTCTGTTTAACTATTGGCAATCATGTGAGTAACACAATAGCACAGCATTAAACTTGGTATTAGCAACATCAAATTGGAGTGTAGCTTTGAAAGAAATGGTTTTTATAATAAATATCTACCCTATAGAATATTAACTTTATCATAAGCAGTTATTTATAACTTATACTTCAGCAATATAGAGTAAAAATATTTAAAGATTGCATTTCAAAGGGTCTTTTTTTCCTTTCAAATTATAGAGCTATATAATGGTTTGGGTTGGAAGAGACCTTTAGGACCATCTATCCCATCTCCCTGGGATGGACAGGGACATCTTGCTGTAGTTCAGGTTGCTCAAAGTCCCACACAAACTGAACTGGAACACTTCAATCAGGAAGCATCCACAAATTATCAGGGCAATCTCTTCCAGTGTCCCACACTATCTGTGTAGTATTTTTTTTCTTTATTTGCAATCTAAATCTACCCCTTTTCAGTTATTAAACAATGTAAGGGTGCAATTTAACCATATATTTAGATAATTCGGTGTTCTGGGAAAATACAAATTTAAATTTCTATATTTTATGGATTTTTTTTTTTGTGGTTTTGCTTATGCTGATCAAATCCTGGCAATAAGAGAAGGGTTAAGTTATAACTTCTTAATTGCACTTATACAAAACCTTTCATGTTATTACATAAAATATTGTCATGACGCAGTATTTGATTATATACTATTTTAATATCTATAGAAGGCATTTTTATGTATCAAATGATTGCAATGAGGTATTAACCAAAATTCAAAGGCCCTCCTGAGGTCTCAAGTCCTGCGCACTAACACTTTCAGTGGTAATGAATAAGCACTTACTACACTGCTTCACTTCACATGCTACCTCCATTATAATCAAGTTGATTGAAGCCAATATAACAACAATTAGTCATTTTCTGTGTCCACAACATTGCTTACATATACATTTCATATAATCTACTTGTGCAGGTATATGCTAATATCACTATCACAGATTTCAAGGTGATTCTTTCTTCATTTGTTCCCGTTCCAAAAGAGTTTATTCAGTGTCCTTGGAATTAGAGCCACTCTCTACTACTAAGAAGCACAATCAGCCCACAGCAAATGACATTTCTTTCCCATTAAGAATTCACAGGGGTAATTTTTGATTAAAAATTCCCTGCTGAAGACCAGAGATAAAGTGTATCACCATGCAGTAACATCAAATCTCACACTGTTACATCACAATCAAGATCTGGTTATTACTGTGTTAATCCTTTCTCAGTACACATTGTTTTCCATTTGACACCCCTGCAAATAAATTTCTTTTGCTTGCCCATTGTTAGATCTTAAAAGGCACCCTGCTTCCCAAACAGTGGGTGCTTAGCCCTTTCCAAAAATTAAGCCATTTCAAGGCATTTCCTTCAGAACATGTAGTGATTCCCCAAAAATCCTAAACCAAAAAAATCAACAGCTTTTGTCTACACTCAAGACTAAACATTGCCCTGATTTTTTCCTGATAGAAGCTGCAAATAATAAATACACTTGAATACTAAGAGGACTGGACATGGGGCACAATCCAAGTAGAACTGAAGGTCTCAAAGTTTTTTGGGATTTGCTTTTTTGGGTTTTTTTAATCAAAGGTAAAAGGACAAGGAAAGTCTTTGTAGAGTTATTCTGTAAATTGTACTTTTAATCCTTTGGGGTGGGCACTCTGGACACTGGGACACAGAACACACACGGGTTTTAAATGCTGCCTTTTTTTTTTCCCCTCCCAAAAATTTTGTCCAAAAATAAAGAAGTGCATGAAATAGAGACACATTCTGGTCACTTGTGTACTTAGTTCTTAATTAGCTGCTTCAACCAGTATGAAAAAGATCTGATACAGATTTGAAAAACTGTAGATGAGAAATAAACATATACAAACTCTAGGAGTAGATTCTTGATCCAAACTTTTTTCTTGGTTTTTCGATTTGTTGTTTGGGGTTTTTTTAACAGTGACTAAACTTTTAGGGTAGATAGAAAAATTTACTTACATGTTTTAGGACCATTCATGGAAAAAAAAATTCATTAAGAAAAACTGCCAAAGCTATTTGCAATGTTACGTTTTTTTTTTTTCAATTTACACCATTTTAATTGTGAAGTTGGGCAAGAAGATCCAGTATTATATGACCAAGAAAACCAATCATGCAGAAACATAAACACAGGATAGCTGAAGGCAAAAATTTGTGAGGATGCCAAGTGTTTGTCATGCTGTTTTGAACAATTAGCAAATGCATTAAGCTGTAACAACAGATAATGTACAATAAGAGAGAAGAATATACACTGAATAAATAGCTCACACAGTTTCACAGAAACTGAAGGAAATATCAAAGTCGTTCATTCATCCAGGAATAATTCAGATCCCAGAAGTGGAAGTGGCTAAGCCAGAGGAGCGCCAGAAGATGCTTTGAGGGCTGGAGGCCCTCTCTTGTGAGGGCATCTCTCCAGTCTAAGACAACTGTGTTTCTTCAGCCTGAAGAAGAGGCTCTGAGGAGACCTTATAGCAGCCTTTGAGTAGCTAAAGGAGGTCTACAAGAGAGCTGGAGAAGGCTTAAAGCAGTCTGGACTGTTGGAAGGTGGGGAGTTGGAACTAAATGGTCTTTAAAAGCACCTTCCAAGTCAAGCCTTTCTATGTTTCTATGATGCACAAAGCATTCCTGAAGAAACAAGCTGAAGATAGAACAGACAAGCCAAAGAATATAATTTATTCAACACATTCAGGTTTTAAAGATGTTTATGTACATGATACCAAACTGTCTTCATACCTATCCAGATACTTGGCATAAGGCTACACCTTTGGGGGGAAAGTGTACATTTTGCCTAAACACATTGGGCCAACTTAATTGAAAAATATAAGCTATTGCATTCAGGGTCTACTGTGACTGAGGCAGCTTTTCTGAGTACAAGTTCACCATGCTTGTTTGCATCTTACTGCTGATTTTCCCTCTTCTAGAGCAGATGCTGAGTATTCACCATGATTACAAACCTACCCAAACCAAACACAGTACTCAATAAGGGATGGATATTTAGAGAAGCCCTATGCTGAGCTTTGTAGCAATCTTGGTAAGTCTTTAACCTAATTCATCTGGAGGGCAGCAACTCCCAGCTTTATATGATATAGTGCTGTAGTCAGAAGGCATCAGAAAGAGCAGTAAAAAGTGAATGGATCCCCTTGTGAACACTATTTGCTGGTGTTCTTTTACGCTTGAGGACACGTGTGTCAAAGGTTGTGACTAAAGCCACCTCGCTGGCTTAGACAACACCATAATAGAGGGAAAAAATGAACAAGTTGGGAATTCTATGGCAGCTCTATATTGCTTTTTATTGTTCTTGAGCAATCTACCTGAATAAAAAGGCATTGCATTGAAACTGCAACAGAAAAAAAAAAGGCAGAAAAAACAAAGAATAAATCTCCAAAGATAGATACAGTACATTGTCTTTGTCTAGACAGTTTTGATTCAGCTAAGGCTGCTGAGTGATAATCCCTAAGAGGCACTTGTTTAATATTCAAGACAAATAAGCAGGGTGACTGGAGAGTATTAAAAAAAAAAAAAGCTTGAAAATGAGAATGTCTCCCTGGGGATAACTGCCAGGATTCATACATCTCTGAAATCTCTAAATGGTAAAGAATAAAAGAAATCTTCCATAAACTTCTTACATCTAGAATGACACCTGTAGTTCATTTGGGTTTGTCTAATTAAAATATCAATTAGTCTTTGCAGTCCTATCAGCCTTCTGAACACTTTAACCATAATACAAGCCCTGATGTGATCCAAATCAATGTGTTCTGTAAGATACATATTCTTTGCTTTTTGCCTTTCCATATCCACATTTTTTAATACCCTGGCATTAATTCTAACCACATATCAGTTCCCAGCATGCTCTACATGGAGAAAAAGTGACCTTTGGGTAGTCTCAGAGAACTGTCCTTTAAAGCTAATCAGTTTGCTCTATCACTCACAGGACTGTCACCTGGAAACTCCATGAACTGAGTGGCACAATCATGCCCCAGTCACCAGGCTTGTTCATTAAAAACAAAGATAGCTTGATGTGCCAGGGGACTGAAGGTTGGCAAGAATAGAAGTTATCAGATAGCTGACAATGAAACAAGAAGAAACAAGAAGATGGTTGAGTCTGAAAGAAGAAAAGTAAGTTATATCTCAAACTGAGAGACAGCGACAGCTTTGATATTCTTTTCATTTGCTTCAGAGAAAAAAGAGCCTACATTTTCATAGTAAGGGACTGAATTAGTAGGAAACACACTTGTCTGAGGAATTTTAATATTTCATACTCATCTCTCCCAAGTTATATAGGAATTAATCTCCGGCTTATTGTCATATTTCCATCCTTACAGGACTTGCTTTGGCCTACTTGCTGTGAGAGGGTTTCCTGGTAGAAAATACAATGCAAACACACTGCTAACTATCACGACTGAGGAGTCACTCACTACAGATACAGCTGGCCCAGACTTCACATATAATTTACAGGACATCATCCTGAAATTCCATTGCTGTAAGCCATGCAGAATATAACCTGCACCAGTTTGGTTCATCTGCTGTCCCTACTCCATCATTTCTTCAAGTCTTCCAGCCTGGCTCCAACAATCATGGAATCACAGAATGGTTTGGGTTGGAAGGAACCTTAAAGATCATCCGGTTCCAACATCACACCACCCCCATCAAGGGTGCCATCCACTAGATCAGGGTGCCCAAGGCCTCATCTAACCTGGCCTTGAACACATCCAGGGATGGGAGATGGGATATCCATGATTTCTCTGAGCAGCCTGTTGCAGTGCCTCACCACCCTCTGACTAAAGAATTTATTCCTAACATCTAACCTAAATCTAGCTTAAAACCATGCCACTTTGTCCTATCATTATCTGTCCATATAGAGTCACCTTCCCTCTTGTTTATAAACCCCAAGTGTTTTATCCACTAAAACCACCAAGTCCTTCTTCACAGGTACTCCCCTCCTCCCCGGACTGCAGTCAGTTCTGGGACATTGGACTCTGTTTTGCAGGGAATATTACTGTACTTGCTCACATTCTATGCATTTTAATAGCCTCCTCTGCCAGACTTCCAAGTGTTAAGGGACATGTGGAAAATAAACAAAACAAAGGCAACAATAAAAACAGATTCACAGCCTGCTCTGACAGTGAGAAGGAAAAAATATTTTCCCAAATGGAACCGGTATCTTCTCTCAGAAGCCCAGCTCTACTCCAAATCAAGGTGTTGAAGAAGACAGAGCACTCTCTTGCACCGAGTGTCATCCTGGTTAGGTAAAAAATTTTTAAGCACACCTCTGTCACAAGACCCTCAACAATAAACTACTGCACTGTTTCCTAAGACTATTAAATGCAGTACTCAGATATACATAGTCACCATGGATAACTCTACAAGGACAAAGGAGAGAAGAGACTCAGAAAAATCTCCCTCTTCCACACACAAATTTGCTGAGGAAACAGGACAAGGACAACCAAGCTGTTCATACAGGCAGCTGTACTTTATTCCTCAGCAAGCTGCTTATGTTTAATACAGTCTCAGTTAGCAGCTCTTTTGTTTTTCTTTTTTGCACTTGTTGCTGGTACCTGTATGAGGATCTTATAGAAACATCAGGGTACATCCACCTGCATCCTGTGTTCTGAAATTTGCCACACACTGCTTTTCAGATATTTTATGGCACCCAGACATCCCTACAGATGGTTTAACAGTACTTCCGGAAGGAACAAATTCCAAAAGAGGTGGGAGGCTTCCAAGAGCCCCCACCGGCATACCTGTGCTTTATACACTATAATCAAATGTGCTAAACTGAAGGAACATGGATTATTTTTCAGGCAACAAATCTATTACTTCATGGAGGGAAGAGCCTATGTGTAGATAGTGATACGGGTGCAGTTCAAATCCACTTTTTCTGAGGTATTTCACGCTTCTTTTAATAACCTTTGTAAAGTATCTGTGGAAAATACATTCTTCAGAAGACCTGCACCATGACATCAGATAAAAGTCTTCAGTGAACTGCATTCCTGTCTCATCATTATACAGTTCTCTCCATTGCAGCTTAAGTTTTCAACAAATAGAAGATGTGCCCATTATCCAAATTTAATTTGAACATTCTTCACAGTTCTGTACATAATAGAAATGCAACAGAATCTATTCAAGTGAGTGTCTGATAAAAGAATGGGTTTGCTAAAAATGTAGGCCAACAAGTCTCCCATTCTCTGCGAATTTTCAGCAAAAGTGCACTACTACACAAACTGACATATTCTGAACTCAGTGTCAGTGTTAACTGCAGGCTATTATATTAACCAGGAGCAGTATCTGCCACTTAAGTGAAGAAGGTGTTGTAAGTTTAAGGATTAATCTATTCATTACTTTATCCCCCAACTTTTCACCACCATGTAACTTCTACCACAGTACTGCCATACCACTACAACCCAAACATTCTTTTCATCCCTCAAGGACAAAAGAATGAAAGGACTGACCTATAAAAGACACATCTTCTGAGATCCTTGTTGAATGTGTGTAGCAAACCTGGACTGCTCCATGCCAATCTACAATCAGAGAACTACAGTTTCCATACTCACAATCCTGTAAAGCTTTCATTTTTCTTCATCTTAGTCAAACGAAGCAGCCCTAGAAAACTGGGGCAAGGCTACTGCTATTTCTCAGCTCCCTTTTTTGAGTCCTGCTGTATAAAATATAGTACAGGATTATAAATAAGAAAACCCCAAAACTTGAAGCTGTAATTTACATTGCAATGCATGAATAACTTGTCCTCTTAGCAGCTTTCTGTACTGGGAATCCAAGCCTGGGGGTATATCTGCTCAAACTCTCACAAAGAAGGAAATGTAAGCATGCAAAGACTAACAGTCTTCATTTTGCTTCTATATTAAACTTTCTATCACTGACTGTACCCTAATATTTGACTCATTTTCAAGATCATGTTAAAAAAATATGTGGGGAGAAAGGAAAATTTCCAGTGGCCTGAAGTTGCTGATTTAGAGTGGAAAAACATAATGGG
The DNA here is from genome assembly GCA_013398075.1 of Notiomystis cincta. Taxonomy (NCBI): domain Eukaryota; kingdom Metazoa; phylum Chordata; class Aves; order Passeriformes; family Notiomystidae; genus Notiomystis; species Notiomystis cincta. Next base: position 725,124 of record VZRX01008810.1, on the reverse strand, counting down.
AACTCTGGTGTTCCATTTTATCAGCTGTGGAAGCTTTCACCCTTCTAAAACACCACTTTATCAACACTTTCAATGTTAACTACATACAACTTTTCAACTCACCTTTTCTCTTCAAAGTTCCCTAAGCCTAGACTGTAAGCCAATGCTTTCTCTTGGAGCATTCTTGAAAATGCTCATGTTTTTACCATGTCAGGTTCCCCTTTCTTTTAAGATCAATGTGAGCTGCATTTTCATTCTCTCAAAAGAAGTTCCTTTTATAGTGAAGAAGATCCAAGCACTGCAGGTGCACCAAGTAATACTGTGGGCTTTAGCAGTAGCCAAGGGCTTAAAAGCCTCTGTCTCTCTCTGACCTACTTTTCACTCGACATATAGTTTTCCGAGTCAGTAAGACCACAAAGACTTACCTGAGTGAAAAGGAAAAGTCTGGTTAAGACAGGTGAATGTGCCCAGCAAGTGACAGTGACATAGCCACCACAGGCACGTCATCAGGAGATCACCACCACTCACTTTATCCATCCTAACAGTCCCCTGTGTTACTTTTTACCCTAATCGACATAAAATTAGCAAATTCTGGGTCCTTGTTTAATAACTCTCAATCAGAAAAATAAGATTTGATCGAGCTGTTCTTACTAAATGAAGTATAATGTTTTCAGATTCCTCCAGCACAGATACATTAAAATAGTGCCAGGTAGAAATAGAACTGTATCATCCTGAGTGTTCTTTTGCATTTTGCTCATTCTTTTGATATGAAAAGCTGCTACAATTCATTACCTTGGCAGAAGGCATACTCTGAGGATGAAACAAGTTGTGATTTGAGGAGAGCTTAATCAGGATGGAGATATTTTACAACAGGAGAACTGCAAGGAGCAAAAAAGAGTAATTCTGCTATTAAAAAGTTATTGCCAAAAACAATAACCTTTATGGAGTCATCATGCCTTTGATTTAGCAGAGCACAGAACTGAGGCTTCAGTCTGAGATACTAGTGCAATATTTAACAAAGACAAATGATGTTTTGGATGAGAAGAGGCATTTCTTATTACTTCACACATCAGCAGTCTAAACTTTTTCCACTTACTTTGGTTTATTAATTTTAAAGATAATGACCACAGTTCTCACAGGTCTAGGTATGTTTGCTGAATTCTGTAGACCTGGAGGATTTAAAACAAAAGACAGCTAATTCTTACTGTTTGCCTAAAAAACTCCAAACTCCTTTGAGAAAGGCAGATGAATGGTGCCAGTGCTGTGCCCTTATGTTCTTAGCAAAAAATGCAAACACAATCTTTTAATACTCATAATACATACAGCTAAGTGAATTAGCATTGCAGTGCTAGATTACTTTTTTTGAATACAAGAAAAGGTCAGAAGAATTCGTCTTATTGTACTACTTGATCTTTAATGAATAGATATTTTGTTCCTCTGAGGATCTAGCCCTAGGCTTTGACAAGAATGGCAACATGATGCACCATTTGCTGTCTGAGATAAATACTTAACATTTAATTGGTATTAATAGATATTATGCCAATAGTAAGAAACAAAGTCACACTTTTCATTGAGAGAGATGAGAATTCTCAGTGTGCTTTGAATTTGACCTCTATGTTTATAATTAGAAAGGATTATAACTGTGGCAACCAAAGTACCACTTTTTTGGCAACACTAATATACTGCTGGCTTTTCATTGATGTCTGTTTACATTACAGAAAGTCAGTTAAGAAGTTATTAAATTACTTTCTCCATCATAATAAGTCCTATCCCACTGCATTGCTTTCTGCCTTTATTAATTACCTCATTTATATGGGTTGTACCTCAGTGGACATTGGGCAGGTCAGAGGAGCAGCAAGGAGAGGAAGGACCTGGTATGACAAATATAAGGACCCTTAGAAAATCAGAAACAAAAAGGGACTTGGATTTATTAACTGATTTTAGTCTTCAAAGCTACTGTCTTCTTCTTCAATCTTCATTGCCAAGAATGAAAACCCAATTACTTACCATACAGTCACTCACAAAAGTGGGTAACATGAAAGAGTTTCCCTTTATAATTCTTATAACTCCCTATAATTATTTTCCCCAAACCTATAGACTTCCTGACACTACATGTATTAAAGGACTACTGTCTCACTTTGAAATCTATAATCTCCATTGGGGGTTGTTGACATTTACAGGGTTACTACCACAGAAAACAAGGTACAAACTCCTGTCATTTTGGACAATGAGGAGGTACTCATCTACCATGTGCCAATCCTCATTTACAAAGCAGCTGGCAGTGAAAAGAGTGGCTAAAAGTGATTAATAGCTACCTGTCAGCAGTGTGCTCTGCCTACACAGGCTGCACCTCTGAGTTCCTAAATATTCTATAGAAACCCACATTTGAACCACTAAGCTATTCTGCTATCACTGTATCAACCACACAGATGGTAAAAAGGATTCTGGAGTTGACTGCCAAGACACTGCTGAAAGCGCCCCAACAGTGGTGGAAAAATCCTAATAACTCCACGTAGATTGGCATGAGAAGTGCACCAGACTGACAACTTTGCAGACCTAGTCCACAAAACAGTGTGGGCAACAGCTGTGCCATCTTCTCCATACTGCCCCATCAACTCTATTTCACTGCTAACCTGGAGGGACCACCAGCAGAAGCAAAGAAACATTTTAGTTATTTTGGCATCTCTGATGAGGCTGCTAGCAAGGGTGACAATCAGTGCCAGGTTTCATCATATTTGTAAGGTGGAAATGTGTTTACTCAGAACTGGGCTGAGACTACCAAATTAATTTTACATAGAGTGCTCAGTCACCGGGTGGTAACAACTTGCAACTGCTAATGATTTGGCTGGCTTTGAATCCTAGAGGTAAAATGGGGAAGGCTGCCTGTCCCGCTGGTCCTTTGACATACCCTGATCTCTACTAAAATTTTATAATGAGGGGGGAAAGTTTTACAGCTGTTAGGTACACCAGGAATGAGGAAGATACCTGCTCTCATATTACTTTTCTTTTCAAACCCACTTAGGACTACGTAACATACCACATTTAAAAGAACCACTATGAACTTGTTGCAATCTGAGAGCTCAAGTAAAATCCCTTGTTTGTGTAGACCACAAAGGCAGCGTTCTGCAGGTCATTAAGGATTTTTAATGGTCTAAAATACAGTGTGCATGATGCACTCTGCACTGTTTCAGTATCAGAAAAATCTGCTGGACTAATGCTTCCTACCCAAGACCATGAGAGGTCCATTTTGTTTTATTAAACAAGACAAATATTTCCAAATGTCTCCTACTACAAATGTGCAAATAGCACAGAGGCATGCTTAAAAGAATAATTTATCTCAGAGTTGAGAGTTCTACTCAAATTTTAAGGGAACAAATACCACTACAACCACTCTCAACGTCTGGAGTACAAGTATCATGAATTTAAAAAAAAATAAGCATTCTAAAATTTGCCCATTGAAACCACGTCCAATACCTTATGAAGCACTAAAGGTGAGAGATCCTCTTTGACCTCAAGGAAAGAATCTAACTTCTCATAAGCAGCTTCAGCAATGCTGTATCTTGTAAACATCTCCAGCAGCAGGCCATCAGAAATGTATGAGGCACTACAAAATTTCCTGATACTGTATTTAACATCCTTCCTGGTCAGGTTTTCATCAAAATAAGCCTTTTTGTGTCCTATTTTTTTTTCTGGCAAGGATGTTCAAACCACTTTTAAAATGACTGGTAACAAATATAAAGTACTTCAGCTCACATTAGAAGAGGGATAAGTATAGCAATTTGTCCAGCTGAAGTGTAATGAACTACATTTTTGAATCTGAAACTTGTAGACCCACTCTACATTAAAAACCTCACTGTGAGGCTCCACAGGCAGATGCCATCCTCCAATTTTCATAAGGTTAAAAGAAAAAAGCCCTGTACTTCATTTCATCTAACCACACTAAAACCTTGCAAACACACCTAAACTTTAGCTCAGCAGCTTGGGCTAGAACATTCTTTCCTTCACAGGCCCAGATGATAAGGGAAAGGAGGGAGAAGGGAACACATCCCCTTTTAAAAATAAACTTACATGAACTTGCCTTCCACAGGCAAAGCCTATCTTGGGGAAAAGGTGTGCTAGTGGAAAGAAGGAACAAGAAGTTCAGAAAGTCAAAATGTAATCTTGCAGTTGTGGCAATTTACTGGGTCTACCTAAGATGGGGTTAATTTTCTTCACAGCAGTGCATTTGGTGCTGTGTTTTGAATTTCTGATTGAGATAGTGCTGAGAACACACCAATGTTTTGGCTGCTGCTGAAATACTTGCACAGCATGAAGGTTATTTCTTTTTTCTCCACTCTCTCTGTCTCCCAGCAAGCAGGCCAAGGGTGGACAAGAAGTTGGGATGGGACACAACCAAGACTGCTGACCTCAATTGGCCAAAGGAATATTACATGCCATATAATGTCATATTCAACAATAAAAAACCTTAGCAGAGGGCTGTTTTGGGAGGTAGCTATTGCTCAGAGACTGGCTGGACATAAGGCTGCTCGTGGGAGGTGATGGCCTTTGTATCACTTGGGGGCTTTTCTTGTTTGTTCCTCTTTCTCTTTCCTTGATTAATAACTATCTTTATCCTGACAATTTCCTAAATTTTGCCTTATTTGCTTCCACATACTGCTGAGAGGAGGAAATGAATGAGCAACTGTGTGATGATGGCTTAGCTGATGACTGGGGTCAACCAAGCACAATCAACTATAACAGAAAATATTCTTTAAAGCAGTATCCCAAGTACCACTGCAGCTATTTTCCTGTAATGAGTAAGGTTAAGGAGGAAATAAGGAAGCTGACATAGCACAGATAGGGCTGAATTTAGAGTCCAATTTTAATAAAATGTATTATTCAAATTAATGAGATTTAAGACAGTCATTTAAATTCAAGAACAGAAGTTTAATACCAGATGTTCAATGAACTCTATTGTTGAAATGAGTTTGTGTGAAAGAAATGAGAGAGAGAAGAGTAAAAGTGGGAAAAGTATTCTGTATCATAGTGGTAGCCTCTGACCTATTCAGTCAGAAACCAGAAATTTTGCATATATGTGGACACAGGTGAAAAATACACATATACAGGCCTGCAGCTGTAACGAAGAGGTATGTGCAAGGAAATGTCTTCCTCTCTTTCCCACAGACTTAACAAGTTCCTCAAATTGATATTTATGGAGATAACAAAATAGCAGGTGTTACAGAACAGGGTAACCACACTTTTTGGGAATGGTTACAGTGGTTTCACATTGCCAGGGGTAGTCATGGAACCACAGCTCTTAGAAGACCACAGGCAGGTTGCGAGCACCATCCATACTGCAATGATGATACCACTCCTAAAGGCTGAAAAAATACATTCAAACCTGTTGGGGGGAGGTTTATATTTTGAACTTTTATATATTTATACTACAGCAATCACTATTACTCAAGCCTTGGTTTTATTATCAAGCCATCTGGTCCTGTATGCCTCTAAAAAATCCCAAGAAATGAAGGTGGTCCTAATTGTCTTTACATTTTACCCCAATCAACAATATGAGGTCAAGTGCCAGTAAAGCAAAACCTTCTGTAGCAATCAAGTCTTGCACTTGTGCTACTTCCATTTTTTTTCAGTCAGACTGTCATTCAAATTATTAAGGATACTTTAATAGTAAGAAAATAAATAACATGTGGGAGTGCTGGGACAGATTATTCCACAACTAGTGATGCGCATACTTTGGAGAGATGGAGATGCTAAATTTTATGAGAAAATTGTCCAAAACCCCAAAAACAATTAGGAAAACTGTAGTTTCATTGAGAAATAAGTAAGCTAACTGATTAAAGGAAAGAACCAAGAAAAACTAAAAGATCACAAAACTCGCTTAATAGGAGAGATTTTCACAAAAGAAAAGCAGAATTCCTCCCAGAAAGAAACTGAAAAACTGAGTTGCACACACATAATAACTCTTCCTTTTTCTCCCCTAACTCATGTTCTTCCTTCTGCCAGCTATACGGGGTTTTTAATCAATAACTTAATTGAATCTTCTATAATAATATTACCACATTCCATGCTAATTTTGCAAGGCCACACTATATCAAGGACTGTGTGCAGTTATCACTGCCATCATTTGAGTTTATCCAGCCTACAGCATTAATAATAGAGATAAACTTAACCAAGAGCCATAATTCCTTCATCCACTGCACTAAAGCAAATGGTGTTTACAGTTTGTCTGGAGCATTAATACAGCAAAAATGTCAAGCTCAGAGTTTTCTTCCAATCAAGCAGAGAAAAAAAAAGCCTTCTATTTTTAATTACTCTTTTATATCTCTGATTTCAAAACAGGGCTGGAAATCCTCCTGGAAACAGTATCAGCCTAATAAAGCAACCAAACACCCTTAACAGCCATTGTCTTCTTTCAGTCTCATCATATCCAAACCAGCCTCTCCACCATTTTTCACTTTTACTTTGAATAGCAAAATAGTCCACTGATGAAAGAGAATTTATCCAGTTATTATGAGCAAAGTAGCTTTAACTTCCTTTAGATACCCACTAACAAGATATAAAATGACACTTCCCGGACACATCACCAGCACAAAAGGGCCTTTATTGATTTTCATATCATGTTCTTTAGCCTGAGATGATTCTCTTGGGGATTCTGCTTCCCAGTAGGAAAAAAATTGCCTTTTCTATGTTTGAATTCAATCTATTAATGCATCCCTTCCTGTAGACAGTGTCTTTTTGCTTCTTTCCCTCTGTAGTTGATGTGTCTACACCTTGCTGGTGTGGGGTCCTAATGGATCCCAGGGTTAGAGGTCAAGGTACAAAAAGCAGAAATGAAATTGCTCAGCTTGGGAATCAACAAAAAGAGACTCTTAATCTTTCTGAGGGTAAAATGTGCAACCAATGAGGCGTGATAAGTGTGTTCAGCCTTGTGGCAAACCTATAAATAGAGTATCAAACCCAAAAGTTACACACCTAAACTAAGACAAAGAGTTAATACTATTGTTCAGCTTACATTATTGCCATCAGGAAATTCACAGCTGGGGGAACAGATACTGCTCCTTTTCTCTGTCATTAGGAAGATTTCTCTGATGCAACGCTGACATCATCTCCTTGCCACACAATTTAAAAGACAAAGAGACATTCATTCAAATTACTTCTGAGAGGTTAAGTTTCACAGATCACGATAAATTAACTTTGGTCATATATCTGCATTTATCCATGATTACAAATTCAATCTGAGAAAAAAACAGCGATACAAACTCTTGGAGCTGGCAGGAAGAAGTTCCCACAGTCTTCACTTGAATTTGAACGGACAGCAAATTAGCTTTGTATTGTGTAATCTAGGGCTTGCAGGAAATTGGAAAAAACATTTCAAGTTTGCAATATCAAAATAGCTGCATAAAAATACAACATCTGATATCTTGTACCACCCAGTACACAGTAATATGATACTTAACAGACAACAGTTACAGAGCTTAGATCACTGGAAGATGAAAAAGGGAAATTTAAAAAGGCACAAAATAATTGCATGGCTCAATTTTTACCGATCTATCTTTGTACCAGACATAAAATACAACTGTGTGACAGTTCTGACAGGAGCTAACTCAGTTACAAAATGAGGAAGTCGCTTGACAGCTAAAGAAACACATTCTAATAACAGACGTTACACACACTGAAAACAAAACTCCCAACCATGAACGCTACGACATTCACCCCTACATAAATTGACTCCTCTGGGCAAGGGTGTAGGAGAACATCAACACCTGGTCTAGGAGGCTGAGCTAACTTTCATTCCCCATGCAGAATAGCTGTCTTGCATTTTAAAGACATGGCATACACACAGTCCACATGAGTTCGTCTTTCTGGATCTTGGTCTCCAATACTTCTGGCACATTGCAGCCCCAGGCCATGGACAGGCTCCCCCTTGCCAGCTGGGGGAAAAGAAGATCTGCTGCAGCATTAATAATCACCTGCTACAGTGAAGTGTCATAGGCTTAATTCTGAGGGGATAAAGGGAAGATTACATCTATATGGACACCCACGGACAGTTCACAAGTATTCACAGAAATGACTGACAGTTTTTTCAGTTATCCTAACATTTAATGACAACAAAACTCATGCAACCATTGAGGAACTGTATACACTGGGTTTTTTCACAGACAATAGGGAACAAAAGTGACAAAAGCTATATATGAGATTGATTTTGTATTTTCCTAGTGGACCACAGGCATTTTGCAGATTTTCTTGTGAAACACCAAGTTTCTTAGAAAAAAATATCTTCACCTTAAACTTGTCTTCCTTATAAACGTGTGAATATGGTCCACTGGTCTCTACATAGACTGCAGAGCCAGTAATTTGTAAAGGCTTTAGTTTCCTCAGCCCTCCACCTCTCATCAGCTGTCCTTTAACAGCTGCCATACCTTCTTCCATGGTACAACAGGGTACTCCTGCAGGGTGTCTGCCTCTGGCCCTGGAGAGATAACTTTGACAAAGACCTGCTTAGAGGAATCCTGTGCTTTAGGGGCTCCAGGAGGACTGGTCCTGGTAGCGGAAGACACAGAGAAGGTGGAATTTCTGCATGCCTTCTTTGCCCCAGTCTTTACTGCTGAGGGTGGCCCTCAGCAACCCCAGACTTTGGAAGTAAGAGAATAAATCTGGAGAAAGGACTCTTTTTACAGACCCACCTTTACAGATCCACTCAGTTGAAGTCTATTGTGTTATTAAGCACCAAATGATTAATTAACCATATCCTTACATCACATATTATTGATGCTTACTAGGACATCTGTGACTTGCTTGAGGGGATATTGGCCATGCAGCTCTGCTGACAAAACACCTGCTGAGCAAAGACAATCTCGGTTTTGGCTGGGACAGTGTATGGAATGTGCACACAGCAGGAACTCGACAACAATGACTTGGTCAATTGATTCAATCTGAGCTGTGACCAGCAGGTGTCTTTTCAGTGTGCTTTGAACAGCTTTCCGTGAAGCTCTGTGATTCATAGGAGCTGGACACACATCAGTTTGCTCATACATCAGCATGTCAGGATTTTCTAATGCAAGATGCAAGCATTTTAAGCTTTCAGAAGCAGCAGCCTTCCCATATGCCTCAAATTCAGGTATCTCCTCAGGAGATCTCTTAAAAATTAACAAAAATCAAAGACAAGAGGAACGTACTTATTTGAGTTCACTTTGATAAAGCAAATGAAATCCAGTTGGATTTGTGGCCTTTCCTCCCTGTTTTACAAGTGAAGGATTCGAGGAATGCTGCCACAGCAGCCAACTCTCGTTGCAAACTGTCACTGGGCATCTGAAAACCAGAGATTTGATTCTGTTGTGCTTTCAGAGAAGCAAATTACTGATATACTTCTCTCACATTCTTCTAACATGCAGTTTGTCAGATTTGCTGAAAGGCTCAAGGTAAACACCTGACTGTGAAGAGGACTCGTGGCATTTCACCTCATCCCTGAAGTTTATTGAAGATTTTCTAGATCCCCATGACCCAGACTTTCTATTCAAGCCCGTATAAGACCTTTCAGTAGCATTTAACATGCACAAATACAGAAAATGCAGTTCCTCAGTGAACTGCCAGGAAATTCAACTGCACAAATTTGTTGTTTGTAGCAGTGCATTACAAAAAAAATTGAACTTTTAACGCGACTTGATTTTAAATATATCAGCAATATACACACCACCATCCTCATGAGAGTTTGGAATATCTGACTGAAATTACTGTGCATAAAGAGTAGTTATTTAGAATTGGCATTAAAATATAATGACACATTTAATCTCTGCAGCTTTATAATGACAACACTTCCAGTAAAAGCAGCCACGGTATTCTAAGTCTCAGAGCAATACCAGAATCTCAGAAGCAAACCAGATTCATGCTTTAACTCCAAGTTATTTGCGCTATACAATTCTCTGTCCACAACTTAGTCTAATAAATTTGGTCTCTGTAAAGGTTTGGTTTCTCTATACAAAAATGACCTTGCTTATGATAAACTGACAGTTTTGTAAGTGGTAAAACTCAATGCAGAATTTGAAACAGAAACAAGAACATGCAATTATTTAACAAGGTAACAACATACAGAAGAAATAACTAAACTACCCAGAGACACAACTGATGTTAAATAAATTTTGTGGATGGATCAATAAATGCCTCCCACACCACATGAGAAATTCATTAAAGATCCAAGGGAGACATAACCACAGAGGTACCTTTATCTCATGTATTTCTGATGTTTTAAAATCATTCTTCATTAATGTAATTCCACTAGCAAAAACAAGCACTGAACTAAACTGACTGTTGCTCAAATGCAAATCATTATGATCTGAAGTTCAGTGACATCCTCAAAGTATTTGCAATATGCAGATCAGATTAGAACCTATCTCCCACAAAAAGTGAGGAAGCTGTCCAGAAAGAGGTTGACAGCCCTGTCAGTAGCACTGACCACCTTTGCACAATCACATATTTGACCATTTTTATTAAACCTTCAAATGCTACAGTACCTTCTCAAGAGGAACACGGAACTGGAGCAGACTCCGACAGAAAGGATCTGCAGTGAGGTAAGAAGTTTTACTGACCAGATTAAACTCTCTGAAGGGTTAGCATCAAAATACTTCACAAGAGAGCAAGTATGGCAGTATTTTATGAGCAAGGTACCACTGAACCTGCCACAGTAATTTGCAGTACACACTTCTCTAAGCACAGCCATCATCTGTAGATTCAAAAAACAAGCCCTCACTTGAGATCACCTCAAGGCTTCTAGAGCCTGCAAAAGCAGCTGTGTCCTTCCATTGAAACTCTTCACCCTTGAGAAGGTAAGATTCAGCTTTGCCACAGAAAAAGGGGGAAAGTCAGGGAGGGCTGGCAACATTCAGGGGCTACCGAGGAATTGGAAGTAGCTGAAGCCAGCAGAAGGAGTACAAGACTGGAAACAAAAGCTGCAAAGTTCAAGACTGCTGTTGAAGATATAAAGACCCTGGGGGGACATTGGACACACACCAGTGTCCTCAGCAGCAGCAGGAAGAATCCTGCAAGCACCAGACTGACATTCCAGGACGTGAAGCTGGCAAAGGTCACGCCAGAGGCATAGGCAGGGTTTGCATGCAACTTTGACCCTGCCCTTACTCTTCCCCTTTTTAACTAGCAGCCATTTCTCTCCTGCCTTTTCTCAATGAGGATTATACCCAGGTGCATTTCAGATCTCAGTTTTATGCAGCTCTTCAATACCACTGCAGGGAGAAAAATCAAGTGAAAAATCTTAACCTTAACAAGCAAGGGCTTGTAATCTTGCAAGTAATCATTTCTACTTCCATCTCAGAACCCAAACACAAGCAGCAGTGAACCACAGACTCTGAAATGCACAATCCCAGGGAAGCTGAGGGCTTTGGGCACACATATTCCTCATGTAATTGTCACTGTCAAGTCTGGCTCTAACTCCAACTTCCAGTTTAATATTTAGGCAGTCTCACTCCTCATTCAAAATACATCTGTGGCTTGACATGAGCCACTGCCCAAAAAAACACTGGAAAGCACTATCTAGAATATCATTATAAATACAGACAGAAGTATTTCCACCAACCCAAAAGGCTGAAAATACCCTGGAGGTTACAGTTTCCATAACTAACTGAATCACATCAGCAGTCTTATTTATAAGCTGGGAAAGGATTTAGAAATGCTTGACCTTCAGGAGTCAAAGAAAGATGCAGCTGTCCTTGTTACCATTTGAAACTTCACTGCCACTTGCTGAAGCAGATTTAATGCATCCTCCCAGCTTATCAGCAGAAATGGTAAATAGTCCACATTAATCAGAACATAACCATCTCATCTCATCTCATCCTTTTGGAGATGAAGGTTCATTAGGGAATCGAAAGCAGATAAAGCAGAACTTAGTAACTTGAAGCTTCTACTCTGATTCTGCCTGAATTATCCTTGGGTTTCTCATAGAAAAAGTGTGGAGGAAGTGATTTATTTTCTGAGGTATTCCCATTAAGAAACAAGAGCAGCACAATAGATTCCCATTTCCTTATCCAATTTTTTAAAGCACATAAGACCAGGCAGGTACCAATAGAACTGACAATTCAGTGTTTCCTTGATTTTCAGCAAGCAAACACTGCTCTACACTCTTCACTTTAAGATCAGAACAGCTGAAGGTGCTTTTAGGTAAGTTAAGTGAGAAGAGAAAAATATAAGCATCATCAGCTTCTACTCTGTGTCTTTTTGAAATAATTTGACAACCACTGTAGTTCCCAATTTTGAAAATCAGCTGAAGTTTAGAACACAAGCAGCCTGGACATCGTACACAAGCCATTATCAAAGTTGTAGTAAGTTCCTCATATAGTAAATGGTGTGACTCTCAGTGACCTTGCACTGAAGACCAGGACAAACACTTATAATGCAAACAGGTTACTGTGGGAGTTTTTTTCCTGATTATATGACTTTTGGCATAAATACGATTTCATCAACAAGCATTTTCCAAGAAATACATCATTTCAGAAAACTCGGTGCAGGCATAAAATAATAATTTAGATAGCCAGGAAACATCTGGAAAACCATGGACTTCAGTTACTTGTATCTCATAGATTTTCATTTTCAAAGGACTACGGAACACACCATTTTACATTTAAAAAACTTTTAATATACATTTTGGCTTCACTCTCTGCACCTGATCAGATTCTGCAATTCTTACTCATATCCCTGCCATCTTACTTAAGAAAAAGCCAAATAAGCTCAGTTGAAATCCTTCAGACTAAAATATTTTTAAGGCATATAATCAAGTAGGAAAACATGGAAGAAAAAAACTTGAAAATAAAAGACTAGCTATGTATATTTTCTACAGAACCACACTCTTACTTCAATCACCACTCATTGCTTCCCAGGTACTGAGCAAACTGCAAGGAGCCAAATTCTAAGGTCGTATTAAGTGACACTATGAAGCCACTCAGCATTCAGAGCAGCAACATGCTCACTTTTTCCATGCAAGGAGATGCTATACTTGCGTGTGGTAAGTACCAGAATTTGTTTTCATTAAATCCAAAATAGTAAAGTTGTTTTCCACAGAGATTCATTACAACACATATCACAACCACTGCAACGCTTCTTGACAGGAACAAGATGATTTTGTGTCCCCTCTGAGAGGGGAGGAACAGTTCCTGAAAAAGGTCACAGTGTAAGAAATTCTCCAAAAGGCCTAACAGCATGTAAGGCTGATTACGCAGCAGCTCACAGGCTTCTTCAAAAGGATACAATGCACCACTATCAAAATGCTCCTTTTTAACTGATGTTTCTGAACAGCAAGGAGAACAGAGGCCTACATTGAATATAAATAAAAAATTCAATAAATCACTACTTCTCTCAGACTGAATCTATTCTAAAGAGGCAGACATCATGCAAATCCATCCAGAAAGAGGCACAGTAAAGCCACATGAACTGTGATCTTCTTATAAAATATCATACATAAGTATACACAGTACACATTGAGAAAAAAGTGTTTTATGAATGTCCTTTTCCTTACAGTAGGACAAAATCATGCTTTGCATACAAAGCTTTTGTGGAAAAGACAAATGCAAGTTCTGTCATTTATAAATCAGTTTTTCCTAGGAAATATTACCATCTCAATCTCCAGCTTGTAATGAGGAATTTCAATTCCTATAGGTAAACCTCCAGACTGATCACACCTGAGAGAGGACCTATCCAGTATCAACAGTTTCACTCCACCACTGTGGATCCAGGCACTGGGAGGAAATGCTAAAGAATATAAGCCTGGGGCAAGTAGCATTTGTAGTGCTGCATGCACAAGCAGCTCGCACACTGGAAGGAGGCAGCACTTAGTAGTGTGACAAATTTAGGCAGGTACATTCAGAAACTGAAACTGCTGCTCTTGGAAGAAAGCTAAATTGCTTTCATAGTTTGCTTTGTGTGTTTGTGGGGATATTCCATGGAGTTTGTGGGTTTTATCTGGCCACTGCTGGTGAAACAGGGCACACAGAGTATAAAACTGGTTTGGTTTTATTCTTCTGTATTTAACAGCCTCAACACACAGAGAAGTCTGTCAATAATCAAATGGACTGTGACAGAAGTAACTACTTTTCCTTCCTGCCTTAGGACAGAGCTGCACAGCAGAAGTAGGACAGGGCAGAAGCTGCATTCTCTTCCCCTTGTGAGGAGTTCTGCCCCTCTGCAGACAGCTTCCACAAGTATCCCAACACATAGTGCTTCCTTGTGAAGGCCTTTGCTTTATAGCTACCATCACCAAGTCTCCTGACAGATGAATACAGCCTGAAAAAAATAATTTTATTGAAAGCAATTTATCAGACAAATATTGACATTTGCTCAAAATTCCTTTCAGCGGTTCATTATTTGACCAGCTCCACAGACTGTCCAAATCCAGCAAGCAACTCTTTCAACAGTTTTTTCACAGCTCTTGAACACCTGCTTAGGAATAATAATTTTTATTATTTGACAAGCACACCTGTCAAGATGTATTTTGTCTCTACCTTCAGTGTAGTGGCATTAAAAAAGCAGAGGAAAGAGGACACATGGTGGTATCTCTAGAAGAGATTCAGAAAGGGCTATAAACCTTGTAAGATAAACATGAGAATTCCTGATGCAGAAGAGTTCTCATTAAAATGAAGATTGATGTAGCACCCACTAACCCTCTGCCATCACTCATACACAGCAAAGGAACACAGTCACTAATTCTCCACTGAAAGATAATGTGTTTGTGCTGCAAACTTACAGCCTGCTCCCAACCTGGAAGTGGATTTCACCCCACATCTCAAGCTACAGGACTACTCAGGCTGTACAGACCTGGGGCCTGAAAATAACATTCAGTCAATCCTTACCTCTGCTGAGAGGTACAGGATGAATCTAATTCTACAGTCTGACCCTTTGTGTCATCACTTATCGCAGTGTGAGTAACATGCAGGCAACAAGACAGGACAGCTTTTTAAAAGAGTCTTATAAGACCAAGCAATTGCAAAAGCAGCAGGTGAATGAAGCATTTGCACCCCTATTTTAAACAGTGAACTTTTCCTGGTGTCATAAGGAGATACTACCAGGGTAAACAAGAAGGAAAATTTCCACTACTGATAGCCAAGAGCAATTATTCTATACTGTAGAGAAAAAATTAAAAGTCTAAACATAAAAACTGGAAGGAAACTTCCTGGATTGATTGCTCTGTTCTTTTGCTCCTCCACCTCTACAATTTATACATAAAGAATAACTGAAAAGGCAGAGAGACATTTTTCTGGGTTGTTACTTTACCCCTCCTTGCAAGGAATCAGCAAAGCAAACTGCTGTACCACCACACAAACTAAAGCATTCCTTTCTTGTACTTTCAAGTTCAGCCCTTTTTGCCTGAGGAATTCTCTTGGCTCGAGGGTTTGATGTCAGCCCTTGATTGTGTTTTGATGTTTCTGCAGATCTACGATTGAGTTCAATTCTCAGCAGCCAAAACAGACATTTGTCATCCTGTATGCATCAAATTTCCTGTGGCACACTGCCCACTTAATCATGAAGGCAAGGGGAGCTTTGACAAAGCAAGGGGCTGTCTGCAAGCCACCGTGACCCAGCATGTGTGGAGTCACTTGTAATTACCATTACTTAGAAGGATCACTCAAGGCTTCCCGGTGTTGCTGCACACCAGTTCAACCACTTCAGAGTGTCTGAGTAAATATTTGCACGCAATGAGGAGCTGTTGAGAGGGTTTTGTCTACAGCCACAGCCCCCAGTGCGTGAAATATTCAGCACATTAAATGTCTCCACTGATGCAGAGTGGTGGGTTTTCACTCTGATTTGATTAGCAGTGATGATTCTTTCATGAGGTGTGACTGTCCTTCTAGATTAGCATCAGCCCAGATTCCATGCAGCAGTCACGGAAAAAAGGAGATGGAAAAAGAGGAGTCTGACATGTTAAAATCAGGTCTGGGATTCCTTGTTTAAAAGAAAATGCTGAAGCCTAAATCCTAATTTTATAAAAAACATTGCTAAGCAGAACTCTAAATTTAAACACAACTGCAAAACACAAATGTCAAAATTAGTAGGAATTAAGTAGGAAAAAGACCTAAACCAACACAGGTTTAAGTAAAGGAATGTCTTAACAAATAAGACATCAACTCTTTATCCATAAAAAGTTGGAAGCATTTCACTGGAAAACATGCTTCCATATTAAGCATAATGATTGTCTCCTAATGAACACTGTAGAACTTATTATTTATATTGATTTAAAGTGTGGTTGCATCACTCCTAAAAATTTTTCACCTAAATACATCTCCTCACTAATCAAGAAATGAACAAGTTTCAATAATAATGATGTGACATAGGTTGCATACTTTTAATATCTATCTATCTATTTTAAACTATTCCCTTATGGCAACATTCCCATATTATTTCTATACCATAGCAGTGAAGTGAATCTAATGGAAGCAAACAAATTCTGCAGGAAAAAGCAGTTTATTGGACTGAGCAATGTAGCTGGAACAGAGATAAAAAAGGGCTGGTACTCGCAAAAACTATTTTTGTTTGCCACTCTGATCAGCTGCCTTTACCAACAGCAATTTGGACACAGCACTGACTTAGACAAATTGGATTTTGAAAATATTTGAAATTCTGCAGCAAGCATTCTGCCTTAATATGAGTGGCTGACCATGCACCCACTTATAAAGCAGAGCATTAACCTCCCTAGTTAAATCCTGGTATGTATGTCAATACTGGCTGCACTGGGGGCAAATGAAAAGTATCTATATAAATTCACAGGCACAGCAAAGAGAAATTCCAAGGTCTATCAGACACAGAATTTTCACAGTACATCAGCAGCAGTTATTTAGCACAATAGGATTCTGTAATTGTCATTAAATGGGAAAACTCAGAGTAGCCAATAAGCTGTTCTCTGTCCAGGCTTGTGTTAAAAAAAAAGAGAAGCATATTAGAAGATGAGCTATCTTCCATATAAAACTGGTTGTCTCATAATCTGCTTCAAAGAGTTAGAAAAGTTTTGAAACAATCAAAGGCCATTGTTGAGTTTGGAAGGCTTCGATCCCCATGAGCAAGTTCATCAGCATGGTACTAAAAAAAGGACAGTGAGAGCTAGGGCAGAGAGGAGCCCACCATGCTACTCATGAAACTCCTTTTCACTGCACCACAGGTCCCTCAGTTTTTCATTTAGTTTCCATTTAAACCGGGGTGACAGGATGCTGCAAGTTACACACAGGAGATACTCCAACTTCCTAGGAGTCCAATCAGTAATTTTATTTTCCTAATTAGACCAGCAAGGGTGATGGGGAAAATTGAACTACGCAGAGCTAAATTAAGAAAATTATAGCAGACATCCAATGCTTTGCTTAAAAGCATTTTAAAACACTGTCACTGTGCACAGGAAACTCCAAGATGAAGAAACCATTGTATTTCTTCTACTTGCCTAACTTCCAGGATTATTCCTACTGTTATGTATACAGTAAGGTTGCCTACATAGATACAACTGATAAGAATCCTATTATGCCCTCAAAAGAAGGAATAAAGCTACATGCATTTGCTCCCAGCCACACGCAGATTTTAGTACACTCCATATATAAAATATCATTTAGTGCTCTCTGTATTTTCAGCCAATTCTTTCAGGTTAGATAAAGAAATAGGAACCCTTGTTCGCCCTTTCCTCAATCTTCAAAAAACAGTGGAAATTGGGATAAGTGTATGCTTTTCTGAGCACACCAGCTGAGGTTTGCTAGCCACTGTGGCAGAGTTCATGGAAATGTGAGAACTTCTGTGCCACAACAGGATCTTGACCCTTAATTAGTCCCTATGTTTGAAGGCTACTATAGCAAATTTTCTCTTTTACACATTCAGGTAAGGAGAGTAAAAATTAAAACTGTGAATCAAATGTTTCTGCCAAGTTTATAAACCCCACTTTTCTCTAAACTGGCACCTGCAATCTGTGTTATTTGCAGAGCAAAATGGTTAAGCCATTCTCAGGGACAGCAGCTTACCATGGAACAGATAAAATCCGCAGCTAATCCATACAATCCAACACTTAGATATATCATCATTCACACAAGAAGCTTCCCAAATCACAAAACAGCATTCAGTCTGTTCTGTAGAAATAGCTACAGGAACGCCAGCAACCTCAGGAATCACTAATGATGACAAATGGCAGGCCTGGAAATTCTGCAAGATGCCAATTTTTCATAAACTGCTGAATCACTGCTTTCTGGGTCCTTGTTCGGTCTCCAAAAAGCAACAGTCACAGGTACTTAAAATTGCTGGAGTAGGAAGCAGATTACATAGGAGCAGCAACATAAAAATGCTGTCTGGCAGAATGAATCAGGAAATGCAAACAAATTGAGCGATTCCCCCAAGAAAAGCTTCCCAAAGATTTCATGCACTGAAACAGACCAATCACTCGAATAGATTGTGTGAATATTATTGACTTTTTTATAAAAACTGCACCAATATTTATAAGACTTTTGTCAGCAATTACTACCAAACTTGTATGTTTTTTTAGCTTGGTTAGAAAGGATGGAGTACCTGAAGAAACTTCTCATATCCCTCTTATTTCTTCTGATCCTTTGAAAATTCAGTTATAACTGATAGGCTGAATTTTCAAATTCTATTGAGGCACAGAGCTTATCTTGAAGAGCTGTTCAATAAAAATGCAACACCTCAATGATAAAATGCTACTAAATAATTTGCATTCCAACATTATGTAAACTTCACCACAGGGATACATTTTATACACACTGAATAAGGTGAGCCTATAGATTACAGACATCTAAGACTCAATAAACCTGTTAGTTAATTCTTCACGTATGCAGGAGTACATATGAGCTCAACAACATTAAAAGCCACAACAGATGAAAGTGCATTGCTTGGAAAGCAATAGCCAGATGATGAAGTACTTAAAAAAAAACCAAAAAACACCATAATGAACTAAGGCTGGAAAAGACTGAATGCCATCCTGATTTGGATCAAGTTGCTGTTGTTATTCTATGTCAAGTCAAAAATCCAAACTAAATAATAATAATCAAATTATAATCAAATTAATGGCTATACTGGTCAAATTAATGGCTATACTGGATATAGCATTTGACCCTGAAGTACAAGGCAATCATCCTATAACCCTTCCCAGCCATAAAGTGCTCTTGAATAATAAAACACATAAAAAAATAACCCCAGTGTAAACAATCTTAATGTTCTGACACAATTTGATTTTGAGACTTGGTGTGTTTCAAATGGCAAAGATAAAAAAGTTCATCTCTACTCTCAGCCTCTCTGCCAAGTTTAAAAATCTGATAATCTCTTCTGTTTCTCTGTGAAATTTCTAATGTAAATATTAAAAATTAATTATGTTGGTATGATATGAAAATGTCATGAACAGATTCAAAATTAATTTTTAAAAAATCCTTTAAAATATCTCAAACTAACTCTTTACAAACAGCATCACCACCTCTATAATACAAATACATAAAAAAGTTTTTCCACTGGCATAAGTTAAGAAGCAGAGTGAAGTGCCCTCTTGGGGAATGAAAGAATTGAAAGTCAAGAAATAGGATTAAAAATTGAGAGGAACAAAATAAAACACAAAAACCCTCAAATAACCAACCCAAGCTTTACTAGTACTATATAGCAAGAACCTCTCTGTTGGGCCAGCACAACTTCTGAGGTTTTTTTAAATCTTCATCATTAAAACAGCACTGAGAGAGAATTTTACTTGATTTTGCATTGAGCCTTCACAGGGAAGCTTCACAAGTGGAGAAGTACGAAAGCATTAAAAAAAAAAAAAAGGCATTTGGGTTTAAACCTTAAGAAAAATAAAGGCTTGAAAACTCAGATAATTCTTGGAACCCTCTGAACATGAAAGGTTTGATGTTTGCAAGATACCAGGCACCAAGGGGCTGGCCTATTTCTCCCGTAATTTACAAGAAATTTAACCTTATCAGTATTCAGGACCAGCTTTAATAGGGAGAAGAAAAATGTCATAGCAATACAAGAAGAGGAGATAAAAGGAAAGCGGTGAGGAAGAAAAGCACATCACGTCTTAATTGAACTGAGGATGAGATAGGGACGGCTGATACGGCCTGGAGCGATGGGAAAACACTTGTGATGGTGAAGCGTGCAATCCGAGCGGGGGTGGAGACTGCCCGATACCTGTCACTTTCCGAGGACAGCTTTAGCAGCATGCAAAGCACAGCAGCTGCTGAGTGCTTGTTAAAGCTGAATGAATAATTTGCCACAAACAATACATTTGACAAACTTAGCCTCTCATCGTGTTCCTAGAATACTGTGAATGGAATTGCATTATTCAGATGTAGCCAAATTTCTCTGCAGCGTTTCCCCACGCAGAGCTCAGCTGCCAATATTCAGAGGGTTGCTGAGCTGTGTTCAAAAAAGATTATCTGGTATTTTTGCCTTTCCTGACTGGTTGAACAAATGTAACCTACTTCTGAAAACAGACGTGCACAAGTATTTAAAAATTGATTTCCATGACTAACAGGCTATGTGACACATTCAGTGAAGAAAAAAAAGGGGATTTAGTAAAGATAAGTAGGACTCCCTTGCACACCAATAGTTAAGTTTACGATAAGAATTTAACTACACCAAAACCAACACACATTACTATATGCTGAAGGAAGATCTTTCTCGTAAAACTAACATTTTCTGGCTGTTCATGGAATCCAAAAATTAATAATAGTTTAAGCAATTAAGTTTAAATATTTAAGTTAAGAGTTAAGGCTGCTTACATTCATTTCATTGTACAATACTAACCCAGATCCCACTAGCATTATTAAATTGTGTTATCTTTCTTGGTAAAACACTCAGTCATTTATAACTACGTAAAAAAACTCTTCTATCTCATTGTCCCCAGGATCTGCTTCTTACACAGTACAGCAATGAGAGCACAATTACTGAAATGAAGATGTTGGCAGCCATCCAGGTGCCAGTAAGAATACAACGGGTATTACTCACCAGTTCCTTGTGTGCTGTTCTGGGCTGTAATCTGCCAGTTCTAAAAACAGAAAATTCCCAGCAGTGCTTGTTCCCTCCTTTTGATGCCAGATTCTTTTGTAAAATGCTGTCATCTTAGCTTAGCAGGAGCATTATTTATTTTTTAATTCCCTGTTGGTATTTATTTTTCCTGTTCTCTAACATGGACCTTTGAGATGGCTGCCCTACCCCAAGAGCCTAAAATACAGCAAATGAGCACCTAGAATCGCTGATACCTTGAATTTAGCTAAGTGCAAACAGGACCTGAGAGCCAATCTTTGGCACTCCTTGACCTGTGGGTGATGTGGAAGGCTTTTAAAGCCAAATCTGAGCAATAATTTCAGACAAACTTTCTAGGCATTAGAACACGGTCACTTTGGATGATGATTTGACTGCAGATATCAGTTTTGCCATAAGCAAGTCAGTCAGAGTAAGGCAAACAGGATGAGCATTCTGGGTTTAATTTTAGGTACCTGGTCACATTTCCTGATCAGTTCTTGAACACTAGGTCACCCTTAGCAGAAACTCTTGCATTCCTTTGTAGCCTCTCTTCTGTAAGGACATGTTTGGTCACCTCCCTTAAACACTGAATTTCAAAGTTTGGAAAAACTCTAGCTGGTACGAGAAAGAAACTTTTTTGTGATCTGGAAAAAAGCTGTGCTGGCAAAACCAGGCCATTTTTAGTGTTGAATAGTCTCTTTCTAAAGTCACTCAGATCATCTATTACTTGAAATATCAAACTTGGAAAAAAAGAGGTCATATGAGGAACAGGTTTTTCTACATCCACAGTTTCATCTGCAAGATCAATTCTCTGCTTTCTTAAATTACTGAGTCCACAAGGTTGGCAATACTGTGGCTCTGAAGGCTGCAGTAACACCTCTGCACTCCCACTGACAATAATTTTCTGCTTATCTGTACACAGACATATATTCAGAAATTGTCCCTTTACAAAGCTGTTAATTTGTAACCCTGTGATATCTATTTTAAATAGGATTTGCTCTTTTCCCTTGACTGTATATTTTATATAGTGAGAAAGTGACCACACTGTTTATGCTTGGTCTCTTTAGAGGCACCAGGTCCTCCCTCTTATCCCATAGTACTTTTCAATTCCATGTATGCATACACACAGATAATTCTTTAACTTTTCAGATTATACAGTAACTTTCAAATCATCACAAACTTTAAGGAAAATAGTTTTTTTAATAGTATAATATCTTTTAAAAATCCCAAAAACCTGGCACTAGATAAATACTCTTAAATAAACTAGCAGCAAGGTGCCTTTTGTTGCGATAACTCCTTGTCCTCCAGAATTTCTAAAAATATTTACTCCAGTGTTTTGCATGTCTTCAATAAATAGGTTGTACACAAGTAAAATATAAATGGGGTTATGCTATGGCCACGAACCTCACATTAAAGAGAGCTCAGTATAAATGCCAGGAATTCTGGCAGGGTATGCTCTGTAAATCACATCACCTGATCAGCTGCACACTCAAATCTAATTTTTTTCTTTTTTTAACATCAGTTACACTTTTCAACGGTATTCCAGTGCTGACCAGGAAAGTGAAGAAAGACAAGATCAAGCACTTGGAGTGAAACCTCAGAGAACCTTCCTCAGTTTCATTGCAGAGCCTAGGTCATCTGGCACAGCCTCTTAGCAAAGCTCACCTCCTCACCCTGCTCATTCTTAGAACCATGGAATCAATGAGATTAGAAAAAGCCTCTGAGGTAATTGACACCAACTTGTGACTGAACACAGCCTTGTCAACCAGACCATGGCCCTGACTACCATGTCCAATCTTTCCTTAAAAACCTTCATGGATGGGGACTCCACCACCACCCTGGGTAGCCCATCCCAATGTCTCATCAACCTGAGAAGAAATTCCTCCAAATGTCCAACCTGAACCTCCCCTGGTGCAGTGTTCTCTTATCCTGTCACTAGTTCCTTGGGAGAAGAGGCCAACCCCACCTGGCTCCTTTCAGATGGTTGTAGAGAGCGATAAGGTCATTCCCGAGCCTCCTTTTCTCCAGGCTGGACACCCCCACCTCCCTCATAGTGCTTGTGTTCCTGACCCTTCCCCATCTCCACTGTCCATGTCTGGTCGTGCTCTAGCCCCTCACTGTCCTTCCTGAGCTGAGGGACCCAGAACTGGACACAGCACTTGAGATGTCCTTCATCAGTACCGTGTATAGGATAAGCTCCTGAGACACGAGCTCCGTTCCTGAAAATTCACCCCAAGCGCCAGCACAAAATCACGTCAGGCCTGCACATCCTAAAGCATAAATGGATGCTCAGAAGCCGCAGCCATCCCCCAGCACCCAGTGCCAGCCAGGACTGCGTGGTACTGCACTCACCTCCATACGGGGATCCGAGGGGAAAGCTCAGACTCCGAAATTCCGCCTGGCAAAGCCTGGAGGAAGAGCCGAGGACGGGCAGGGTGGGTACTCGCGGCAGCGCCCAAGAACCGTAGGGGCTCCGCGGAGCAGAGCCACGCCCCGCCCTCAGCGGCGCCTGCAGCCGTCGGGACCCCCGGCCCCAGGGCCGATAGAGCGGCGCTGTCCCGGTTGTTTGTTTGTTTGTTTCTTTCTTTCTTTCTTTCTTTCTTTCTTTCTTTCTTTGTTTACTGTAACTTTAGTCAGTTTTCACAGAATCGCAGAATAAATTTAGGCTGGAGATCATCAAGTCCAACCTATGTTCGCCCTTGCCCCGGAGGAAGGGAATTGAAGTTCCTTTCCAGGGCATTGTTCTACCAGGTGAGGCCTGATGAGGCTTTAACATCTCAACAGACTGGCAGTAGGACAGAAGAGAAACAAAAGATAACAGCCATCGACGGCCATTAATAGACCATAAACTCCAAACATCAGCCCTGGCATGGTCGGAGACTCCTGGTCCGGGAAAGGAGAGATAAGAGAACCAAAGGATGAGGATCTAATTCGCATCAGAGGCGGATAAATCCGTATCCAGGAGGAAACCAAATACTAAGAACTGCGCAACTTGGGACCAATGAATATTGAACCAATGAATTTCTATGAATTTTGACTATATACGTTTTTGAAAAATCTAGTAAGATTCATATGTCATAGAATGATTTTCTCTGCGCACCCGGGTTATGTGTGGATGAAATTATTTCTGTTGTGCAACTTGGCCAGAACAACATCCTGGCCTGAATAAAGTAATGCCTTGATTCTCTAACACTCAAAATGCTATTGCAGGGTTTTGTTCTTTTTTTTTCCCCCGGAGTTTCGGTGACACAGGTGTGTCCCACGGGCCCATGAGGGACCGCAGGGGCAGCCCGGCCATGGGTGGGGTTCTGAGTCTTCATGGGGGCACCTCGCCTCACAGAAGCCCATTTCAATGTCTCATCACCTGTTCTGCGGGTTCAATTACTCCGAATTTCCCTCTGATGTCCAGCCTGGGGTGCCTGTGCCCAAAACCAGGGCACCAAAAGCTCAGCACCAAGTCTGTGTTGCCTGTGGTGGTGCTGGACATCGAAAAAATGAGTCAGTGATGCTGAGAAAATTGAGCTGGATGCTGGGCTGGGTTTTTTGGCTTGTCCCCGTTATGAAAAAATTATCTCTTGCATGATTAACATGCATGCTACAGCCTTGAGCTGGGGAAATCCAGCACGCCTTGCTGTAATATTTTAATGGGTTTGGATCTGGATCCAAGGAAACAAGCTGGCATAGCAGTAATACAGCGCAGCCATCCACAGACTGATGTGTGCTGCTGCTAGTGAAATCCCATCGGGTATAATGATAAAACAGTTGTAGCCATAACCCCAGCCACTGACAATGGTTCGCAAAGATATAATTCCCAACCAAATTTCTTGTGTGTAATAATAAGTCTGATCGTAGCCTACTGATTGCATATGAGTCTGAATTCCTTCCTTGGGAGGATGTTAACAAATAGGCACTGAGCCTTGCAGTTCCCACATGGCTGTGCAAATATCACCTTTTTCATCCTGAAGTTTCTAAGCAGGCTGGATAATGTTACCTAATTTTACATTCAACAGCTACAGCAAGCAGATTTAGAAAAAAAAAATCTATTATTATGTCCAGAACTCAGGAAAGACTTTCAGGGCTGATACTGATCTCTGTATTTTCTGACACCTGTGTTGTCTTTTAAGGTAAATTCTGACTCACTAAACAGAGTCACCTCAAGTACTTAATGGCATCCAGCTTTAGATGTGTTGACATTATTTTGAGAAATGGCAGGGTTAAAAAAAATTTTAAAAGGCTGTATCACTTTAGACTGCAAGTTATTGCAGCAAGTTCAAAACTCATCAAAAGCACCATTTAGCTTGTTCCTTTTATATTTATAAAAATAAACCAGCAATAATCCATGCAAAAAAATCTGTTAAATTGCTATTACATTAAAAAATTTCAAGAGAATGAGGTGTTTTTCTCTCATCCACAAAGAAACAGGGAATAGAAGAACATTTTGAGAAAAACTGTTTCTCAAGTAAAATCGAGAAGTTTTCAATCAAAACAATTCAGTAGCTCTATTCCAATATACCTTCATCCACATGTCTCAAGTTATTATTTTCTTATAAAAGAGAAGCCCATAAAAATCTGTTATCTTCTTAAATATAAGGTGAAAGGACTGGCCTAAGCCTCTCACTAAGAGAGAAAAGCAGAAGCTTTGGCTCCTGAGACCAAAACAAAATCTGACTAATAATATTCAGTGCAAAAATTACTCATCTGGAATGCAGCATGATTTTCCATCCTTCAGTCAAGACCAAGTTCTGTTATCACATGCACAATTAACTTTTTGCAGCTGTGAGTGAGACATTCTCCAAAATTTTCCTTGCTACATTGGAAAAATGAAGGAAAGTAAGATAAGTGATATTTCCAGCTAAATATAAAGACATAGGAAGTGTATAATACATCCTAAAGCTGAGGAGGACAGCACTTTAGCAGAGAGTTGGAGAATAGAAATTGTGCATGAAATTGTGAGAGGTTTCTGCTCATTTGTTAAGAGAATTACATCTAGAAAGGACCTGGCTGCTTGTGACTTGCCTTCAGCATAGGAATTGTTTCCTCTGTTGTCTTTTAGACCAAGTTTTGACTATTTTATGTAACAGTCAGGGATCTATGCCCTTCAGACTTCGCTATCCACACAGATCACTTCCAAAATAACATATTTTTTAGTCACAAATCCCGGGTTTGATAAATAAGACTGTTGTGTCCCCTTTTCTTTCCCCTCTAGTTTTTCAAGATTTAGTTGAAATTCCCAAGTTGCAGTGAAACTATTGAATGAAAATCATAAATAACTAAAAGCCGTATTGTCTTCGGAGGTTGGATTAGCACACAAAATAGACTCTTACCTTGAAAGAGTTTTTTCTCTGCATCAGTCCTCTATGGAAGAACTATGATCCAGTTTTTCAGGCAACATTCTGAGATATCTTTTCTTTTGACCACAGTAGGCTTTAAATAGGCCATATAGAGAAAGACACTGGCCATCCGCAGGGATGTGGGTTTAGATGTGAGTTTTCTCAAATGATAATTTTATATTTTGAAGGAGGGGCTGGTGGGGTTACTGAAAATAAGGAGTAAGATAAATGTTTTGGTTTACCATTTGTTTTGAAGACAACATTTGGAAGACCAGAAAACACTGAGTACTTAGCAAATAATTTTTCATAAACATAGGGATAAATTTATACATTATTTAAATCATGGAGAAATATCAAGAAAGTGTTTGCAGGAAATCTCTGTCAGTTACAGTTAGTTTTGTTCTATATTAAAAACTGTGGCATGGAAGCGCTCAAGTTTGTTATTCTGACAAGTTTTTTCTGGAAAAACATCAAACTGACTATGTGCATATGGTCAAAACCAGACAAGATAGATCATTAGGGCTTCTATAGCATATTTAGCCTCAGGATCTTGTAGTATTGTGCAAACTTTAATTAATTCTTGCATTATTTTGGCAGGACAGGAAATAAAATGCTACCTCCAGATTGCCACCTCATGAGCAATTAGAGAATCTCTTCCAAGGCTGCACACCAAAGCAGTTCTCAAGTGAGGAGCTGAACCCAGGTTTTCTGAGTTCCTGCTCTAACAATTGCTGAGTTCTCACAGCCACAGCAAAGCAAAGTTAAAAGTCCCGCAGGGGTCTGTTTATTCTTTATTGAAAAGGAGCACAAAACCTACAAAAAACAGGACACAAATAAAGTGCTCTCAAGGCCACTGGTTTCTGCATTTGTAAATTCTGCTCCAGACTCCCTTTATCTAACACTGTAAAGCAATTTAAAACTCTCAGCTTTGATTTGGAATTCCTCTGTATAATACATAAACCTACCTATTTTGTGGGATGGTGATAAAGAAGACTGAATTGTTTTCACTGTCAGCTACTAAGAACTTTCTTAGCTGAGAGATTGGGCTAAAAGTTGTGGGATTTATTTTTTATAAATGCTTTCAGACCTCAAAGAAAACAGAGCAAACTCCTGTTAGTATAACAGTTTCCATTTCTATCATCCACCACTTCTTTTTCAAATCATCATGGGCTCAGGCTCAAGAGAGGATTTCCTTTTTAGATTTATTTTTCTGATTAGCATTGACATATTCATTATATTTTAAGGCTGATTTCTGATAGTAGGAACACCTGCTAAAATTATGAGCTGTGTTCTCATAAAGAATTGACTCCAGCTGCAATGTGTATGAAATACTCTCAGTTCCTTACTCAGCTTTGACAGGACTGTGTTTCATGGGACTGAGATGTGGTCTCACTGCACCAAGAACTATAAAGCAAAGCAGTCATGGTGGGGCTCATATATTTCAGAGAAAGATGCCAAAATCTATTCCCTTTCATTCACAAAAATTCCTGTGCTGATGCCAACCAATGTATGAAACAATGAAACTGGCAATTTGTCATTTTAATACAGTAAGTAGGATTTTTATAACTTTTTCTTTGACCTTATTTACATGATTTTTTTTAAGATACCATTTCACACATTTTTTTTCCCTTAGATATCTACTAACACAATAGTGTGAAATCTCTTCTAAGTGATCCGGATCTGATAGAACCTGGCAAGAAGCCCTGGAGTGCAACAGTGCTTTGGGCGATAATTAACAACATTTTGGCACACAAATCTCAGTCAAATTAACTCTTTTTGTCCTGTGGAGCTTTCACTGCCCCGCCCCACTTCACCCCCTGCAATCATTATTTTCTAGAGTAACGCCTACAAACATAACCAACTAAAACCCAAGGAACTGACTCTTCTCTTGCTTCTCTTTTATGCTTCACAAATGTAGGAGGGAGTAGAACTAAAGAGAAAGGAGCAGAGGAAAACTAAATGTCCTCTCTGCATTAAGTGTCTGCCTTATGAGTTAAAACTGTCTGTATTGCTTGAAAAAGTGTGGGAAAATGGTTTAGGTTCTATTTCTATCAAGTTCTGCTGCAGCACCATGGAGAAGTTTTGTGCCTTTTGACAGAACTCATGTTCTCCATTAAAAATGTCACTTAAGTGTCACTTAATTCCTTTCCCAAGAAGGGGTTAGTGTCAAGTGCAGGTGTTGTTAGCCTGCAGTTAAACCCATGCTTTTTGGCAAAAAATTTGTTCAGTCAGTGGAATTCAGACCTTTGTGAATGCTTAGATGAGAGCACCTGGTTACACCTTACCTCTTACAAATCCCACAGCCTCTCTCTCTTTAAGTTGATACAGTTTGCAGAGGATTTGGGAAGCATTTAGAACATTATTGCCGTGTGTGGGCAACTGATATTGATTGCTAATATAAAATACATCAAACGGAAAG
This sequence comes from Notiomystis cincta, assembly GCA_013398075.1. Lineage (NCBI taxonomy): Eukaryota > Metazoa > Chordata > Aves > Passeriformes > Notiomystidae > Notiomystis > Notiomystis cincta. The sequence continues at coordinate 696,420 of VZRX01008810.1, read as the reverse complement.
GTAATTTTTTTAATATTCTACATGACTTTTGCTTAATCCTCTATTTTAAACTATGAATTCACTCAGGGAAGTTGTAATTTTCTTGATTCTAGCAGACATCACGATGTATGTGAGACATTGTCTCAATTCTACCCTCAGCTTGTCAGTGCTTGATCATTAATTCTCTGATACCATTTAAGTGGAAAGTTCCCTGGCATGTCAGCAATGTTTTCTCATATTAGTGACACCTGCTGTCTCTCTTTTAATTGTGCAACCTATGGTGTATTTTCACCTATTTCTTTCCACTAATGCAATCTTTTAGCTATGCTGCTTTAGGCAGAACACTTAAAAACGTGGAGGATGTGCCAGTGGGTTGGCAGAATCAGGTATTTGCACAATGTTATTTTTATGTTAATCTGAAGTTTGACAAATATTCTATTTATATTCAGCAGTGCCTCTGTGTAATAAAATGTGTCTGTACATATGTGCATATTTTTGGCTAAGCAGAAAACAGAATAAAAGTATGATTTATGAACAGTGCCAGATTTCTTTCATGCAACGTGCAATAATCTATAACTAACAAATATAAACAGTTCCATTATAATGCATTAGCCCCTGAATAATAAACCAGGGGAAGAAGCAGGTACATATATGTGTATTAGGTTATAGATACACCCCTTTTCTCCTCTTTTTTCAAGCTAAAAATACAAGCCAGCCCCTAAATTGCTGGCATGTAGACCCACAGCAATTTCTGCACCGAGTCAGAGAATTAAGTTACTTTTTTAATGTATGTAGGTGGGTGCAGATGCAGGGAGGCAGGTATTAACTCTCATAAATAACAAATTGCCCTGTTGCATAATGCTGAGAATAGGGAACGAGCAGACTTTTAGTCAGAAATAACTCCCCTAACTGAAGAGCAAACGTCTCTCTGTTCTTGTGGTAATTTTCACTGTTCACCCTTGGACCTGTGTCTATTTATAATTTCTTTAAGGAGGACGAATGAAGTGAAGAGAATATTTTTGATGAGATTAACATTAATGTGACACCACTTTACACATTATTATTATTATTATTAGTATTAGTATTAGTATTAGTATTAGTATTAGTATTAGTGTTAGTATTAGTGTTAGTATTAGTATTAGTATTATATCTATTCTTAAATGGTTTCCAGACAGATGAAAGTATCCTGGGAAACTCTGTACTCTGCAGTACTCTGCAAATTGGGCCCCTGCAAGAATCCAGGTGAAAAGTAAAAATTTAACACTGCTATTCAACATATTTTTTTCCTTTTTTTTTTTTTTCTTAATCACAATCATTTCCGCAGTTTGACTCACCCTGAAATCCCACAACCCTGTGGATGGGAAAAAGAGCAGGGTGACTGTCTGGAAGAAGCTGTAAGAGGGGGAGCAGTAAGTAGAAGGAATACAAAGGGAAGGTAGTTGTTAAGCTGAAGGGGAAGGTAGTTATTAAGCTGAAGGAACACTGAAAAGCCCTGCAAACAAGCTTAATTTCTGATTAAAGTTTTCATGAAATTAATTATTCATCCGCCTCTGACAATGTCAGGGTGATTCTTGATTTTTAAATTAACATCAGTTAAAGAAACACATTTCTGTGTATGAGGTGATGGAGAGAAAGCAAAAGCATCTTGGAAGACACAGTTGGGCCCGGAATTATTGCTCTTTGGGAAGTGGCTGTTCCTTAACGCTCTTGGGAATGGGAACTTTCCTTCCCTGCACCAGAGTACTTTGGCTGTAATCCCAAATTTGTCTTCATCCATTTGACAGATGCTCAGGCTTAGCTGCCACCTTCTGCTAGCAGCTGTCACCTAATCACAATTTAGAGTCCATACTCTGGAATTCCAGATTTTAGGCATCTCCAAATTCTCATTCCCAGGGGATGTAGAGTTTTTTACCCCTGCTGTACCTGGACCACAACTCAAATGCCTCCTCAAAGCTGGTGCAGGTGATGGTCCCAGCCTTCAGATCTTTCACCTCCATCATTTGTCAAATGCTGTCAGCATTTCCACTTTTCATTGGATCACTTCATTTAGAAGATCCAGCACCATCTTTGGTCTTTTGGACAAAGTCAGTGCATTATAAATTTCCTCTGATCAATATTTTCACTGAGATTCTACCAGCAAGAGACCTCTCTCCTCTCTGGTCTCAGAAGGCTCTGTGCCCACTCAGTGGTGGTCAGAGTGTTGGTTTCTGTGTGCACAATGGAAATAATTCTTTGGAACGGGCATTTTTGAACATAAATCCAAGTTTTAAAGATATCTCATCTTTAAGAATATGTTTCTGTAGAGGGTTTTATTGTTTGGGTTTTTTTCTTTAAAAATGTCCCAATTCTTGCATAACATAGGCAGAGGAGTCCTGGTCTCTCTGATGATTTTTCCTAGCTGTTCAAAAAGGTAATGAGGAAAGGAATGGAATAAAAGGTGAAAAGAGGTTTGAGTGTGCAGTGAGAAGGAAGTGCAATGACTAATGTACAGTTAGGCAAAGGAAAGGAAGGCTGTAGCAGAGTCAGGTCATTATTATGGGAGAGAAGTTCTAGTCTAAAAAATGCCAAAAGTTTCCCTCTTTGAGAGGGGAAATACATTAAAATTTGATGCTACTGTCCAACTTCACTTCCTGGATGATTTTTTCTACCATCTTTGCTAAAGGTATTAGGAAACAGTCTTGTATAGATCTGCCCTGATTTTGGTATTGCTCCTGTATCCCCTAAATTGGCAGTCATGCATCTGGTTCCCTCCAGTTCTGATCCAGAGAGAGCACACTCCTTAAATTAAGCTTCCATTTATCTTAGTTATCTTGATTTATGCAGCATTCTGTGGACCATTCATCATACAGCTAATCTTGAGTAACCTTGAGTAATATTTTAATCTTGCTGCCCCTAATTTTACTCTTTCTTTCTCAGTCTTAGCCTTGAAGACTTCTCTTTCTGCCTTGAAAAAAACACCTGTGAAATTTTAGCAGATATCTCATACTTTCCTGCTAAATTTTTCTCCCAAATTCTTTCCTTCCTCTCAGCGTGTCTCATTCCCCACCATGATTAAAACTCTTGAAATGTCTGATGTGTTTAAAGGGGCACCTCACTAGTGTAGTAGTGACTGCCTACTAAATCTTCTGGCAAATTACACAGCACAAATGCTTACAGCATTGGTTCTTACCAGTTCTCAATATATGGGTTATTTAACTTGGGGTTACAGAAGTATTTTTATTAGGAGTTTTTGCTTTTCTAAAAACTTGAGAACGTTTATAACTTTGTTAAATTGTTTGACAAACCTTGTGTGCCTCTCAACCAAATTGCTGAGGCATCAAACAATACCTCCCAGCCATTCTATTTCAGATTCCGTTCTTCAGAGACTAGATCTTATTTATTTAAAGTTTAATGCATTTTAAACCTCAGTCATGTCCTCTGTTATCATTCTCCCACACTCCCATGATCTGTGAGCTTCTGAGGGCATGTCTTTAGCCCGGCTTCTTCCCAGCTAGATCCCTGCTAGGCAGCATTCTGCAGCCTATCCTTCCCTTCACACAGAAATATGATAAATTAGGATATTTCCATACCTAGGCTGTCTGGCCACAGCTCTGCAGTGATCCCTGGCAGCAGAACTAAGTCTTTTCTCAAGGGAATGGTGATTTCAAGGCTTCTTCTGGTCTGGGCCCAGCTAAGCCTGAAATCAAGCCTGTCTCCCCCAGAAAGGAGTCACTCCACTCAGCCTCACTGATTTACACTGATTTACTAGGAGAGAACTCTCAAATCTATCCAAAGATTTGCACTCCTTCCTGTATTGCCTTTCTCCTCCCTGTACACACCTTATTTTTATTTAGGGAAAAGAATGGAACAATAAAAGGAATCATTCCATATTTTGTTAGCAAGTTTATGCAGCTGTAGCATGAAGAATTCAGAGGCAGTGATAAAAATTTATTCTGTAGCTCAATGTAAAGTGTGAAGGTCTAAAAGGTCTCCAAACAGCAAGTAATTTCGCAAAGTGTATTCTATGCACAGTAATTCAGAGTGCATGAAGGACAGAATTGGAGCCTAAATGAGTTTTGTGCCTTGAATTCTGCGTAGTTTAGTGCTTTAATCTGAAAAATTAGCCACAGACATCTAAATTGTGCAGTTCTTTCCATCTCTGCGAAGCCATTTGATGAGAGTTTAGAACCAGACTTGTTGCCTTTGCTTTCTCTAGAGCTCGATTCAGAGCACTTAATGAATCCAACTTGAACCCAGCGAAGGTGAAGCTTTGCTGCCTCTCCATGTTGATGAGTTCTTGCTCCTCCTCCTTCTGAAAACAAAAGGAGCAGGAAAGTTTTTGAGAGATTTCCCACAGGAGTATCTTTTGTAGGCTGAGATGTTTGCCAGCAGTACAATAAACAACAAATAACACTCTTTGGTTAAAGGCCTGAATATGAATATGTTGGATGGGATCCTGAAAAACCTGGTTTAGTTGGAAGGTGCCCCTGTCCACGGTAAACAGTTGGAACTGGATGATTTTTAATGCCCCTCCCAACCCAAACAATTCTATAATTTCAAAAGTTCAAGCAGGGAGCAGGAAACAATGCTCCTGGACATCTCCTGCAGTTATAAAAAACACTGCAGCCCCAAAGTCTTGTTGCTCTAAAATCACGCCACTGCACTCAATTTCCCTCTACTTGATAGCATGGGAATTCTTGGAATTCCTTGCTTCCCATCGCATTAGGCAGTCTGAGATGTTCATTCTTAATTCTCAAACCAAGGTGGAAAGAGTAGCTTGCAGGAATTTTCTAGTGTCTGTTGTAGGACACTCAAGTTTGTTCATTTTTCCCCCTCATTTACCAAATATCTTTCAAAAAAAAGCATTCTGGAGATCCTGAGTTTCCTTTTCTTTCTCCTGTTGGAGAAGGAAGCAGAGAAGATGAACATGTAAATAGAAAAACTCCTACACAAATACTGCTTGTGTTCCTCCTGGGATAAAGCAAGCCTATTTGGGAAAGGTTATGTGTTTAAGAAATACAGGATTGGTTAAACAGTGTTTTGAACAACAATGTTGTGTCATTTTTTTTGAGAAGATCCTCCTTTTATATCTGGTAGTTCAGAAACGGTATTAAATATTTAGAGAATTTAAGTCTCTTTATAGAAAACACAAACCTGGAGTAGAAAACATTACTAACCTTATAAATTGGATCAGTTTGTAACAAGAAAAAATAGATTTATATTCTTTGCAGAAGTGATGAAAGATATTTGAACTGTCCATCAATAATTAAAGTAGCACTGAATATGATAATACTTTTCTATCTCACTGTGTGGTAGATAGTTGGATAAATTTGCCTTATTTTAATTTCCTTTTCACCCAGCAAGAATTCTGCTATTTGTGTCCAGAAGATACGGACATTTTGCATCTCTGAGTTACTGGTGAACTATTCAGGCTATGTCACGATACCAGTAGCATGGCACTTCACTAAAAAGCTGTTGAACCTAAATTAATATATGCATTTATTGTAAACCTAAAAAAATTAGATTTACTTTGAAACTTATTTTCAGCCTAAATGAGTTTTCCATGTGAAATCATACGAGTGAAAATATAAATGTATGATTTGAAAACACAGTAAATTCTATACTCCTAAGGAGACTTTTTGTGGAGGTGCTGAGGACTGCTTGTATGCAGTGAGTCAGGGGAACTGAGATTGTCTCCTGGCAGTTTCTGTCAGCTGTGAAAGGATGTGTTGGATGGGTGTCATGTGGGGATGGCCCTACTGAAACAGTTACTGCTTCAGCTCCATTGATTTTGGCAGGAATCTCCCTGACACAGAGCTTGATATTGAAGTATGCTCCCTTATTACCCCAGGAGATGGGATCTCAAGAGCTTCACTGGAGACTATTTCCTATTGATTTTAAGTCTACTTGTCGTAGCAGGGATCACATTAATCTTGCAGGATGAAGGCAGCAGAGCAGCACCAGAGCAGACACGAAGGCCTGGGCTGGCTGCCTTTGTGGTGCCATCCATCTGCAGCAGCTTGGGTGCGATCCAGGTGTGAAATGTTTATGGCAAATGACCCAAACAATCGGCAGTTTTCAAAGCAGGGGCTGCTTTGCTGAGGTTGCAAATGTAGAGGGCATGGGCACCCACCACCAGGGGCTACAAGCTAGGGTTTCAGCCAGATGAGGGAGAAGGCTGATAAGAAAACGACTCTGTGGAGGTGGGATAATGCTCTTGCCTGGAATAAACCACAAAACTTTTCCAAACAGTGTTAAAATGATAATATAAAAGCAAATTTTTAATTGAAAGCCTTCCAGGTGCAAAATATGGTGATATGCACATTATTCCTACAATTTTATAAGGTTAGTTGATTAGTATATCTATCAAATATTGTCCAATCAGAAGAGTAGTTGTTTTTCCCCCAGGTTTTGCCCCATTGGAGCGCTCCCCTCTCCCAAAAATGTTTTAGCCCTACACTTTATTGTGTCTACAGTGTATAGTGCAAAATAAAATGTCCTTGCCAGAGTAAAGGCAAAACTAACAGAATTTCAAGAATCTGTTAGTAAGGGTTTGTTAAATTATGGGAGAGGGAAGGAAAAGTACCAGAAATTATAAGTGTGTATTAACAGTCTACAAAGTTACAAATATATGAAAAATATTTAAAAAGCTGAAAATTCTTTAGGCATCAGTGGTTTTCACGATGCCAATACCTTCCCCTACACAACTGGCTCAGACCTTCCACCAGAGGACTGCACATGACCCACAGTGTTTCATCAGGTTGTGTAAAACTCCCCAGAGGAGGCAGCTGGGTGTTCCCATGTAAACCTGAGCATTTATTAACTTTGTGTTTCGTGGGCTTCCCCTAGCCCAGATGGATCAAGGTGGGACCATCAACCAATAGACATCAAAATTGCAACAACCACAACCAAGTCCTATCCTTGGATCTACGGATGGTGATATCTTTCTATTCTTTTCCTTTCTCTTTCTTTTTATTTTACATTTTTCTTCAGTGTTATTTTTATGCTTTTATATTGCTGTATTTATATAGATAATAACCAAAATGGCTACAAACCTCCTTTCCATTGCAACAAAACTGTCCTAAAATAAACCCTGCATATATATATATACACACACATAGTCTGGAAAATAATTGAGCATGGAAAAGATTGAGGATTCCTATTTCTCTTTAAACAGACTGCTGCTCTTCTGTGAAGGAACTGAAGAGAAAAAGTCTTAATGACTCCAGCATGTTTCCATGGGAAGTAATGTTTTGTATCTTCATATCGCATTGTATGTCTTTAGAAAGCATTTTTAAGGTACCAAAACCTAAAAATAGATCCTGAAACTAATTGCTAAAATTCAAATATCAATTTGGAACTACCTATGGTTTGGAAAAAAGACATAGATATGTGACATCAAATGTATTTTTGGTTAATATACTTGTACACAACACTCTCATCAAGCCCATCCCAATTCTTTAGCACAAGTTTAGGTTCTTCTGTGTGTATAACCCTCAAAGAATAAGATAAGTATTCACTAAATAAAGTCTTGCTATTTTTATGCAGCTAAAGATTAATTTATATAATTTTCATTCTGTGGTTACTTAGCTATCCCAAGATAATTTTTTTTTTAATATCAGAATTTTATGCTCCTCACTACAACTGCAAGTTATCTGCCACACTCACAACGAATCATATCTGTCTTTGTGGTCATGCATCAGTGCTACTCTAACTCTTTAAAGTTGGTTTAGACTCCAGATGGTTTTTTAATGTTCCATTACTTTGGGATTCTAATGCAGTTTCCTGTAAGTATTTCAAGGGGGGGGAAAAAAGAAGCCAGCTGAAAAATTAATTCCATTACAGTCTCCTCTGTTCATTCAATGATCATGTGTGGTAAAAATGTTTGGAAGGCAGCCCTAAAAGAGGGTGGCATTGTGGCACTGGCAGAGGCATGGGGTGAGGGGATATGGGATGCAGTGGGACGCTGCTCCCCCACGCCGCAACACTGCCCTTACCTTTGTCCTGCCAGAGCCCTCATCAGAGTCTCAAACTGAATCAAATCAGTTTTTCTTATCTGCCTTCCAAGACACAGCTGGGTCAGCTGCCACCAAGAGTGGGCTGGAAAAGAAAAGGGGAAAAAAAAAAAAACCAAACAAAAAATATTTCTCTTTTTTTTGCTTCCAAGCCTGAAAAACAACTTCCTCAAGTGTTAAGTCAGTGTGGTTAAGAACTATATGTCTGTTAATTTGTTTTGCTCTACTGACCTGAACCTGACTGAACCCCAGGAAAAGCAGCCCAAGCAGTATTTGGTACTCCCTTGCTGGGACTAGAAATTCTTGTAAAGTTCAGGATCTCTGGGCACTTCCTAGTAGGAGCAGCACATAACACTGAGCAGAGTTTTAATTAACAGATGATAAGGTGAATAAAACTGCCTTGAAGCCATCATCTGCAAAAGGGACAGAAAAATGGGGGATAGTGGTTAGAGGGAAATAGAGAATGCTCTCTGACTCAGAGCTCAGAGCTCTGCACTGTGGGAAAGTCCTGTGCCCAGTTGTGCCAATTCAAATACCCAACTTGGTGAACCTGCTCCACGTGCTCATGGAGCAAAGTTCTTTCACAGAACAAATCTGGAACGAGTTGGTCCTTTGTCACAAGCAAATCCAGCAAGTCACAAATCATTCATACTGGAGTCAACTGGAAAAGTTAATCCCCTTCACCAAAAGAAACACCAAAATAAAGTCCTGTTTCAGATGTTACCAAAGAATCAGCCACCGTGTGATTTGCCACTTCCACTTTACAATTAAGCTTTTTGCTGTAATCTATTTCCTACATGTATTTTTCCTCCAGTGTAAATTTTTGCTAAGAACAAAAAAAAAAAAAAAAAAAAAAAAAAAAAAAACCTTCAAAAAAAAGATAAAAAAAAAAAAAAAAAAAAAAAAAAAAAAAGTCAGACCTTCTCAAATAGGTATTAAACGAAAGCAATGTGAAAATAAAAATTTTGGTGTAATAAAAATTAAAATGACAACTGCACATGTCATTCTCAAAGTTTCAGCCACAATGGCTTTTCCGATGAATATTAAGTTATGCATCCACTGCAATGTTTAGAAAACCTTCTTTAACCTCAGTTAAAAAAATGTATTTTCTTTATTGAAAAGAAAGGATAACAAGTTGACCAAAAGTGCACAGAGTAACATTTTGGGAAAAAGAAATTAAAACCCACAGAGTAAAATATCTGACAGGATATACTGACCATGAAGCAAAGAAAGTATTTGGAGGGACACCTCTGAACCTCTTCTACTGACACTATTTTGCTGTGTCAGAATGACTATTAATTAGAACAAGGAGTAAACACTGAGTCAGCAACACTTGGATAAAAATTTCCCCCCCAGAGTGGGGAGGGACAGTGATTGGGACACTCACCTGGCCCATTCTCCAGTGGACACCAAAACCTGGCAGCATTGACAGGAAGAGCTGAGAGCTCCGGCTCAGAATCACCTCGCTGTGGGGACATTTCACAGGAGGGAAGAGAGGCAGATTTGAAAAACTGACAGAAAGGGGATTGTCTGCACCTTGGGGAACACCCCCACCCCTAAACTCTTGAGCAAAAAGCTGAGCCAAATGAGGCCATGTCCTAAATCTGCATTCAATTAGCTCCAACCACCCAAGATAGCTGAGTTATCTTCCTGAACATCTTAGTTAGCCACAGATCTTGGCTAACTATCGTAGGCCAAAAATATCAATCCATTTCACAGGTCTAATTGGCATGAGTTATTCCTGCTGGGTGTCTGGGGGATTGGATGCATACCAATTCCTCTTGAAGGTTGTTTACTGATTTGATGTGTTAGAACCTTTTATGATATTAATTATTTATGCCATCAGTTGGAGGAAAAAATAATTGTAAGTAAATGCTTGCTGACTACTGAGACAGTTAAAAAAGAAAAAAAACAACTCAATAAGCTTGGATCCAGACAAAAAAAAACACAATCTATCTTCAAATTCTTCTACACATTTATTAGTATGCTCAGAAAATTATTTTGTACAAACTGCTGGTGCGCTTCCTTAATTAGATAAAAATACATGTCACCAGGAACTTGCACCCTCCCAACTCCTTAATTCTGCTTATAGAGAACAAAACAACAAATTCATCTGGAATGCTTTTCCCATCACTAATAGCATAAACAGTGTTTGTTAGCTGACTTAAATAAGGAAATAAAAAGCAGATCTTACACACAAACACAGCCAGTGTAAATTCCTGCCCGTAGGCAGTACATTCATGGGAATGTCTGGAAAAAAAACCCACTACCTACTATATTCTAATTAATTTGTGTTAAATTGAAAACCAAGGCAGTATCTTTAACAAAAAAGGAAAAGCTCTAATAAATGTTAACAAAATTACAGCATCATGCCTTTTATTACTTAAATTATTGACCAAGAAGAGAATATTCAAACCTGCTCAGTAATTTTGAAGAGTTTTTTCATGTTTCTTATTCCCATCAAATGATTTTTGAGGTGTTTTTTTATTTTAGGGGAAAAAAAGATGATCTGAGATGCTTAAATGCAGACTTTCTAGGCAGATAAAAGCTGTAAGTCAAAAGAGAGCATCATTCTTTAGTGTTTTGACAGACAAAACACAGGTTCAAATAAAAAATAAATTGCACAAGTAGCTTTTTGGTGGAGTATTAGGGAAATAGGGGAAAAGGTCTTTCCAATTAAACATAACAACACCCATCAGTTAAATAACAATGCCACTGGAAATACAGAGAGTGCATCTCATTACATGCAAATGCAAACTTAGGGAGGAACAGTCAAAACCAGCTAAGTGCTCAGTTCCTCTTCTTTCCTACAATGAAAATTCCACTAAAATACTTTGGACCTTAATTTTTTAGATAAGATTTCAAACACAGCATTGCTACTCCCAGAGGGAGGGCCATTTTTTTTGGGCAATGCTGTAAATTAACCATAAAAAAACAGTTCCTCCAAAAAAAAAAAGAAAAAGAAAAATAGTATTAAGTACAGAATGAATGTCCTCAAGCCAGAAGCCAAGGTGTTATGAACAGGAGACTGAGGGGAGACCTCATTGCAGCCTGCAGCTTCCTCACAATGGGGAGAGGAGGGGAGGGCACTGATCTCTGCTCTGTGGTGACAGTGACAGGACCCAGGGACTGGCCTTAAGTTGTGTCAGGGGAGGTTTAAGTTGGATATTAAGAAAAGATTCTTCCCTCGGAGTGTGGTTGCACACTGGAACAGGTTCTCCAGAGAAGTGGTCACAGCACCAGCCTGACTTCAATAAGTGTTTGGACAATGCTCTCGGGCACAATACGTGATTTTTGGGGTGCCCTGTGCAAGGCTGGGAGTTGGACTGGAGGATCCTTGTGGGTCCCTTCCAGCCCAGGATATTCCATGATTGTGTGATTCTGTGAACAGGAACATAGATTAAAACAGTACAGGAGAATGGTTAATTTGAAAATTAAATTCCCACATCCAATAGGTAAAACTATTTCTTTCTCTGCCAGAGTACCTGGATACAAATTCCAGTTTTGCACAGTAGATGAGAATAATGTATGAGAGAGGTGCCTTGATACCAGTCTTCCAGCTGAGAAGGATGTCATTGCACAGCCAACTGTGACAGTTTCTTTTGCACAGAACAGCAAAAATCTTTTGCTATAGGACATCAGCCAGTTTCTTACAACTTAATTTGTTTCTTCAAATAAATCTTTGACTTCATATGATCTAAGTAGAAATTCTGTTTTGTTTGTAAGAGAATAATAACATCACAAAATTCAGCTAAACAATACAAACCCACTCACACCTCAGTTATGAGAAAAGGACGTAGCCAAAGTTTGATACTTTAAAAAAATAATTTTAATTTTATTGTTAAGTCTAAATCCATAAATTTTCCTCTCTGAGTCTACAGCAACAGATAAATTTGTCTCTGTACTGATACAAATTAGTTATGCTATTGCACATTAATGCTGTAGAAAAATGAAGTTGTTGACAATCAAAAGCTGACAGTGTTGACAACTAAAAACTGCAGGGTTAATTTCAGATTAATTCAAAACAAATCCTATTTACCAAATAAAAACTTATGACTTTTAAACCAAATAATACGGGCTTGAGATTTTGTTTGTTTGTTCTCTGTTTTGTTTGTGCTTTTTTTTTTCTCAAAAAACAAACAATGATAGTCTGAATAAGAAATGTTCTAAGTAATGCCTAAATAAATATTCACACTGAAAACTTTCTTCAACACTGCAGTCAAAAACTATATGAAACAAAGTGACTGAAGATAAAATGGGGATATTTCTGCTCTTTGGTGTCTGCTTTTGCCCTATTTCTCCACAGATTTTCAGGGTAGTGAACCTTAGTGAACAAAAAGATAATCCAAACAAAGAACATAATTTTTAGCACCGTAAAGTTAGTCTGTGGAGCAGCACTGAATGCATATCTTAACATCTCTTAGAATTGTGTCCTTCAAACAAGACACTGTTACAGTTCACCAGTTTTTATTTGTTTTCATGATGTTGTTTTCTGAAGAAAAATGCATAAACTATTGGTATTTGCTGTCCCTAAGTGAATGGTTTGGATGAACTGTTAAAGAATGGTCAGGCTGAGCTCCTGAGGAATGGTCCTTGTGTAGAATCTCATCCTTACCCTCTGCTTTCCCTTTCTCCTGGTGAGCTCAGCCTCATCTCTTGAGAGCACTATGGAATTTGATTTCTTCTACAGCCATTGGATGCATCGGGGCTCAGCTTGGATTTCCTGCCAGGCTACCCAATTCCAGAATGGGGAATTATGCACCAGGCTATGCCAGCTGGGGTATTTGGCGTCCTCAGGACTTATCCTGGACCATGGATCTGACAGCAGAACTGGGCTGACAGGGACTCTGCTGGGAGTTTCTCTGCCTGGGAATCCCCAGAGTGGTTGAAATGACAGGGCAGAACCTGGCAGTCACTGCTGTGGTGCCCTTTGTGATAGACTAGAGTGGCTCTTAAGAAGTAATCAGTTTCTATTAAGGAACTTCAGCGTCTTTTTCCAAAACCTGAACCCTGGCCAAGGCAAGAACAATTTTAACCAACTGCTTTACTCACTCAAAAATTTTCCATGACACCTCCTCAGTGCAGCCAGGCTGAATGGCAAAGGTGTTTGGACCTGAAGGTGTATTAAAAACCACTTAGAAAGAGCAAATTCTCCAAGGTTCATAGTGCCACTCTCAGACTATCACAGCTTGGATGACCTGGTGCTCAGAATTTTAGAAAGAGATCTTTTTTCCCATACAAACCAATGGTAGATTTTTCTCTCCTAGGATCTTTTGGGAACAGCTAGTGCAAAGGAGTTAGTCCTCCTGCAAGGTATGAAAGTTAATCCAAGCATTTCCATAGCCAGTGGGAGACTGGTGCAGGCACCAGCCTCCTGAGGCAGCTTCTCCCTATCTCTGCAGATCCCTTTTGGAACACCAAGAGCAAGGCTGAGCAGGGTGGCTCTCAGGTGATGTCTGGTTCACAGTGCCCAAGAAGAACATGAAGCCAGAAAAAGGACTCTCCAGATGTGTAAAGAGTAAATTCTATAGCGTGTTAATTGCTGTATTACTCTTAACATCCTGTCAGCGCAGTATTCCCCAAGCTTGGGCTCGCTGCTGTTTTGTCTGTCTATGGAGAAACTATGCTCCCAGCTTCTACACAAAAATTGTGTGTATTTTCTGCACCCTCTCTTGCTGACCTTGATCTAAGGCTGGCTCTTTATTCTCAACATACAGCCAGGCAGCTGTAATTATTGCTTTATGTGCCTGATACATTTCATCTGAGATAATGCATTTCAGCTGGAGGCTGATTTGACAAAGGGAATCCAGAAAAACAGATTTGTTTACACTGTCAGGCTGGCAGCATGTGGACTGCTTGACTTTTGTTAAAAAAAAAAAAAAAGGGCACTCTGTGAAGTGGTTTCCAAAGTACTGTTATCAAGATTCAGAAAGTTAGTCTTTTTCACCAGTGAAAAATGTGGCATTTATAGCTCACTTGCTTAACGGTTTTTTTTCCTTGTGTATAAGTAACTCTCAGCACATTGTAAAAGGAAAACTTGAAACATCCATTAAAAATAATTGAAGCTGGGAAGAAGAAATGGAAACAGATAAAATTACTAGTTTTTCCCTATAGAAAAAGGCCAATAAGGACATTGCATAACAAAAGCCAAAGGAAACTTTTTAAGCATAAAACTTCTCGAGAGTTTGGGGCACATTTCCTGCAGTTCAGCAGATAACCAGATCACATGCATGAACTGCTTCAGTTTGAAGCAGCTACAATGAGGTTCTGTGCTTCAGGTCAGTTTTCCTTGGGATTTTTATTACTGATCTGTATACTAAAATAATGTATAGAATTGAACATTAATTCAATTGTCATGCTGTTTGCCTTCAGATTGTTTTACCTCAGATTTTTCCTGTGTCTGTAAAATAAACTCTTCTGCAACACTTCTTTGTCCTTTGTCCTTTGGGTCATGTACAATCCTTCTTGTTTCAGACACATAATTTCACCCCTCCCTTTAATGGCCAATGTTGTATTTCTGTCAATTTACTACTCAGAGTAGCTGCTACAAGCTCTATAGGACAAGGGTGGGCTTAAAATGCAGCAGGTTCAGCTCAGGAAAAGCTTCACAAAGATGTGGTCAGCAAAGCCCTGGGAGAGACTCTCCAAGGCTCAGTTGGAAACATTCAGGGACAGATCAAAAAGGCTCTGGGACGACAGTGGATCCCCTCTGGGATCTCCTGGTGCTTGTTGTGTTCTTCTTGTTCAGTGATTTCCTAGGCAAACCAACCCTGTTTATGCTGACAAAGTAGAGTATGGATATGAGAGTTACCTGAGGACTGACACAAGTGTGATATCCTCACATTGCCACTGTTCCTCCTGTCCCAAGAAACAAGAACTTCCTCCTCCACTCCCCAAGACTGGCCTCCAGGTAATTGTTTGATCCCCAAATGCCAGCTCCTCCCCATCCCTGCCTCTGCAGGTCAACCCCTTTCCATCCCCAGGCACGTCTGCCTCTGTCTCTGTCAGCCTCTGACCTCCTCTTAAATGCTCCCCCATGGCTCCTCACTGCACTTCTCCACATTGCTGCTCTCCAGAAATGCTCTTTGTCCTCCATTCTCCTGCTGCCCATGGCAGTGTGAACAGGGGACTACACAGGAAGAAAGGATGGGACAAAAATCATCCCCCAGCTGGAAGCGTTATTTTTCTTCAGTTTTCCTGTGAATAGAGGGTCTTTCCTACAAGTCCAGGCTGTCTTTTTATTTCTACTGGATATTTTTCTGTCTTGAAGATGATTAATTTTTAATTGTTCATGGGATTTTGTTTCCTAATACTTTGCATTTTTATAGTCAGCTCTGTGAAAGGATCTTAAAGCGCTTTCCAAATGATAAGTTAAGGCTTTCAAAAGCTCTGTGTTTGGCGAACAAAATAATGAGGAAAGGAAAAGCAATTCACTTACCTCTAGCACTCTAATATCACTGAAATTATATTGGTGGAGAAAATTGCAATCAAATATGTTTCTCCAGTACTTGTGTTGATCATGATTCCAGATATTATCATGGAGAAGGCTTCATGCATCCACCAGAGGAGGTCAATAAAACAAATAGTTTTTTCTAGATTTTTCTCCACTATTTATTTCAAAATGAGTACCCACGAATGTATCTCACTCTTTTGAAATGTGTGTGTAAATAAATAGATACACATACTATAAATATAAAATAAAAACTACATCTTCTACTACTTCAGTGGGAATACATTCCCAAAAAATATACTTTCCTAAAATATGTTCTGTAAGAAAAATTCACAGGAGAAATAGGAAACACCAGTTGACTTGTTTGCTAGGCATTTTAGGCAGCAAATGTAGTCAAGAGCCAGGTGTACTCCCAAATATTTCTGTTTGCCTTCCTTCTCTCAATTCATTGGTTTCACAAATGAAAAATTGCCTTTTATTTAGGAAAGCTCGGAAAGGGAAATTAGCCAGAGGACTATTAGAGATGCATGTTGATTTCTTTTTTATTTAAGAAATTAGTAAAGAAAAAAGAGAATTAAACATACTACTGAGTTTTAAGAAGAAGAAGAAAGAAGCCACATTGAAGGAAAGAAGTAACAAATATGAGACAGAGAAGCTAAAATGAGAAGAATCCCCATGAGGGTGAATTCAGTTCAGTTCAAACACCAGTCTTGCTAACTCTGCCCTGATGGCACCTCAGACAGGCTTGATCATCAAAGGATGCAAAAAACGCCCCAGCACCATGGTAGCACAGAAGAAAATTTGTCAGAGAGCACTGTTGGGAAAAAAATTAATCCTCGGTCCATGGCTGCCCACTCCCTGCTGACAATCCTCTACAAAGGGAGGCTCCAAGCAGAGCCACAGTGTCCCTGCTCTGAGACCCACATCATCCAAGCAGCTCCTGTGCTGTCCAGCTCTCCAGACTCTCCTGGTGTTTAGTCCTCTGACAGGTTGCACCAGAGTGGAGAGATTTCAAACTGTAGTCCAAGCAGGATTTTGTGGTGGTCAGGGCACAGTCTCCCACCTGTCAATGTTCTTTAGCTGGTTTGTTTGCTCTGGGAAATCTGTTGTGCCTGGCTGCCACTTCAGAGCCCATTGTCTATGGGGAGCACAAAATGCCGTGATGCTACTGGCTTCCCCAGGGAGTTTTGTTCCTGGGAAAGCTCCTGATCAACAAGTAGCAGTTTGAATACAATGCAGCTGAAGCACTGATCTGGCAGGACCTGTTGCAAGCTCAAGAGCACAATCTCAAGCTGTCACAAATATTACCCCCTTGCAGTTCTTTCTGCTGTTCACAAGGTTTATTCAACAATGTGAAAATGCACTCCTCTGTGGTACTGAAAGGCATTGCCTCATTATCTCGCATAAACTGGCATAAAATACCATAAACTTTTATGGGTTTTATTGCTAGCATTGTGTCACAATGAAACCTGTGCTTGGCTAAGGGTGTGAAGCATAAATATAAGGAAAAACTGCAGGACACGAATAGATCCAACTGATAGGAATCTATTGGGGACGGTCAATAACCCTCCTGAGAAACACAATGTTGAATTTCTCATCAGAAGAACCAGGCATGTTATAAGCAGCTTTTCATTTTGTAAGAACCTAAGGGTTTCTATTGTGCCATAATTAGGCAAAGGTCTCCCTCTCAGAGGTGCCCCTTAACCACACAGCAGAGCAGATTCTCCATGTGTGTGATTTGCTGCAAGCCACCAGAGCTTGATGTGCTCTGCTGCACATCACCTGTCATTAGCACTTAACAGGAGTTCATTAACAGGGTAATTTCACTGTGATGCTGCAACAGCCACTGCTAAGGCATGTGCCAGAAACATATATCCAGAAACTATATCCATAATTATTAATTTTCTTTTATTTTGGTAATAGAGCAATATGGGTTTTCTTCAAAAGCAGGTGGATGGTTTGTTTGGTCCATGCATGGCTTACGACTGAACTGAAGTGGAAAGTGCTTGCTAGTTACTGGAAATATAAGTCATCTTTAGCATCTGCTGTCAATCTGACTTTCCTGGGAAGGTGTATTCTGTAGGAAATTAGAAGCAGGAGTGGCATGGAGTGAAACAAAATAAACGCAATCAGTCAAGCAAAAAAGGCAGTTGCTACACATGTTCCTGTCTCCTGGAGTAATGTGTGCAAGTGCCATGGATGTAGGGAGCATCATTTCTACAGGCCAGAAAGAATCAGCACAAGCTAATATAATATATAACATAATAATATAATTAATACAATGTAATAATATAGCCTAACACAAACCACTGCCCTCCAATACTGAGAGATCTATTTCGAAAAATTTTGCTAAAATAGTGTTTTCTGCTCTGAAAGAATTGGCAACAAATCTGAGCTTCAGCAAGCAGTTTGGGGGATTTAGATGTTGGAGCTCCAAGCTGTGCCATAGAAGTGCTCAGCATGTCCTTGAGCAAATGGCTCCTCCTTGTCTGACTTTCATTCCCTTGGGCATTTACATTGGCTGTCCTTTGGGGACATGAGCTGTCTTTTATGTAATATAAAGACAGGTTTATCAAAACAATCCTTTCCCTCCCCACCCTCTTCCCCTCCTGTAATCCTACCAGTCTTTAGCTGTTATTTGTATCAATATTTCTGTTTTCAGGGGTTTTGGGCTCCTCTCAGGTTATTGCAGTGCCTCTTCCTCAGCTCTTCTGAAGGAAACCAAGATTCAAATGTAAATTACTGAGAAAACCGGGCAGGCATCTTTACCAAGATGTATTTTTGTGGATTTATGCTGGCAGAAGAATGCACCTGAAAGAGTGCTGATGGGAGTTTGGCTCACAGGATGGATAGAAAGCCAGAAGAGGTTTGTTTTAGCAGTGAGTAGTTCACCCTGTTGAAAGGCTGCAGTTGTATGAGGGTGTACACACACACATATATATATCACTCTTTTTTATGTACTTGCATAAAGACACTGTTCTAGCAGCTGTTTAAAATAAAAAAGCCTCTGTAACTGGCATGTTGGAAAAGAGCATTTGTAAAGAAAAGATCTTACTACACGGTGGATCTGTGTCCCATGGAGAACATTTGTCTTAGTTACAGCAGTTCTCAATTGCAAGGTAGAGAAAATAAACTATCAAAATATATAATTGTTTTTAGGTTTTTTGTTTGTTTTGAGGGTTTTGTTTGTTTGTGGATTTTTGGAAGAACGGAGCCAAATTGTTTAGAACTAAATAAAAGAATTCTGAATACTGGAGCCTTTGATCAGAAACCCTTGATGCTGAAGGCAGAACAGGCTGGGATATAGATCCTGGATGTGAACTTGGATTTGCATGTTTTGTTGTCAGAATAGTATTTTTAGCTCAGAGGCAAGCCAAAAACCAATGACATAGCTTTACTGAAATTTCATAAAATCAATTTCTAAGCCTTCTTGGACCTCAAAGTCAGTAAAATTCAATTTGCTCTAAGCCACAAACCATATTTCTTAATGTGTTTTGGTGGGCAGCCAACAGTTCACATTTGAAAAAGGCTTTTGTTCTTTGTGCGTTTTCTGAGCTTCTGGCATTCCCAGGGGGGCTTTTTCCTCTCTTCTGGATGCTTTGAAAGAGATGCAAACTCCTGTCCCACTGCTGAAGTTACAAGTGCACAGGGGCTCCTCCTTGCACACACAGAAATGGTGGAAGGGGACAGAAAACTCCTCATTCTGCACTGGGGCTGTTGACATCCACAGCCTCTGGACTTTGAATTCATTAACCACATGATGACTTGGGAAAATTATGTTGATATGAGTATCTATTCTCCAAAGGCTGTGAAAGTGGCTATTTAACAAAACAAGCAGGATTTTTTTCATAATCTGCTTTTAAAGGCATCTGGCAGGAGGCAATACCTGTCCAAGCTACATTGTGTTGTTGCTGCATTCACATTAAAAAGAGAAGCTTTTTCTCTTGAACCACAAAATGTGTAATACAAGAAATCCACTGTTACAGCACTGCAAAGAATTTCAACTGAGTTACTCTAGAGTTACCCTGGATTAACTTGAAGCAGAAATGGGAACAGAAGCTGACTTCCAATTATTGTCAGAAAATTCATGATGACTGAAATATGCAGAAAAATCCCACATAGCTGTGATGGGCAAAAATCCTGCCAACTTGTGCTGCATCTAGAAGTGTAAACATGTCATGGCAGAGAGACAAAACTGCTTTGATTAGTGCAGGTCACTGCTCGTTTCTTCCAAATCGTTTCATTTTTCAGAATCCCGTTGTGCACATTCAACCCACTTTACTACTTCTGTGGGAGCAGAGACAGATTCCGCAGCTCTGCAAGGATTTATTTCTTTTTCAAAACCCTGGGTGTGGGTTGGGGTGCTGTTTTCAAGTTTGTCAGCAGGCTGACAAAGTTCTGAAAAGGATGAATGACAAAGCAGGCTCTGATTCCAGGGACGTGTTTTCAGATGCGGTGCATGTACAAAATGAGGGACTGCCTAAAAATCTTGGAGAGTAGGGGGAAAAGTGGACATGGGGAAATATTTCATTCTGCAAGCTATTTCAAAAGATGTTTGTCATTATTTTGAGATGCCTATCATACAGAGCAGGTGTGGATTTATTGCATAGATGTGCCCTTCATTGACTCATAGTGTGCAGCCCTTGTGCCTATGTTGTTCTATATACTCCCAAAGTTTTAGAGCTTCACTGATTTCTGCACTAGAGCTTGGGTGGCTTAGAAAGCAGAAAACAAGCATCCACTGAATATAACTCATAACTTACCCAAAGATTAAAATAGAGATGGGTGAGAGAGAGAGAAACGTCATAGCTTTGGGTTTACAAGCTAAGCTGTTTTCATTTTTCTCTGAGATGCAGATATGTTCATCTAAGCCCTCATTTATTTTTGTGAAGTATTACAAATGTTGCAAACAGCAATGTAAGAATCCACAAGATGTGATCATTTCACTAAGGACTGGTAAAAGCTGAGATGTAATCATCAACTTGAAAAAGACAGTGACAGAATTTCCTTTTGACCCAGTAAGAAGCAGTTCCAGTTCGTTCTCTTCTGAGCAGTGATAATCCAGTAAAATCCAAACAATCTTCTCCCGAAGCCCACTGAACTGAGAAGAGAACTGTTGATTTCAGCAAACTGTGGGCCAGGCACTTCTATTCTCAGACTGGAAGAGGGATGACCAGAAAGAAATTTCTATCATAGTTTGCCATTAGGACAGAACTTCAGAATAACATCACATGAAATGATAAAGAAACAGATTTTACTGATGATAATAAAAATAACCAAGGTGTGGAAAATGGTGGAATAAATTGGTGTAGACCTCTTTTCCTAGAATTTATTCCATGATATTTTCCTTGTTACAACAAATTTCTGCATACAAATAAGACATATTTTTGTTGCCTTGGGAGTTACATTATGTTTTAGAGGGAAGCTTATTTCTATTGTCTCACTGCTGCATAATTATACAAGTTGGATGACTTGTAAGGAATAGGGCATGTTGAAGAGAATACAATGAAGAGAATACAAAAAAGAAACCAACACCAAAACAAGCAAAAAAAAAAACCTGAAAAAAAGAAAAATAAACTTAAGAGACTGCATCAGCTACTGCTGCGAAAAGAAAACACTGTCTTCTTGGTGCTTTATCTCCACAAGCTGGCCAGCTGTCATTGTGTTTTTAGTTGTGTGGTGACATTCCAGGCACCACATTACCTATCTATAAATATGTTCAGTATCTGCAGTGGTCACTGATTTCAAAGCAAGGTTGCTCTATTAGCACAAGAAGTTTAAAATAAGAATTCCTTTTGAGCCACAGTAAAGGGCATATTATAATTTCTTCCAGAAATATGTCCAATGGCTGACTGTAGCATCATTTTCATTAACATAAGACCTTTAATAAACCTCTCTTAATAACAAGAAAACATGCCCATTTTGTGGAAGGCTTTTCTTTGGGTCTCTAACCTAAATATTTTCCCTCCTTTTGTCTCCTGCTTTCCCAGAGGTGTCAGCAGCATTATGAGGGCTACATCTGCTTCAGAACAAGAAGAAATCTTGACTAGAACAGCTGCCTGGAGGCAGATCTCAGCACTGTTGTCTTCTCTCTGAAATACATGGCAATTCTAGTTCAGAATTGGCAGAAGACTTGATAAAGCTGGAGAATTAAATCTAAACAACATCATTTACTAACTTGCTAACAGTAAAATCAGCAGCAACTCTGCCTGCACCTTTGTGTTGGCTTACAGCAGAGGACCAGCCCCTTGTCAGGTTCATGATTCCTGGTTGTGAAAAAGGTTCTTTTCTGTCAAACTACCAGAAGGGTATCACAGCAATTTTTCTCCTATTCAAATACAACAAAGGAAACCTGCTGGCTCAAAAACTTTCAAACCCTTCTTTGCAGAAGCTGCTGCACCATTTAGAAGTCTGGAGAAATTAAAAAAGCAATGATCATGGAATAAAAACAGGTCACTCAAACAAAGAGAAAGGAAACACAAATCTATCTAGGCCAGTGTTGCTGATTGGAGCACTTAGGCAGAACCTTACACTCCTCAGCTGCTGATGCTCCAAATTTACAGAGATCTCTGGGTTTAGCATTCCTTTGCGTCTACTCTTGGTTTCCTATTTCAATTCAGGAGCAAAACTGCTCCTCTCTGCCAATTTTTTGCCACAGATCCTATAATATCTGACTTAGAGCATGTGCAGATTTTAGATAAAGCAGAATATATTGAAAGGATGTGAGATACATGGAAATAATGTGAAATTAGATGAAAAGGGTTAAGAGTTTAATCGAAGGCTATTTAAAATGGAGGATGAGAGTGATTCTTAGACAAATGATGGTTGTTGTCTGAATTACAGTTTTTCCAATTCTCCTGAGAGATGTGAGAAGCTTCCAGAAGATGGAAGACCAAAATAAAATCAAATTTTTAAAAAAGGAACCATGACTTTATACTCAAAACAAATTTATTTTCCTCAGAACAGATGATAAATACTGTTTGAACCTTTCCTAGCTGTTCCCTTAAAAATTCAGTATTTCCCTGCAGGATTCTGAATTTATTTTCAGTTAAAGCATCTAGATCTTCAAGGACGAAAAAAAGGAGACTATCAAACTTACCTCCGGGCTGTGTTTTTCACCAAAGTGCCTTGCCTGGCTCTATTCATCACCATTTAGGTGCTCAGGGCTACAAATCCATTCCCAGCATTACAATTACTGATTTCCACTGATAAACTCCTACCCCAATTGTTTGGTTTTTTTTTTCTATGCTTTTTCCAGTCCTTCTTTAAATCTTCATAATTTTGACTTCATGATCCCTTCCTTCCCACCTCTCCCATATGCCAGAGCCAGGGAAGCTTCAGCTCATGCCCCCAGACTCACTGGGAGTGTTTTGTTTCAAGTTTCAGGTTCTAAGGGGGAATCTGGTGGCTCCTTGGCTTGTGTGTAATTTATACTCCGTGACTAGAAGGGAAGAGAAAGAAACTGGACTTATCCCCAACAAAGTTCCGTATTTTCAACACAGAATGAAAACAATTTTGTACTCCTAGACTGGAAATTCAAACATCTTTCTTTTCAACAGACTTTATAAATATCTGCATGTTATTTTAATAATTTTAATTTTTTTTCCTCTACAGGAAAATAATCCCAACCAGGTGTAATATCTTAGTCTACATTTTTTTATTTACTGTTCTGGTTAGTGATGAAGCTTTGTGTGGTAAGGTTCTATTTTTGGCTTGGAGGGGATGGAGATCTTGCTGTTCATATACACTTTAAATAAAGTTTAATGCGGTCATAATTATAGCTGGGCTAAATGACAAACAATTCCAACGACTGTTATGATTAAATCTACTAAGAAAGTCAATTTTATTTTAAGAATCATGATGTATTAATGTTGCCCAATTTAGAGAGTGAAGAAGAAACAGCTTTGACTATCTTTTCCAGAAAGAGAAACCATAACAAATTGAGAGTATACAGCGGTTTTTTACTGTCACTAATTCCTAGGATGTTTCTGAAAATTAGAAAAGCTACCTGTCTGAAATGCAGGAAATTGTCAGTCAAGTCCAAACTGGAGAATTAAAAATAATGTTTGCCAAATCTGAATAGTTAAGCAAGGCCAGTTCCTTGAAGCTGGCGAAGAATAATGAAGAAAACTGAGAGATGGAAATAAGAACTACTTTAAAAATATGTGATGTGATGTCAGGCAGCAAAGCCAGGCAATTACATGGGGAGTGCCTTTCATCAGTAAAAAATTGCAAATATGAAATAAAAAACTGCTTATCAAAGAAGACACAAAACTTTATGCTAGAGTAGAATTTACATGAATGTTGTTACATTCCCTAACCCCGAATAATCTCCAAAATACACAGGGACTGCTGATGCAAATGAAGGCCTTGAATTGGTGATACCTTGGTTTTAAACATTGAGGTTCTGATGCTAAAGACCTGAGTAAATAGCAACCAATTTAGGCTGTGCTTTTCAGTGCCTGTATTCCATGGGGACTGGGTACCGCAGGTCTCAGAGCAGGTCTATTATCTCATCCCCAAGATGATTTTTCATTAGTACTTTTATTAATTTAAATCAGATATGTGCTGTGGAGGAAGCTTTTATAATCCCCCTGCTCTCATAAAGCTGGTTATATTACAATCTAAAGAGAGTGCTCAGTTTACAGCCTTTTTAACATGCTAACAAGCAAGATTTTACATTCTACAAGCCCCTTAATAAAGTGATAAATTAATTAGCTTGCCTAGACAATAAAATTCTGAGGCCATCAGCTAATAGGAATTTAATTTTGCTTGTGTTTCAGATACAGGCACTCACATTCCCACAACAAAGCTGTCAAGGTCAGGTCATTGGGTGTCAGGACTGGGTCTCTGCCTGGCCCCTCTTCAGAAAAGTAGAATTTGTCCTGTATCCCTTTCTCTGACAATCACAAGCAGAAACCCCAGGCACCACTAGAGTCCTTTGTTGCTATAAACCCAACAGTAAGGAATATTCTTCTATGGGAAAGAAAGTTCCTGTATGTAATTGGCTCTCAGTACTCAGTGACTTTATTAATCTTTTTTCTACTACCACACTTTTTATGCCAGTGGAGAGAAAGTTGCCTACCTCTAATTAGTGAAATGCAGGATTGATCTACATTTCCTATTCCTGTCTGGAATTTCAAAAATATATCCTTGCTCTGCTTTGCCCATACGTATTACTAGGATTTCCTGTGCATCCTCTGAAGTAAAATATGTTTGCCTTGGTCTTCTGGCTCTATCCCCACATCCCTTTCCCTACCCTTCCTTACTCAATCTTTTATTTCTTTGTCTCTGCATTATTTTTTTTTTAAATCTGTTGTAAAGGACATAAAATTCAGAGCTCAGCCTGAACCTTGCATTTGCAAACCAAGTCTGTAGGGATGCAGGGAAACCAAGCAGCCACGCAGCCCAAGCTGGGAATGGGACACAGCTGGATTATTGGCAATTGGCAAAGAGAGAAGCAAAGGATTACAGAGGTTCAATCTATTCTGTGTGAAATAGAGGCATGAAATATTATAACCTTTTTGCATTAGCAGCAGCCATAAAGCTGAGAAAACTTATTGGAATCCTGCTCATTTAAAATTTAATGGTGTTTTCCTGCATTGCAGATACTGTATGGCCAGATCGTAGTTAAATACATTATAGGATTCTAAACTGTAGACATTAGTGGAAGCAGACACTAAAATCCAGAAGGGGGTATCATTTTCTAAATGAGGATAAGAGGTGATCAATCCATGTCTTTCAAAAATCTCATTATAAAGTCTAAATACTTTATGGATAAGAGATTCAGATAATTCCCAAGCTGTTTAGCAACTGGAAACATACATCAGGTGATAGCTTTACTAATGGGTTTTCATCTACAAACAGCCCAGTTGTGGCTGCAAAGTTCTAGAAATATTTTTTGTTTGTTTATTTAATGTTTGTTTCTTCAAGAACAGAAATAGTGGGGCATGGCTTTATTTGTTGTTTGGGGTTTTGGTTGGGTTGGTTTGTTTTTTTTTTCCCTAGAGATCCTAAGGTGAAACTTAAAAATTTCTTCTTCTTAAAGGCAGGCAAATAAATAAGAAGACTTTTATAAACAAGAAGCCTCAAATATCTTTGCTAAGATTACCATGCATATCTAAGAATTGTCTGTCCAGAAAGATCTGCAGTGAGCAGCCTCTGTTTGAGTGGCAGAGAAGTCTCACAGATCTCTGCACTGTCAGAAATGGTGACAGAGTCCCATAAATCAGAAGAATAGATGTCAGTGAAGGCTGAGTTTTAAACTTCTTGTAACCCATTATTCTTAGATACTTTCTAAAAAATAATTAAATAATCAGTGAAGCAATAAGAACTATGCTGAAAAGTAAATGCAATAAAGTGTTCAAATAGCTGCCATGTTGCATCTGAATGAGAAGGAATTTATGTTGATAGTTCTATTTGGTAGACAAGGTTCAAAGATAGATTTTTGCTATAAAAGAGGGTGAAAATTGTAGACTGAGTGGGTGGTAGTGGATAGGCTTGGAGAAGTTTAGTTTGTGTAAGGAAATAAACACATTTGAACCTTGAATTATGGAAAGAAAGAGGGCAAGAGCATGTGATTGAAAAATAACACTTGTTCAACAAATAATTTAGAGTTAGGCTGCAAAAGGTCAGGAGAATATATCAACATGATTGCAACTGTAACATTAGCAAAAGAGGCTTAAGTTTAGAATTATTTTTTTTTTTAACCAAGAAAAGAAACATCCTGCTTTTAAAGGAGGAATTAGTAATGAAACACTGTACAAATGAGAAATGAGAAACCAAAGTCATGTCAAATTCTTACAGTCAGTGCATGTTAACAAAGAAAGCCATTCTTACACGTTTTTCAAATGCATCTCTTTTTGTCCTTCAATGTCAAATTAAATGAGAATGGCAAGAACTACAATCCAGTCTGTCAACAGAAAGCCTTTCAGCTTGGGTGCACTGTGCTCTGTGATCAGGTCCTTCCTGTGAGAGCACTGGTTTCTTTATGATGCTGTACACATATCCTGACACCACTTTGGTGATATACAACCCTCTAAGGTTGAGAAGGTCATTTCTGCATGAGTGTGTATTCAACCAGTGTTCTTCAGCAGAGCTGGATTTCTTTATTTTACTGGCACAGGCATCTGTCCACCAGGAATTGGTGTAGGCGCTGGTCTGATATTGTAGGTTGCTGACAGAGAGTGTCATGGGCAGGAAGGGGAGGGAAGAACAGCTGCTGTCAGAGCAGAATTTAGAAGGGATCTGAATGGGTCTTGTCTCATTTTGCCTGAGACTCTTTTTTATCAACAGCAGTAAAGTGTATTTCTTAAAGTTTTTGCCTTGTTGGCAATCTTTCAAGTGGGACAGTGGCATTTTCAATGTCTATTCAGTCTAAACCAGACTAAATTGCTTTTCTTCAAGATTTCTAGTCAGCTTTAAATTCCCACACTTGGGGTGTTTCATTAAAGCTGTATTGTGGTTGTCAGGAATGGAGCATCCATTTACTCCCCAGAAGAGCCAGGCCCCCCTTTGTCTTTGACCCCGGTAACCTTGATACTGCCAGGGGACCCCAGTGAGGACAGATACTTGGGCAAAAGCTTAGCCCTTGGCCCTGAATTTTGTCAAACATGAGCCATTCCAAATCAAGTCTTCTAACATTGGAGAACTGATGGTTTTCCATAAACAGTACTACTAAATGTGGAGAACTATAAGGGCAAAAGGAACTGCAATTACTTCAGGAGAAATGTTAGATTCTAACCATGTTTCAATATATTAGAGGTATGTCCAGAAAAATTTTATCCACCTGTCCCAGAGAATCAATCGTATTATATTCAAGGAGAAATAACCACCAAGACAAAAGTAATTGACTTAATTGCAGTTCTACAGAAATGGTTCATAAACAATACTAGAGCTAATAATGCTGGGCTGCTGGGAGAAGGAAACAAAAGCCATCCTGGAAAATATAACCAGGCTAACTAAGACACAGACCAGTTCTCTGTTCTGCTCAGCCCTAGTGAGACTTTGGCTGGATTAATGTCACTGAGTAATATGGGATGTTTAAACAGACACAATGACTACTTCATGTTCACAGAAAGACAGTAAAGATCCAAGCTCTAGAAAACATGATCTGTGAGGCAAGATTGGACCAATTGGTTTTGCTCAGTTAACAGAAGAGACAGAAGTGGGCTGGCTTTTCTCTTGGGGTGCACAGTCAGCTTCTGCTGAGAGGCAGGAGGCAGTCTGCTGTCCATAAAGACACAAGGAAAACAGTCAGTTTACATTTGAGCTAAATTTGGGCTAGGGGAAGGGAAGAGTAACCCAGTGACAGGACAGACTGAAGGAAATGTTAAGGACTTTTCACTGCACAGGCTGAAAAAAACAAAGCTGGGCAAAAATCTGTTAAGAATAAGCATTTCTCACACACCCTGTGAGTGAGCTAAACAGCTGCCATCTTGTGCCTCATCCTTCCCAGCCTCTGATTCCCAACCAGCTCTCCGTGCAAGCGAAACAAATTCATTCAAGGTTTCTACAGAAAATGTTATTGCCCTTGATTGGAAGACAGATAAGTCATCATCAGTCACAAAGAGCAACCCAAGAGAAAAGAAAAGGCAGGAGAGCTCCGTGCAGCCTGGCTGGCTGAGGCATCCTTCCTGCTTACGCTGAATAACCCAGAGATGTTTATTCACCTCCCTCTCTTCACCCTTCCCTTGCCTAAAAAGCAGTCTAGACATTAAGATTTGGATTTTCTGGAAAATATTTGTTCCATTTTATCAGCACACAGTAAGGTAAGAAGATTTAATGTGCTAAAATAGAAAAAGTAATTGATGTTTTATCTAGGGATAATTATCTGTCTTTCACATTGCTTTTTCCCACACAGAAGCTCAGCTAAAAACACTCTTTTACTTTTCAATTATATTTCTTCTGGAAGACCTTTTGCTTGCTAAAGCTTTTGAAAACGTGGAATAGTATCTACACAGTAGGGCTAATAAAAAAAGGCTCTATTAATCATAATCATAAATTGTGATCAAGTCCACTACAGGTATAATTTCTCTCTCTCAAAATATGATAAAAGATAGGATCAATCATCTAATATGCTAGTCACTGCAGTATTTTTCTTTTAGACACATTCTCTTAACTGGATATACTGAATATGCTGAGTATCACCAAAAAAATTATTTGAGAGAAAAGAATAAAAATATAATACTTATTTGATGGGAATTACTGTATAGAAATCTGGCAGTTCTGTTTTCCTCCTTAACTTATATCACAATTTATCCTTATGCCAGAAAAGTCATAACCTCCAAATCTGCCTGTTGAAGTCCCCAACTTACAGATGTTGAGATCTTAGAACGGGATCCTTAATAAAATATGAAATGCATTTATCTACAAATGTCATGAGGGACATAAATCAAAATCAGGGTTTTCTGAAAAGCTTCTGTCTCTGTAAAACATGGAATCAAAGTCCAAGATTTACTGTAGATTTTTTAAACTGTGGCTAAAGCCCAGCAGTTTTGTAGAGTCCCTATTAAATTCTAATTTTATATCCATGATGGGCAAGAATTATATAAAGACACCCAGATTTCTACCTGATTGGACAGTCTAGAAGACGAACGTGGTTGTAACAGCATTTCATCTCGGTTCTATAAATTTTCTATTAAAACTATGAATTACAACCTGTCCTATTAAAATAAAATCCAACAGGCGAATCTACATCTCCACTGAACTCCATCATTAGGGTATTCTTTGATCTTGTTAACGTCTGTGTCAGCAATTTTGCTGGCCCTAAGACCTTTGAGCTTCCTTTAAATAGAAACTTAACAATTTGCACTGATCACTTGGAGAATAAATTTTAAAATTCCTTGAATTGGAAGAAGACTCTAACAGCAAATCCATGTGGATATTCTTTGGAAGTTCTTAATTTAGAAATCCTAATGTTGAGGAAAAAAGAACAAAGATGAAAGGATCACTCAGTCCTGTGCAGCATTTAAGTTACACCAAGAATATTTTGTTCAGTTTTGATCATCCCAAGTTTGATACAGACATTAGAAATATAGCAAATGTCCTTGAGGGACTCCACAAGATTCTCAAGGTCAAAAATCCTCATCTCCATCTATCCTATTTATAATTGACAATTTATTTTTATTGGCATCTATCATTAGGTATCTACCTGTTTTGTTTCCTGTCTTATAAAAAGAACAGTATAAATTAGTCCAATTTAATTTCTGATTTTAAAGCTAAGCTCTTTTATTGTTTTAGGAGGACTGTGACTTCAGATTTCAAATTTTGTGCCTGTGTTCCAACTCTTCTAGATGTACCTTAAAAGAAGAAGCAAAAAAACCTCTCTAAATACTTTTTTAAAAAGAATTCAGGCCTAGAAATATATGAATTTACCAAGATGAATTTATATCATTTCATACCTGATTCTGCATATAACAGCCTCTACACTGTTTGTAAACTTTTTTTCTGCTTGGATGATATTTTTTTTGTACCAAGTATCATTTTTCCCTCTGTTATTTTATGTCCACTTCACACAAAAATTGTTATACAAATGTGAGTTAATGTTTAAATCTGCAGCCCCTTTACTCTGTTAAATGTGAATTCTATTTATACGTATTTGTGCTGATAGACAGAATACTACAGTAGGACTCTATCACTTGCAGAACTCTTTGCCACTGGAAATGAAAATGTGATTTTTGTCATCCTTTTAGTTAAAGCCACTGCTAAACATAGATGAGTTCAGTTCAATCCTGTCTTTTCACACATCTTAGTTGTCTAAGGTGTCTGATAACATCTTGACCTGAAGATATTGAGAAAAATGTGGAAAGTGTTATCTTTGCAAATTCAATTACTTTCAAAGAGCTGATAATTAAAAAAACTGGAGAAATTTGTGTAGCATTATTTTCTTCATTAATCAAAGAGAAGGGTTGATGGCAGTTTCATAGGTTTCAAACAATAAAAATCTCTTGTTAAACCAGCTGCTAGGATAAGGTGGATACTACAGATTTTTCTTTCTTACCTCTTGTAAGATGCCCAGGCACAGTGAGAAGACATGAGTTGAAATTAAGCATACAAATAAAGCAATTAATAGATATTTATGATCTTTGTCAGGGGTTTGGAGGGTTTTTTCCTTGATTAGTATGTACAAATCACCAAATTTGTCAAATAGTAAAACAGATGAACTCCATGCCTTTCTTACATTGCCCTTGTGGAACTGCTCCCTGACAGATGGCCGTACAGTCAGCATTAAGGCTGATTTTTATTTTCCTTTTCAGGCATGCTGATGAACATTAAGGCCTTTTAAAAAGAATGAGCATGTAGGTAAAATCCACTACTGATTGTATTAATTGACCAAAAGCCTTGATTAAAAATTTAGGATTTTTAAAGAATGGTTGTTACTCTAAATTAGAAGGAGCAGGAGCAATGTTTTAGGCATTTTTTCATAGTATTTCATTGAGCCAATTAGATCTATACATACTTTAGACTGCAGAATAATTTAGTTTGCAACTGGCAAATCATTATATATTTAAGGAAAAATGCAGCTTCTGAGTTTCAGCACAAACATAAAAAAAAGGGAGAGTCAGAGTCTGAAATTACCTTCCCTAAACCTGTCACTCTGAATTCCATGGTTGGTTTTGGGGAGGTTTTTTATTTTCTTTTTCTTCTTTTCCCTGTGTTATTTAAACAAATAGCTATGAAATATCCAAAAAAATTACAAAACAGGCTCCAAGTTAAATTTGACCTCACTATATCTGTAAATTTGAGAAGGCAAGTCAAAAAGAAGCAGCCTTCCAAAAAACCTCAGTCCAGCTTTTCCAGGGTCAGCAGCCAACATGAATCCTCAGGCTCTGATTTTATCAGGAGAGGAGATAGCTATAAAGGAAAAACAGCATTTTCCCTTAAGTAATGTGATTATTTTTATGCTTCCTCTACCAAAGGTGTCAGATGACATCTTTACACATGGAGAAATAGATTTTCTTCCTTAACATCTGTACAACCGAAATGGGAAAAATTGATTGTTATCTCTAGTTTGTAGCTGGGTACCAACGCGGAGAAAACTGGTAGAATCTCAGCAGAACCATCTAAATGTGTAGCAGAGTCCTGTCCTCTCTGCTCCAATGAGCCCATCAGCATGGAAACATCACTGGTTTTAAACCTACACACTGCTCAAACTGCCACTGCTGCTGTTTACTCCAGCACGGCCAGGAAATCTGTTCTCCCCCCTTACCTGACACTCCCATCCATATGGGGACCCAGACAGGTGACATGTGATGATTATAAATTGATGATTATAAACTTTAATTCATCAAATTGCATCCAGGAAGCCACACTAGGAAAGTCCTGCAAGGTATCATCTTGTCTTCCAACAGGATGCCCTGACCTGTCCATGTAAAGTGTCTCGGTGTGAGCTCTCCAGCACAGGGCAGACATCTGAGGGACACACTCTTCCCCCACAAAAATCAAAGTTTAAAGTATTTAACATCACGTGTTTTTCTGGCTTCAAAATTGGCACTACCTTCCCATCGATTTTTGAGTGGAGTGCAGCTACACCATTTCTTATGAAATCAATGCTTCTTAGAGCATCACCCCTTGTGAAGTTTTTTGCACAAAAACACCTCTTCGATATTCCTTAACTTGTACCTTGCTCAGTAATTCATTTTCTGAATGACAAATGCATGGGTAACTTTGACACTTTCCATCTATTTTGACATTTTTTGCCAGTGTTCCACTGCTGCTTGTGGAAGTACAGGGAATCTCTCACAAATCAATAAATCTGGTCAAAATATGGGGAAAAAAACTCTTAATTTATTCACTGTCCTGGATATATTAAAATAATCCATGGAGTTAATGATATCACCATGTCAGAAACCTTAAGTTGAAAAGGCAGATAAAACATCTGTCTGTTCGGATCAGAGATATAGTTCCTTTTTTTCTCTTAGTCGAGACATTCTTCAATGCAGACAAGTTTATTCTCTGAGCTCTTATCTGTGGCAGTAAGGCAGTAAGTACCTCTTTATGAATGAATCCACTAAAATTTAACTAAATATAAGAAACTATGCTCAACAGAGAGGCCAGAATATGTTGTGGTATATGTGGGGTTATAATTATCCACATAGGATTTTCTCATGGTTGGTGTAAATGAACAATAAAGATTAATGTTGGCACCCTAAAGATATTTTGTTTCATGCACATGTGAGTTCTTATAAAGTCTCATTATGCCTTTATCCAGACAGAAGTGCAATGAATTATGCTGCTTCACCTTCCTGCCCCCAGCCTCCTCTCTCAGTGCATGATACAGTCACAGGCAACACTGCAAGGTCAGGTATGATAAAAATGAATATATGTAAAAATATATTAAATATATAACATGAGTTAAATATTTGGTCAACAGGGCAGGTTGAGCACTCTCTCTAGGCAATATGCAGTAAAACCCTGAGTAGATGAAGCTTCCCAGAATCTTGCTCACCTGTTCCCCACCTTTGTCAGCACAAGTAACTACAGCTGTCCTGTCAAAACTATAGGGTTGTTCCATGACATGGACACTCAGTTCATCCCTATTTGCAGCTGCATCAGTCAGCCATCCCCTCCTAACATGGTTCTCACTCAAACGCAATGCACTGACATCCAGAAAATCAGGTTTGCAGAAACCATGATGGTTCTTCTGCTTAAGTCTTCCTCAAACTTCATGCACTCTATAAACTGCAGTTGCAACTCATGGGATCTGTCTGTATAGAAATTATAGCTCTCAAAATTTTTTTAAACATATTTCTTGCCTGGTTTTCTCCATGAAATTACGGTTTTCCACTTGGTGACATTAGAGAAGGGTATATGAAGGGGCTGTCTGCCAGGGTACTTTGGAGACAGTGAAATAAGTTGGACAACATGATGATGGAAATTACCAATGCCTTGGGAACACCAGTAACATAAGACTTTCTCTTTAATAAAACATATCTTTGGAAAAACAATCTTAAAATACTTTTAAAACCTTCTTGCACTGGAAATATTAAACTTGATGTTACATAAAAACTCAGAGGAAATGTCAGTGTCCGTAGACATTACTGGAAAAAAAGTTATTCATTAAGTCTAATTACCCATTTTAGTTCAGAAAAGCTATTTCATTTGTGGGCTAACCCCTCTCTCAGATATTTCAGGGGAGCTTTCAACTTCATATGATCCTGTCCCTGAACTGTCCTTAACAGCTTTTAACATTTTGGTATTTAATTTTTCACAAATTCATGACACTGGAAGTGGAAGTTACATCCATGAGAAAACTTGTTTGGGTTTCCTAGCAGAGGGGAGATTTCTGGGATGGTGACGAGTATTTCTGTGCTGTTATCACTTATATTTACCTTTGAAATTTTCCTGTTGTTGGTCTGCAGATCCCTACAGGGACACCTAAAATTAAATGTGTGCTCATCAGGCCCTTTTTTTTAGGATTAAAAGAAACCTAACAGCTCATACACTCAAAAACTCAGTACACAAAATTAATACCTTCTTGAATATTCAGGCAAACGGGCTTCAGGACCCTCATGGAAGGCAGTGTTGATGAAACATCAAGGATTTGAGTGAGAAGTTAGTTTTTAACGGCTGGAGAGAATCATCAATATATCTTAGTTACAAATTACTGACTGTCAGTATTTGTTTTATGATTGTGATGTTTCGGTTGCTGTTGACACCCACTTGTTGCTTGAAATGGCAGAGAAGTCTTTGCATAAAATATGATATAGCAATTTTTTCAAATCATCTTTCTCCAGTAAAAAATTTTTTCAAAGTTATTTAGAGATCCCTCTATTTTCATTGACAATATAAGAAGCCCATTATAGCATTGACCTGTTTGCCCCTTTTATCTATTTTTCCCCTCTTTTAGGAGGAGTTTAGGATTAGCAGAATAATCCTAACACATAACATTAAAGTATAAAATATTTTCTCTTTTGCTTTTCCTGTGATACATTTCCTGAAGAAACAATGTCTTCTGAACTGGTTGAATAATTAGATCTCTGTAAAATACAACACAACACCTGA
Source organism: Notiomystis cincta (assembly GCA_013398075.1). NCBI lineage: Eukaryota > Metazoa > Chordata > Aves > Passeriformes > Notiomystidae > Notiomystis > Notiomystis cincta. The sequence continues at coordinate 661,992 of VZRX01008810.1, read as the reverse complement.
TCAGCAGGGTCTATTTTTAAATTTACTTCTCTCTTTATGTTTTTTGTCCTATAAACTGCACAGTGTGGGGTGTGGGGAATACCTCCTCCTCTTCCGTTTAACCAGGAGGCAGCAGGTGCAGCCTTCTCATGCTCTGACAGATGAAAAAAAATTGGCAGCAGGTAAAATCAGCAGTGCCTGGAAATCAGCAGTGGTTATCAAGGAAAACAGGTGGCTTTTTTTCAAACAACTGCTCCTCTGCCCTATCTCTGAGCCCTGCCTTGCCTGTAGTCATTGTAGGGGATCAGGGTGCAGAGCAGCTGCTTTTATCATGTTTGGATATCTACCTGAGATATCTGTGATCATCAATAAGTTCAATAGCACAGAAATAAAATGAGAATGGAAAAGGTGAGCCCTCGTACCACACAATGTGGCACCTGGTATAAATCTGATGTAAGGTGTTCGTGGCTGTCTCACTCCCAGGTAATTTATAATAGCCTCAAGTTCCAGTATAAAAGGCACACAGATGCAGGGATACACGTCAGTTTTCCTTACACTGGCTGTCATCCCCTTGGAAACACAATAATTAAGATGTCTGGTGTAACTGCTTCTGTCAGAAATATTTTTAGATTTCAAGCCATTTCAAAAAACTCAGAATATAAGGGGGAAATTACTGTATGCTGAATGACAAACTGAGTAAAGTCTTCCTACTGTCAGGAGAAACACTTGAACAGACACACAGGCAAAATTCCCTGTCAATAATGTGAAAACTGTCTTTTCCAGAAAATATATAAATTACAAAAAAATATAAAATAATAACAATAGCAAAGACAAGCATTAGTTTGACAAGAAACAAGGGCAGATGCAACAGAAGTGAAATGGTTGTTAGCGAGATGAGAGATCTCCATCTGGTTAGATATGGAGAGATATGGAATTTTCCAAGTCTGGAGGTGCTGGTGTGAGCCAGCAGCTGCCTCTGCAGGGCCCTGGATGTTGGCTGATAGTGGGAGCTGCTGGAGCTGAGCAGCAGCTCGGGAGCTGTGCTCTCACAGCTGGGCAGTCAGAGGCTCTCACCTGCCTGAGAACAGCCCACAGGAGATGAAGCAAATGCAGTGAGACAAGGGCACAGTACTTAGGGTGCTGCTGGGCTGTCAGAAATACTTAATTCTCATTTAGCATTAATCAATGAAGTAAGACTCAATTAAACAAGTTGCAACCAGGATTAATGAGTGGCATTAATTTGTCAGTTAGGAAAGAAAGAATTTTCTGCCCAGATACACACTTTTCATGTAAGTTTCCATCTGTGGAGCTATTTAAAGGGAGATAAGTCTTCTTGTGTTGTGTTCCCAGTCTTTTCTCTGTAAATATTGTCACTGAAAGGCTATGGTATTATTAAGGCCTACATTCTAACATACATTAAAAGCCAGGGAAGAGTTCTACTCAGTGGAGGAGAGACCCCTTGGCTACAAGTGCTCAAGAATCACCTGCTTCTGAAGCTGATCAGAGAAAGCATCGAGCAAGGATCAGGCAGGAACCACAATTCTGTGATTTTAGGAATTGCTCTGTGCCATCCTCCATGAGGTTTGAGGGCTGGAGTAGCCAAAGAAACAAGCATGGCCACGATTAAGTAGTAGACCAGGGAAAAAAAATAACAAAAGGAGAACAAAAGGTTAAGAAAGGAGAAAGGAGAGGAAAACTGGTCATGTTTTCAGATTGAACAATCCCAACTCCACATCTTTGCAGAAAGATGGACACTGAACTCCAGTTGAGGCTAAGGATGTATAGAAATAAGTGAAGCAAAAGGATTATTTTTCATGCCTTGCATAGGTGGGCCCATTATGTACATTGTTATTGTCTGTTGCTCTTGCAAGAACATGATGTTGTTAACTCATATTCACTTGATAACAGCACTTTTTTCTGAAAAATTGGCATTTTCCATCCTATATTGTCGCAGGTAATTGTTTCCTAAGATTTCAGTCTTGCTCTTATTGTACTGTGCACTTTTGACCCCTTCCTCTACCTCAGCAAAGTCACTCTGAAGCTGAATTGTGTTCCCCACTGTGTCTGTGAAGCATCCCTAGTTACATGTCACCAACAAATTCCATAGGTACATTCCATAATCTCCTACTCAAGTCACTTGTGAGGATTTTTAGGCATATTGAGAACTGTTCAACCTCATTTTGGGCATCCCTCCCTTTTGACAGCAAACCTCAGTGTTCATGTCCTGGAATTCCAGATATGTCCAGACAGACTGTGTTTTTTTCCTGTTTTATTTATGTTTCCCTCTGTTGTGGATAAGAATGTTATCTGAGAAAATGCCAAAAACTTTATCAGGTTTCTGACATCTATTTCTTCTCCCTTTTCCAATGAGTTATGATTCTGTCTTAGAATGAAATAAAGTAAGTCTCAAGTGACTTTTTTCCTGATAAATGAATATGGGTTCTCATCTTCTTCTTGTCTTCTGTATGCAAACAAATATTTTGTTGAACCATGAATTTCAGCAAATTTCCAGGAAAGATAGGTCAATCAAGTTAACCTTTATGCTTTTACTCATTCTTCTTCTCCCTTGTGAAAAATAGCTATGTTTTTTCTTGTCTTTCACTTTTTTAGTGAAAGAATTGCCTGTGCAACTGCAACCTGTGTGTATTTTTAAAACAATTATTTCAGGGTTTATGTGGATATGTTAAATTGCCTGTACTTCACTTGCATTCAGTGCAACTTTTCTATGAAGAAATATTTATTTTCCAATGAAAATTATAGGTGTGGGTGATGATAAAAAGTAGCATAAAATTCTCTAAATTAGTTGCAAAAACTTGGTCTTAAAGGTATCAGTTTTACTTTTGCAAGCATGGTGAATCAATGATTTTCAAAGTTTGGTGGGTTTTTATGAGTTTTTCTCTGGTAAAGATTCATCAGATCAGTAATTTTCTGTATTAAAAATCCAAATGGTTTTTTCCCCACATCGGAAGGAAACCTTGCAGAAAAGTAATTTACATTTACAGACTGCTGAAAAATGTCCTGGCTTTAAAACCTGAAGCTTGACCCTGAAGTTTGGATCAGGGTTGTAGAGACCTATGGAATCACAACTGGACACACACACACACTTATTATAAATAACTTGAAATATTTCTAAGGATGGAAGACCTTTGAATGAGATGATTACAAAAGTGTCCTACAATCTGGGTTGCAAAGAGCTCTCCCTCTTGCAAGACAGAAGAAAGAATTTCATTAAGTAGATACCAAATTTTATCAGATTCATATAATATTATGTACCTTTTCCAGTCAGGGATCTCCATAATTAAAACATCCTTTTGAAGGGACTGATGCATTCAGTCCCATTTACTTTTGTCCCCAATCTCTCCATCCACAAAATTATTTCTTTTAGTTTAACCTTCTGTACTCCCATCTGCCTTTATATGATTATTCCAACTAAAAAAATTCAATTCTCTAAGGTGTCCAAAAATAAATATTATGTTGGCTCTATTTTACAGCTGCCAAAAGCTACTGAACAACAGAGATTAATCTTGTAGATGTACTAATTCCATCTGCAACTAACTTTCAATTAATTTGTTCAGTTTTAACTATTGAAAGGAATTCCCCAAACTTAGCAATTTTAAACTAAATATGCGATAAATTGTATTTATCTACAGCTTTATTTCAACCATATATTCTGAGACACTTTTCTTACAGTTCTCAAGGTCGCTCAATTTGTTGGGGATCTGACCTTGTCCCTTGAAGTTCATGTCCAAGACTGGAGTAATTCCCACAGTATCCTGCATTTTTTCCCCTATGGATCCTCCTGGCTACATCAGAGATTCCCAGTCCTCCGAATAATGAATGAATAATTTAAGATTCAATTTCTTAATCTGTTGCATTCATCCATTTTGCAATGACTTTGATGAGAAATGAAGGCACTAACCATCTTGCAGGAATGAATATATCAGACGTGATTTCTTTTTTTTTTAATGACTGGTTCTCAGAAAAAAAAAACAAAACAATGTAGATAGAATTTAAAGTAGTAATTGAAAGTGAAAGCCATGGGCATACAGACATTAATTAACACCACTTTCTTCCTAACCCCAGCAGATGAAGCCTGTGGTTGCAGTTTAATGGATAAATTTCACTTTTACCACCTCAACAGTACAACACAGTGGTGTGCAAGGACAACATCAGCCATGTAAACAATTTTCCACTCATTTCCACTCCTTGAGGAAATGAATTAATTGCAAAAAGATGTTTTTTAAATCTTCCATATATATATATATATCTTAGAATTCTGCAGCTTTATTTGAAACAACCACCTGTATAATACCTTCAACTACAGAGGCACTTTTTTGTTCTGCTCTTGATGATTAAAGTAATTTTAATAGAAAGCATAGGAATTTTAATATGTCATTAATAATTAATATTTCAAGGATAAAATCTCTTAGAAGTTCTTGTTTTAATTCTGTTCTTTGGAGTTTCACAGAAAATCTAAAAGAAGACAGTTTAGAGTAGTTAATATGCATAAATGCTGGAGGTGAGGTTCACTGTAAACCAACATTTTTGAACTCTTTAATTAAAACAGTGTGTATTTATTAACAACAAGTTCATTTTATTTCCTACCTTTGTCTATATAGGCCTGAGTTTAGGTAATAGAAGTCAGAGAGAGCAAAGGAACTGTGATGGAAATAAATACATAAACAAAATAAATTTGAAACAGAAAGGAGTGGTTGATTTTAACCCATGAGATACTTGTAAGTGCTAAGAGCTGAAGGAAGGACTGACAAGGAAAGGCAGTCTTGAAGGTACCCAAACAATTCTTATCACCAACAGATTTAATATTTGATGTTGGTTTTGTTAATGTCTCTCATTTATGTGCCCTCATGAGGGTCAGTATGTCTCAAATGTCCCTTGCTTTGATGTACAAATTATATCATCAGCAATGATTGTGGAGACTGGGTCAGGTGCTAAGTGTTTGTACAGAGGAGAGTGTCTGGGGTTGCATTTTCTTTGTTAGAGGAGGCTTTCCTGACTGGAGTTCTAACTCCTAGAGAGAGAAAGACAGCAAGCATGAAATGATCTGAACGCTGTAATTGACAACAAAACTGCTCTCTGGCACAGAAAATTAAAGAGAGCACTGAGACTCCCCTGCACATGGAGTGATGAGGACAAGAACCTGTATTTATCAATGCTGATGGATAACTGGGTGACTGTCATTAGCTCTCCTGAACCTGATTTGGGCTTAGAAAATATGTATAGTATGTTCATCTGCTTAATGAGACTGTGGTATCTCTTTCCAGTCTTATTCTGGGCATATTGAGCTTCTGTCTATCCAAAAAGCATCTCATTAATTTATCTTTTCCTTCCTCAAAATGTCCCTTTTGCTACACATAAACATTATGCAAAGGTAGTAGGCTGCAGTCTCTTGGTCAGGAGCTTTTGGATAGACATGAAGGACTGAACTAGGAAAACAAGGCTACTGTGGAACTGTTTACAACTCCTGCTGGCATTTTGGCTACCCCAGCTCATGCTAAGGCTTGATGTGTGCTGGGACCAGCAGCATTAGATCAAAGCAGGGCTTGGCAGGCAGGGCATGAGGCCAGGAAGAGCTAAAGGGCCTTTATACAGCCATGGTCACCTGCAAATTGCTGTCTCCTGTCATGCTTCTTTATTTTAATTCTTAATGAGCTCATGAAATAAAGTCTGAGTATAGGTTGTCCTGCCAATTTGAGAGATCCAAATGGCCCTTGATGTGCTATGAGATTTAAATTCCTTAAGTAGTGTTCCTTACAGGCACTGCAAAAGGAAAAAATAAAGGAACCTGAACTGAAAAAAATTGATTGCTACTGCACTGAGGTACTGTCCTCTTCCTACAAGAAGCAAATCTTCAGCTTAGTTGAACAAAGCTTTGAGTGGTTTTCTTGTCAAAGTATTTAGAGAGAGCAAACATTCACTGTTACACAAGTTTCACTTAATTAGCCTAACACACATACCATGTTCTAAACCAGCCTCCCAAAAAGTAAAAAGGTTTCCAACTTAGTCTTGGGACTCATGCCCAAATAATATCCATTGCCTTGATGACATTTCCTTCTTACCAGTACCAAATCCCTAGTGACTTAACTCCTCTCACTAAGAAAAATGCTATAGTTAGCAGGTCTATTTGCACACCTGACAGCCCAGAATTCTCCTTAGCTGTTTTTAAGCACTACTCTAGGAAATAAAAAAAGCCTTAATCATGTGATCCATATTTACTCACTGGACTTAACCAGTACTTTTTTCGCTACATTACTTACAGTAGATTGGGTTTTTTTTGTCTAAGCATTGCAAAAAATACCTCAGCTTTCAAGTGGCATAATTGATGTTTTTGCTGTATGGAATTGGGTGTCTGAGAGTACAAAGAGTTTGAGCTCAGTGTGGTTTTTCTAGACTTTAGAAATTCAGAAAATACACTTCTTGTTAAGAAGAAAAGACATATTTGTTTCATTTACAACAAATTCCTCCTGCATTTTGACCACTTTGCAAAAGAAAACGTCAGAAACATGCACAAAAATCAAATAATAAAGGTTTTACCAAATTTGACTTACAACTTCTGCTAGGATGTAAAACATCAAAGCCAGATGCAAATCAGCAAAGAGATTCCTTTCAGGGTCTTCACCATTTCCTTGAAAATTCTCAGATCTGCCCAACTGTTGCAAATCTGCTTTCAAGTGACCCATTGCATGAAATTATTTTTCTTTTAATATTTCTCATGGCCTACTAAACCCTATCACCTCACACACCATCAACTCATCCTCTCTGATACTATTTTGCCAATTCTTCAATAATGCTTTCAGTAACCTGGAATGGGACATCTTGAGAGAATCCACATCTTGCTCTTCCATGCATCTAATGTCTGTTAAATCGTAAATAATCTCTTCACTTTAGTAAGACAATACCTCATGTTCTTACCTAAAATAAAGCACCTGAAAGTAACAGCATGTCATGTTTCAAAAAGCTTATCCTAAACTTTAAAAGCGTTTGGGAGGAAATAATCCTTGAAGGGTGTTTATTTCCAACACCCATGTCCTTCTCAGTATTAACTGCTTCAAGAGTAAAATAAATGAGGCACTGCCAGTAGGGCACATAATATTACACCCAGAAAAAAGAGTGCAAAGTCTGTACTTTCACCTTATCCATATATATGCTCAAGGCAGAAAAGACACCAATTTTGCAGAGACAGAGTTGCACCACTCTACCTCTTTTAGTGTCTATTTCTTCTAAATATTAATAGGTATTATAGATTTCAGACCAAGGAATTGTCTCACATAAATTACTTTTCAGAAGAAAAATGAAGATACTGAACTTGCTTGAACTCTTGAATTAAATGGTTTTTTTCATATATATATATTTAAAAGCAGGAAGGAAGAGATTTTCTATAAGGCTGATGATATACTCACATGTTTTTATCAAGTTAATTTTATATTTTTCAGTTGCTAGAATAAAAAATAACCTTGAGAGTTTATTCTAACAAATTTTGCTTCTGCAACATTGGGCTTTGCAGTCAACCCATACTCCAACTTTCCAAGTTATGCAAATTTTTATTTGCTCAGCTAATGCTTGGTTACAGAAAGTACAGACACTTATTTGCATTTCAGAGCTAATAAAAAATCATGAAGTTCCAATTTTAATCAATTTGACTTAGTCCCCATGGTAATCCCGGAGGAAATATGAGGGGAAAGAGAGTGTTTTGTTCCTATTAAAAATAGTTGATAGATAGATGGATAAATAGATGATGTGTCATTCACAAGAGAATATCAGAAGCCTCCACCATAATGACAATACCATTAAAGGCAATAGTTCCAAATGTGAGACAAACTGCTGTGAGAAAAGCAGACGCATTGTCAATATATCTTCGAAAGCCTTCTGAGCGGTTTTTCCCTCACTGTTTAACACTGTCCTGCTTGGATCGATTTCCCCCACCTGCAGAAGTCTCTTGCTGATAGATTTTATTACTTAAAATCAACAATAGGGTAACAATTTGTCTATTTTGAGCAGATGGATTTGCAGCATGGCAGTAAATAGAAACACTGAAAAGGCAAGTGCCAGGAACATGTTGGTTTTGCATAATGAATTTTTGCCTTTATTTTCCTGGATAGTTTGGAAAAGGAATACAAGCATTCTTAAGTCCAAGGAAAGAGCTGGAATAAACCTACCTATTCAGAACTAATTGGTATTCAAATGAATAATTACTGGCTTTGTCAAATAGATCTATTCTGATTATTTTCCTATATTAAGGCTGTCACTCCTTCTAAATTCAAACACTGTGTTTACATCCACCTGTCTTTTGCAATTTACCAAAGCTACACAATTGCACAGGTAGCAATTAGAGTGGCCTGGGCATCAAAAGCAACTCCTAATAGAGCTGTGGATCAGTACATTCATTCATTAGGTGGTTATCACTGATAACATAATTACAAATGGACACATCATTTAAGGGATTTCTTTTCTAGATAATGATAGTTATGTTCAAAACTGTATGAAGAGATATTTCCATTTATGTCTTCTTCTGTAGGAGAAATATCTATATGGAAAAAATAGTTAAGTCACTTATAAATCTGTCAGATTTTCTAATCTTCATGTGAATTATTTAGACAACAAACATTCAGCTGTGTACACAGCACATGTATTTTCCCCCATTATGTCATTATGTGTGATTTTACCTTTGCAATGTGATATCTTAATTCACTACCTAAATTATACCTAGAAGCAGGGACTTTCAAGTTCTTGTCTTCCAAAATCTTTCTGGAACCTGTGGTGCAGCATAGGTTAACATATGGCAGATGTGTGACCAAGCAAAGAGACTCAGCTTGGTTCAAGACAGTGACAGCCCAGAGCTCTCAGTGCTGCCCTCACTCTGCCTCAGTTTCCCCTGTCCCAGCCCTCAAAGGGGGAACAACAGGCACAGGTGACTCCTGTGCTTAAAGCATCATTCATGCAGCAGCACACAGCCCACTCTGCCTGGCTGGCAGTAAGCTGCACATGCATGACAAGAGCATGGCTATGAAACAATTTGGTTTTGAAAAGCTTATTACAAACTCAGATCTCATTAATAGGCATGAAAAGGTTCCCCACATTCATTTGCCCAGAGACAGCACAACAAGATGTATCCCTTTTTTCCCTCCTGATTGTTTTCCTCAGGATTAATTTTTTGTTATAAACCTATCAATCTCTCTAGGAAACTTTTCTCAGGAATATTCAAGCATCCCCTGTTTTTTCTGGCCTATTTCCCACCATGCTATGGCCACATTATAGCTCTAGGGGCTCTCTAAAAGACATTTTTGAAGATATAAGCAAGTCCCTAAGCATGAACAGTAAAAGCCTCTTAGGCTTTAGGCCTTACAGGAGAATTTATATTCTTAACTTGGACACACAGCATGAGATTCAGCTCCTCTGACTTCATGTGTCAGGAGTTGAAGAGATTCACATGTGATCTGGTTCCTAGTAATCCCTTCTCTAATTTATTTACAATGTCTTCCAGAATGTCATGCACGTGACTCGTTTCTGTGATATGTCTAAGATTTTTGCTGACTCCTTGAATCAATTAATCCCACAAGTGCTCACAGTAGAAGAGCAGACACCAACATGTGGGATTCCCTATGCCCAACACATCTTTTGCTTCCCTGGAATTCACCAAGGACAAATACTAAAGCAGAAGAGCTGTAAGAGAAGAGTATCAAATGTAGAGTTTAGATGTGAACTCGATGTCAAACTGCTGAGCCTTATGAATGTAAAAATGATTTCAAGTGGGCCCATGAGATGAAGATCCTTGCAGGACAAGATCCGTGATTTTCTTTTTCTCTCTCTGGATTTTGCACTCATATTGGGCCCAGCAGAACAGTGGAGCTGCACATTTGGAACAGTTTTCCTTGTAACACAGACAGATTGCAGCTGAACAAGCTTTTTTCTTTATCACTGAAATTGGCAATGTTTGTGAAGTTACCTCTTTGAACTTAGAAACTCAAAGTTAACAGCTACTTGTGCAATTTCAATAAAATCACACTTCCTACACTTTCAGTCACAGAAGGTGAGGTCTATCAAACCCCTAGACAAGTGAAATCTATTCCCATTTGTACAATTTAGATATATTTTACAGAGTTTTTAAACAACATTATCTTGATTTAAAATAACCACCGACTCCTACCTGAGAAAACTGGCTGGTATTATATAGAAAATCCATACAATTTTCATGTTGATAGATAAATAATTACTGAGCATAAAGAAATACAAAAGACAAAATAATATGACAGGTTCATTTGTAGACAAAGCATGGTGTTTTGTTTTAATAGAAAACATTCTCACACTAAGGCTAGTATTAATGAGAAACATTGATTCAAACTTCTTTAGTTTTTCTCTAATCCATATTGAACTGAATTTAAAACTCACTGAGTTGTCTATAAATATTTTGTATAGGAATAGCAATGTGCTGATCTGTGAAATATGTGGGCTTTTCTGCATAAAATGTGCTTTTTATTTTGCTTGAGTGTAGAATGTATGGATGTACACATTTTTTAAATTGCTTTGTTTTTATTAATGCTTAGATCCATAATAGCTTAATTTTTTTAAGTGCTGGCGATTTCACAGAGGATATAATTCTTCAAGTTACCATCAATAACAATTAAATAACAACAAAAAACCCAAACAAACAAACCAATTGCAGCAAAGAAAACAGTATATTTAAAGTCATCTAACAGAGAAGCACTTATTCAGCTCAGTGCTAAGATCAACTGTGCCAGCTGCACTACTGGTGACAATTCAGTGGAGACAGAAAAATCCTACATAAGCCAACAAAATCAGGATATGTTGGAAAAGGATGTATCCAAAACAGGTGAAAGAAAACAGGATTTTTTTCTTTGTTCTTGTTGTTTGTTTGTTTTTTTTTAAATTAAAACATAAATCCAGACCCCTGGCCAGAGTACCAGGAATTTAATATGTGTGAGGTCACAAAAAAAATCAGCAACATGATTTATATTAACAAAATGGACCATTTAAAAGCTGCAAACATATGGAAAAAAGTCCTTCTAAAAATTAAACCACTCAAGTTCACTCTAAATCTGATGCCAGCACACAGCCCATGTGCTCCCCAGCATCAAACCAATCTGTTTTTCTGGCTGTGTGCAAGAACAGGGCACCTACATGCCTTGCCTGTGAATCAGTACATTCCATAAATAGGCAAGTGGCTTCACTTCATGATTTTCCTCCCCACTCCTCCACCATTATCATCAAGAAAAATTGGAATACTTGTGGGCACAAGGCCACAAAAGTGTTTCAGTTCAGGAATTTATTTCTGCAAACAGAGTGCAAGTGTGCATCTCTATTTTCTTTCAATTTGTGCTGTACTGTTAGCACTAAATCAGTCTTCAGTTACATCCTTGGTCACTTGAAGTCTGCACACATGTGCAGAGATAAAACTGGTTATTCTCTGTGATTTGCTTGCTCTAGGATATACTGTTTACCTGTATACTTGTTTACCTGTAAGTACATATTTTTAGGTGTTGCTTTGTGTTCCAACCGCACTGCCTTTCTTGCAGGCCATTTCAAACCCAATATATTGTAAAATGCACCACCAATGGTTTCAAGTACACAAAGAAAAGCACTGAACACCAATCTTCACTGCCCTTCTCCACATTGCTACCCTAAGTGTATAAAAATGAATATTCACAAAAGGCTTAAAATTTTTCAGATTAGTCCAGGACTGGTACTAATAGCTACATCATCTCAGTGCGCAGTAGAAACATTTAAAGAAGAGCTCACACCTCTCTGATTTTTACAATCCCTCGTTATAACCCAATACCTGACTCAGTTTGCTCTGGTCCAAATAATGTCCAATTTGGGCACTTCACAGGGAAAATTGTGGTGAGTGGTGACCACTGGAAGATTTTCTCCCAAAGGAATCCCACTTCTGGTCTGAAATACAGTGTTAATGTATGTTTGCAAATCCCACCAAATAAACCAACTAAATCTCAACTTCTGAACATCTGTATCCACAGTACACCATGACAGCAATTGGGATACAAGTTTGGAAGTTTCTGAAAGTTCATCAGTGAAAAAAGATCTCTTTGGAAAGCAAAGGCAGCTTCATCTATGAGAAGGAGAACCTATTTTTCCCCTTCTGCAGCTCACCCACAAATTCTATCTTGCAGTGGAATCAGCAAATTCAGCATGAATACTTTCCACAGTCACACTGGCAGCTGCTCAGCTTGAGTCAGCAGGCAGCACATTGAGTCTGTAACTTCCCTAGATCAGGAAGATAATATACAAGTAATGCAAATTAGTTACTATCAAGCCCTCTGTTCACATAACAAGCAACTGGTCAAAATTTTCTCTTCAAAAGAGTCAGCAGAGCAAAGTAGTAAATTTCCTTAGCATCTGTTGTGAGGGAGATGGAGTAATGGTTCACAGGCAGGAGCTGGAGCTCTCAATCAGCTTGGTGCAGTTATGGGAATAATCACAGGAGTGTTTCAAGGAAAATAGAGTTCTGGATTAACAAATTGGCGGTGAACCATTAAGGGATAGGGCATGAAATGATATTAAGCCATGGCAACAAAGGACTTCCAATTATTTATGAAAAAAGTCAACCGAGACAAACTGCTGTAGCATTCATTAAACTAATGAGGGGAAGCACCATGGATTCAGTTTGAGGATAATACCTTGAGGTCAGAATGCAATTTGATGCAACTCCGGTTTGATCTCTGTGCTGAGAACTGTGACACTGTTTAAAAATTAAATTTTATAAAGATCTGAAGCAGTAGATGTGGTTGCTCTTCCTTCACAGAACAAGATGGAGAACAAACATTTGAAAAGTGCCTCTATGTAGTAAGAATGTTAGAACCTGAAGGACTGCATTTGGGTTTGACATTAATATACTTCAGGAAGAAAAGCTGGAAAAAGGATGAAGTGGCAGAACTGGTCTGTGTTTGCATCTGTCCCTCAGCACAAGCACAGCAGTATCCTCAGACTTCTACAGTATCCTGGCTAAATTCTGGTACGGGCAGAAGGACTTCCAAAGTCAACATGATAGCATGCTACTTACAGTTCTTTGTCTTATTGATAAGTTTTAAAGAACAAATTGTCAAGTCAGAACCCTAAAATATTTTGGGGGTTGTGTAAATTCTGGAATCAAGCATTCAAAACCTGGGGAGGAGAGTTTTAGTGCCCTATACCCTGTGTCAGTACTGACAAGCCTGAAAGCCCTGCTTCACATTCTGTATTTTATCCAAGACACAAGCAAGTAGGAAACTTCCTCACTGTCTACAACTGCTTCAGGAAAATTACTTCAGGAAGTAATTTTCTAATACCAGACACTTGTCATGAGTGACAAAAACAGACGCAACAAGGTCAGAGATTGATCTAGGCAAAATTAGACAAAAAATTGTGAGCAATTTTACCGAGTGCTAAGACCTGAAGCATTGGAGTGAAAATGATAGGAGGAAGACAGGCTTGGAAAAGAAAAGGTACATTTTCCAGGGATTACTTTCATTCTGAAAAACAAACAGAAAAAAAAATTGGAAAAAGCCTGTGTAAGTTCCAAACAAAATTGTGTTGTTGTTATCAAAATCAGGAGCTTCTATTTTAAAGGTTGTGCCATGCAGGAGATCAGACCAGGCAATCTCAGTAACCCAGTTCGGATTTTAAAATCTTTACACACACAGGACAGGAAAATTATCGTAACACCTGGGCAAGCTTAGAGTAGGAGTTTACTGAGACATTATGCATGTCTGCTCTGAAATCACCAGGCCTGCTGTCCAACAATCAGCTGCAGCACTGGGATCCCAGACAAGAGGGCTTTTCATTCAGCCCCACATAGCAATCACTTCTGATTTTCTAAAAGTAACAAAGCTGTTATTATTTTAGACAAGAGAGAAGGAGACAAGATAATTAAGTTTTAAAACTCCTGCTAAGCAAAGCAACCCTCCTGGATTCAGGTGGAAAAAATTTATTCAAACACCAAGACATTGCATCTCTTGAACTTCTGTTGAGCTATGGAAGTGGAGCCACTTTAACAGAAGTTTGAAATAGATATATGTGCTTGATGTGTTTTGGGTATAATATATATACTATTTGAATTTAATTTAAACATTATAAATAATATCTATTACACACTCAAGAACTGCATAAGTAATATTTCTACAAAGAAAACGCCATCACAAACAATTAAAGGTTTCTGAGGTTGTAAGCAACTCTAAATTGCTGGAAATACAGAATAAATAAGAATAAAGAAAGAATTGGGTTTCCACACTGGTTCAGAACATTAATCAGTCAAGTCTGATGTCCTGTCTCTGTCCTCTACCATACACCTCAAGAAATGAAAGTCCTTCAACACACCTGCTAAGCTGCAGAAAGAAATATTCCCTTCAGATGCTTAAAATAAGAAACCAGCCTTGACAAATGAGATTTGATTACTTCTGTTTCAGACTGAAAAATAATAAAATGTCATCACAAGATTATCCACACATACTGTCAATTCAGAAATTATATTTGGACCAATTTTCACTACTGAGGTACGTTTTATTATCTCCACATGTTATGGCAGTTTTAGATCAGAATTGAGTTTGTCCCTTAAACCCTTAATTTTCTCCTTCATGAGCTCACTATAATAATCTTGCCATGCTTTAAATTATTCAGTTATAATTTGCAAGAAAGTCGCGTTTTCTGTGCATCCACTGATATCAGTGAAAGATTAAAATGTGCTGCAGTGTGCTTCAACAGAGTTGCTTAAAAGAGCAAAAAATAGTATTAAAAATGAATATAACTGCTAGCTATTGACTGACAGGATCAGCACCGCAGGAAAAAACATACAGAATTGGATCGTGCTCCAAAAAGAAATGAAGGGAAGGAATCAACACTTTCCAAATGAGGACAAACTAAGAACAAAAGGAAATAGGCTCATGCATTCCAGAAATCATGATTTTTTACAAACACTGAGAAGTAAACAAAACAAAACCCACAGCAGAATTATTTGACTATTTCCCTTTAAATGCTCAAGGCACTATTACAACTTGGATTTTATCTCAACTATTCCTGTGAATGCAGCTGCCCTTCAGATTCTGGGCTCACAGTCCTCAATCATTCATCGAAGGGGAGAGCTGTTGAAAATGCAGAGAGACCATTGGAAGTCTGGGCATTGGATACATTTTTTATTTCTTTGCATTTTCAGTAGTCAAAAAAGAAAAGCCCTCATCCATCATTTTGATAGAAGTCCACAGGGCATCCATTTATTCTCTTCCGAACATGATCTGATGAGTTTGGATCCTTATTTATGTTCCTTCAATGCTCAGATGTTACATTTTCTTGGCCATTGTCTGAGCATTACTATTTATTATTAGTCCACAATGGAGATCCTATTGTAATGAACTGTGATGCATTGACATATTTCATGTTTGCTGCTTATACCAGATTTATTGCAATTACTCTTGAAAGGGATGGAGTAATTTACTGAAATCTCATGGTGGAAAAACGAACTCCTGCAGGAGGTTCTCACTGAATTTTCTATGAAGCTTGCTAAGATCTTCTGTTCCAAAAGCCTGAATGATTGCCAGTCAGCCTAAGACTCATGCTTTACAGAATAGAAAATTTTAAATAAAAATAAACAATAAGTTCATGATAGATTTGTTTCATACCAATAGAAAGAGCACACAGTTCTAGTATTTTTTTTAAGATAAGCCATGTGCTACAATGAAATTTCAAGAAAGAAAATGAGGAAAAAGCTTTAAAATAAAACCTTTCTTAGGAAATCAGGCTGTCTGTGGAGATGCTTGGTTTCCAAGGAGGTGCTTGGTTTTGAGAGGTTCAGCTGCTTTTTGAATATCTCTGGGAGCTTCTCCCTCTTCAGCCCTTAACAATCTACACCTGTGAACTGAGCCCTGCCCCTTCCTGAGGTCAGCAAGGTGTGTGTGACATGAATATGCTGACACAGATTTTCAATAGATTGGCCCTTTTTCCAGGCTGAGGTTCTGGATAATTATTTCATGATTTCATGTCATTGAGGTGTTTGAAAATTTAAAAATGTTTTCAGTCAAAATGATCAGACAGACACCTTGCAGTAGTGTAGGCAGTTTTCTTCATTCATTATGGTTATTTATTGATTTTGTTGATGTTGCACTTGGGATGAATTTGGCTGCTTCTTCCTAAAAAAAACATTTGAAGTCTTATTGATAGTAACCAAGTGAGCATCTCATTATATTATCCCCTAGATTCTTAACAATAGGAGGGAATAACCACCAGGGAAGGAGGAAAAGGCTAATCCATAAATTTCTCATTAGCTGAAAGAGAGAGAAACATTTGCTTGAATAATAGAATATGTTTAGAATCACAGCCTGCAGTTAATCATGTTTACTTGCCCTCACTTTTCCAATATTCACAGAATGAGACTGCATGGATTTCAGCACAAAAATATCAGCTATCAATATGTAAACTGACTGTTCAAAAGTACATCTAAAGATGCACATTTTTAAAGCAATGAGAGAATATCTGTGTTCAGAGTGATAACAAAAACAGTTAAATTTGCATATTGCACCATTATTCTATTTAAGCATCAATGCTAAGGAAAACACAGAAATCAGGCTAAAGTGAATAATTCACAGCAAATAATTTACTTGATTAATTTCTCTAGTTTTCTATTTAGGAATGTTAGGATACTTTTTGATCCACTCATTGATTTGAATTTTTTTTTACAGACTATTAGATTTACTAAAAATTCAAGCTCAGTCCTTCATTTCTACTATTTTATAATCTATTCAGAATTTTAAAAAACAAACAAACAAATAAACAAAAAAAATCTTTGACACCACAAATCCAACAGATCACTGGAAATAATTTGTGATATGAGAACAGCTTGGGAACAAGAGAGACAAGGATGATTATAGCATTGAAAAATTTTAGGAAAACTTGTTAAAATCTGCTCTTGTCCTTTCCACCGTGTATGGGGAGAACAGATTGTTCTCTTGCTCTTCAGGTAAAAGCTTATTTCAATACTGAATTTTTCTTTTCAGTATTGAAGATGACCCAAACTTTCCTTGCAGCCACTGCTGTCTAGGTTTTCTGGGTTTACCAATTTTTTTTCCTTGTCACATTAATGGTGATGATTCACATCAATTTCATTATATACCACAGATAATTGGTACAAAGTCTGTTTCTCAACCTGTATTTGTGCTTATCAATATTTACACCTCATCAAAACCTCCTTTTCAAAGTCCACATCTCCTATATGTCCAGATCACCTGAACTCCTAATCCCATCTGCAAACTTTTTTATGCTCTCTCATCTACTTGAAGGCATAAGCAAATTTTAGTCAGCAAATTTTCACCTTAAAGTAACAAAACCCCATTGAATACTCCTAGGTCCTTCAGCCGTATTCAATACATTCTTTCATTTTCACATGTGAATGAATGGAAGTCACTTGCACTCAAATTTTTTTTTTCTTCAGTCCTGTTTTATATACTACTAAACTGATATCCTGTCCTAAAGTATCCTTCACAAGAACTGGAGCTCTGCTGTCATGATGGAAGAGCTCATGTGATTACATTTAATTTTCTTGTACTTTTTCTTTTTTGCTAAAATATCAAAGTGAAGCTTAATTTTTGAGCATACAGAAACATGACTGTTGAAATACCAGTTGCAAACTTAGAATTACTTTAGCATTTTCATTTGGCAAATGACAAGAGAACCACTTTTCTGAGGCATAATCCTATTGCAAGAGAGAAAAGTTGGCAAAAGAATTCCTTATGAGAGATCTAAGCAAACTGAATATGGCAGTCAATGGCATTTAACCCTTCCACCAAATGATGCCTCAGATGCCAAGGTAATCCCAATTGCTTCACCCTTCCCTGAAAATGTTGCAAATTACTTGATTAAAATATTGGGTTTAAATGCCTCAAAATCCCAACTCCATGGCTGACACCAGGAGGATCAGAAGTAGCAAGTAATAGAGATGTACTGATAATGAGTATACTCAGAGTACCATACCACAGGCAGGTGTGACACATGCTTTGCACAATCACTGAACCAAAACACCAAGTAGATGCTCACAACAGCACAGGGCTAAGACCACACAGTGCTGGCAACATGATGCATCTTCTCAGAATTGAAACGAGGGAGTTGCTTGCCAAAAGTAAGATGCAGGATGAAAATACACCCCAAAAAATGTAAATACACCAAGCAACAGTGGTTCTCTGGGTCTTCAAAAACAGGTTTCAGATGCTATCGTTTTTGTGCATTTGTTTAATTTAAATGTAATAAATTGGCAGCGTCTTGACAAGTGGTGGCCCTTAAAATATACTGTATGGATGGCTTAGCGAATTTTTTTAATTGTTTTGTGCCAAAATGGTGTTATTCCATGATCTAAGTAGCTGCTCATCTTGCATGAAACCTGCTGTACCAGTCTTTCGTGGAAATGTGACTAAACATCACAGCTTCTTGTTTCACAGAAAAACCAAGACCTTCAGGTCCTTTGAATGGGTGGGACACACAGAGAGTATCTGTACATCTAGAACATGGTTGCTTTCAGTTAATTTAGCAAGTGTTGTGCATTATTGACTAGTAACTAACAGGGTGGGTACACTAGAAACCATGCATTTAGTTTGACCTGCTATTCATAGATAATTGGTGAAAATAACTCATTTTCTTTGCAATGCACACCACAGTTAGTTCCACCTATGTTTTAAAATCTAACCAAATCCTCATCACCCATTCTGTGGCTTCAGAGTTGCATTTCAAACCAGGAATGTATTATCTTTAAAAAAAATTTTAAGTAGCCCTTCAGTATTTTTCCTAGCAGAGTTGAGCTATTTGCTAAAGACAACCTGTTCTCAAGAACAGAGACCTGGAATGTGCCTCCTGCCTCAGTAGTCTCCCTGCTCTGCTATTTTAGTGAGTTTACCCTCTTTATATAATCCCACTTATCAAGTTATCAAACACTATTTGAGAAGTGTCAGCTTTCTTACCTCCTCCAATATCCCCGCATCCACACAGTTCTACTGGAAAAAACGTTGCAAAGATGATCCTTCCAGTTCTTGCCAGAGCTGAATAGATCAGGCCCTTTCTAACTCTTTGACTAAGAGAATCTCACTGTTCCACTGAATTCAGGTCAGTTTGAAAGCTGCTCTGGAGCAGAGCTGGTCAGAACGCTTCTATTTGTCAAGATGACCTAGAAAATGCTGGTATACCTAAAAATCTTGGTTTATCCTGCTGTACAAGGAAGAACTCCTATTTTAGTTGGCCAGCTTAGCTGGGAACTTCCAGAACAGCTGAGAAACCCGTGTGCATGTGCTAAATCATTGGCCTACATTTCTGCTGTGCAGGAGGTCAGCAGACAGTGATCACAAGTTTCACAGATATGTGAAGAACTTTGTGGGGGATGCATTTGTCCACATCAAATTGACTTTTTTTATATCTGTCTTCCGCTGGTCTAGCAGTGTTGAAGATGTAAATGATGTATCAGGCACAAATAGAACAGCACTTATTTAGTATTTCAGAATAATTGCTTTTAAAATTTTCAGTGTTGGTTAGTTTACATTTCAGTGATTTTTAGCAAGTTCCCTGCTTTGAATCCTGAAGTTGGTAAAGCTCCATATTTATTTTCCACAAAAACCAAAACAGGCTGTCCTAAAGTCTGTCATTTTCTTACAGTCTGCCTTTCCACTATAGTCTGAGCTACGGAGCAATATCCCTGAAAAGAAAGCAAGTCTTTGGAGATCACAAATAACCAATTTCACAGTACAAGCAGTTGTAAATAGAGCTAAATTCCCTTTAGTAATAAACTATTCATCTTTTTGCTTCATTGAGTTCAAAGAAAAGCATTTTTCAGAGTTTAAGCAATTAAGTTTACATTTTATTTTCTCCTCTTGAAAGGAAGTTATCACAAAAGCATGGAATTGAGAAGCCACAGTGGTATTGCAGGTATTCTCTGCGTATGAAATTTCAATTTAGCAAAGCATGTAAAACTCTACAGGCAGTTAAGGTTCAATACACTAAACCCACTTTGTTTTCACACTGTGTTTATTTTGAATCATCACTGACCCAGCTGATTAGATGCTGAATTAGGATGTCTGAACATTAGAACTGTAGAATTGCTTAGGTTGTAAAAAGACCCCTAAGATCATCAAGCCCAACAATTAACCCAGCATTGCCAAGTCCATCTCTAAGCCGTGGCACTAAGGGCCACATCTACAAGTTTTTAAAATACCTTCAGAGATCGTGGCTCCACCATTTCCCTGGGCAGCTCCCAAAGTCCACTCAGATTCAGCCCACAAAACACTTCCTACCAAATCAAACTGGCAACTAACCAGGCAAATTAGCCAGGGTAAATGTGGAAACAACGCACAGGTAGTATCCTGAGGTGTGACTAAGTTCACACCAGAAATGCACTGCCTGGAAAGAAGTGCTCCTTGCTGCTCATCATTGCCTTCCCTCCCTGCCTCCCTCCCATCTGACCTGCAGACCAAGTTGCCTGTGAAACCACCCCAATTTTGTTCCAGCTGGCATGGAACAGAGCACTTAAACACCTCAAAAAGGCTGGGGTTTGCTGCATGGGGCTCATGCTGACCAAGACCTACAAAGCAGCATTTGCAGCAGCAGATTGAGAGAAGGACAGTGTCCTGCAGAGAAAGCAGGAGGTGACTCTGCACTGGTGCATCTCCTCACAGGCTCAGTGCAGGCACAGCCCTGCTAACAAGGCCAAAGTCTGTGACATCATGAGCCTCGAGCTCATCCCTCTTTCAGACGAAAACTCTAGTGGCAAGAGTCCAGTTTCACTGACACAATTTTCCCTTTGCTTTGCTTTCAGCACAGCTGTGTGAGTCAAGATTCCTGTTTAGCCTGCACAATTCAATTCCCAGGGTGCACAAACCCTGCTCCTCCTGTGTCCTTCAATGGTGAGCCAAGCACTGGAGACAGAGGGGCCTGGGGGCTCTTACGGGTACTCAGTTGCTGTTGTGTCAGTGAGGTTATAACAATATCTCTCTTTGAAGAAACACAAGATGTAAAACCAAGATCCCAGCCACTTATGGATGCTGTTAAAGTTCCCGTGGCTCTCCTGATAAGTGCAAAATTGTTAATCTCAGCGTCTTGGCCAGATGCGACCTCAAGTAATTACAGTTTGTCAACCTAAACTTCCCATGGAGATCAGAGTGGGTTTCTGTGCAGCTAAGCAGTCCCTTTGTTTCACAGCTTTTCAGCAGAGCATGAAATGATCTCTGCAAGAGATCAATCTACAAGATTTGAATACCTTTAAAGTTTGCCTTCAGCAGCACAAAGGTAAAACCATCATTATTAACACCACAGAGTTGCCTGCTATATTTCGTGACTTCACTTTTTCAGATTCCAGGGTGTTAGAACTGTATTGGCAGTCCATTCCACAGAAAATGTCTTTGCTTGTATTGAAAAACAAGTTTAAAGTGTGTCTTGCAGAGGCCAGTTAAAATCCCTTCAGAGATCTTTAGTCATGTCATAGTAATTGTTTTCTTTTGCATTGTAATAGATGAAATGCAGCTGAGGCAGTTGCTTTGCATAGACTCATTTGTCTAATTTTGCCCTTTTTTTCAGGTAGCTGAAACATGTGTGGCACACCATAATTGTTTATTTGCACAATGATTCAGCAATAAACTGAACCAGTAGATTGGAGAAGTTACTGGAGCAAAGAAGCCATCTCCTCCTGAAAAGGTGAATGAAGGTGCTGTAATATAGATGTAGTTCAGTGAAAATCCCTAATTTTAAAACAAGCCAGAAATTTGGAAACAAAAAGGAAAGAACTGGTGAAGCATGTGACCTTGGTGCTATAAAATCAGACATGGGAGCCTAACAGCAATTGAAAGAGAGGTTTCTGCCTGTGGAAAAACAAAGCTCCCAATGAGCTTTTTCCATGAGGAAATATGAAATCTAAATATTCTGATGCTAGAATCCAGGCAGGAGATGTGGGACCAGCTGAACTGGATCAAAAATTAAAACCTCTGATATCAGCCTTGAAAAAGATACATATTGAGACAAGAGAAATGTGGAAGTCTAAAAAAAAGCTGGGACCAAAGCCAGTCAGCAGGCAGAATGACAGGCTGAAGGCACCACTGATGTGCTCAAACACATGAACTTGCTGCTGGGACTCTGAGATGTAGGGACTTCACTGGATGGAGAGCTGTGAAAGTCTGAAAGGGCTGTCAAACCTGAAAATCAGCTGCATTTGGTATAACAGCTGATGGGAAAGGGGAAACTGAAGTGGGTGTATACCTGGGGGATTTAGGAAAAATTCTCTTCGTGGCAGCAGTTTAGGAATACACGTCTTGTATTTCAACCTATTCTGACTTCCTGCTCTGGCATGTCTACTAAAATACTTATCTTGAATCAAAGTAACCTCTCTAGGTCCAAATAAATTTATTACAAAAGTTCTGCAACTCTTGAAAACAGAAGAACAAGTTACCTCAGGATTATCTTTTGATGCAGAACTCAGATATCAGTCATTGACTCCATCTTCTCCTTTCCACATATGAGACAGATGACACATGAATGAAGCTTCTGACAATTCACTGTTGGATTTCAGTAAATCTACTCTTTACTCAAGCCTACAAAGCACTGATGGAAATGTACATTGCTTATATAGTATCTTTGCATTAGAAAGTTTATAAAATTTAACAAGCCAAAGATTTCATGCAAGTACAGCAGGTATCCTAAAGGATAAAAATCCTGGCATCATGGTTAAGATGATTTACTGCAGTTAAAGAATATCACACAAATTTTGAATGCCATTCACAGCATTTCTTTATGAGGTGCCAGCAATACACAGCCCATCTTTTTACCAGTGCTGTACTAAGCACATTTAAGACTGGTATAAACCCCAGATTAAGAAAGTCAGAGTAGTCATTGTTCATTTATCCAGGGAGGGGTGGATAAAAACAGCACTATTTCCTCTCTCCTTTTCTCTTCTTCACTCCTCAGCGCTGCCTGTCTCAGATCAGACACCTCTTTAGATTTTATATTTAAACTATTTGAAATAATGTATAGCAGTCTAAAGGATCATAAATAGTAAATATATCTAGCTCACTATGTCTTCTCCTGTCTCCACAATTCAAAACACCGAGATTAAATGTCATAGTTTCCATTTTTACAGAGGAAAAACAATTCAGCTTGCCCAGAGATACAGGGGTGTTTGGGCCATTGTGGTGACCTGAACAGCTGGAGCTCTAGAAATTGAAAATCACACAGTTTAAAATGGCAGAATGACACAAAAGTCATTCTGAGGCAGCTCTAAAGTGGAGTTCCTCTAATGTTTACCTCTTGCTTCCTCTCCTCACATGCACCATGGTGTGGCAAAGAGGAAAGACTGAGGGCAATTTTTTGGTTGCAATTAAGTTTTCAAGCAATAAGTAGTACAATTGCATCAAATACATGCCAGTAAAAGCTTTATACTAAAATTTCAAGTCTCACATAATTCCATACTGGAGTTAAAGGCCTTACTGCTGTAACATACACAACAAAATCTGAGTGTGGCATTCACAGGCATTGAAATCCATGCATATCCCTATTAGATAAACACATTCTGTACCTGAATATATACTCCATATTGACTCAGCTTCTTGCTTAGATGCACTTACACCACTGTCAGAGTACTCCTACTGACACAAGACACTCTTAGAGCAGGTACCATTTCTCCCCATCACAGATCAAAATGCTTCTAACGTAGTTATGCAGCAAACTTGACTGGATTTTTTACTAAAGTGAGCCTGAAGGATTTGTGACCGTATGTTTTCTCTTTGTTTGATCCTCCCAGAGTGTTGACAGGGGTAATCTTAGAGATTCTGGTCATCTTTCGTAGACTTTCAATTTCACTTTTCACTCCTTCCCTCTGCTAGGTAGGAAGGGATACTGTGGCAGCGCAGATTTGTCTCTATTGTGGAAAGCCACTACAAGGAAAAAAGTGTTACTCTACATTATATAGCACAGCAGATAGACAAAAGCCTTAGGGCTTTCTATAGGCTAGAATCATCAAAAAATCTAACTACCATCCAAACCAAAATATTTTTTCTAAAGCTAATTTGTGCCTTTGGGTACATTTTTTATAATCCTATGGGACTTGCATGTGCATATCTGAGCACAGACTTAGTGACAAATGCTTCCCCCTCCCAATACATCACATTGTTATCTATAATTTTTGTATTTTTCTTTCTTTTTTTATCACACCTGAATCTTGGGGGACACTATAAAAAGAAGCGTAGTATGTCCCATTTGTTGACAGTTCCATTTCTAAAAGAAGATTCAATAATGCTGTACCTGTGCTGTTCATGGGCAAGTGTAAATGGGGTCTTGCTGTCAGTGCTATCCCTCAGACACATTTCTTTTCTACACTCATTGTGCCTAAAGATAAAAGCTGAAAAAGGCAGAAAAATAAGAGCAGGGGAATATAAGCTACCCCGACTAAGCTCATGAAAATACAGTGCTCTACCATAATGCTAAACATAGGATAAAAAATATCAAAAGCCAAAAATATTATGCAGTATGACAATTTATTTGTAATTTTTTTAAAAAAGTGAAAATTTCATGGTTTAAGTCATATGAATTTTAGCAATTCTGAAAAATCTCAGTAATAAAATTGTTGGTCTTTCTACCAAAACTCTGCTTTATAGACCCAGAGTCCAATTTCTGGGAAATGAAAAAAGAATCTGTTATTTGCTTTCCATAGGAAGATAACAGTACCCAAGAAGTGAGTTGCTTTGTAATAAACTACATTTTGGATTTATTAGGCAGTGTTTACCTAGTGGCATGCATAATGCTTTTTAATTATTATTTATACTGAATATCATTAATACTAAGAGACTTCCTGCAATGGGTTCAAGGCAGGTACTGACAGGAATCAAAGACTTTCTACTTTACAGACTCTTACTCTGGATATTTAATAATGATTCTATGAAATCCCTGACCATCCTTAAGGATCCAAGGGTGTTCTCCAATGCTGTATTGCCCTGAAAAAAATTTCTTCCTTTAACATCTTGAGTAGATGATGCCTAAAATCCGGACAGCATTGCAAATAATTTTAAAGCAGCTCAACCCATCTAACCAAACACTCCTGTATGAAAGAAAATCCCTGTGTAATGTCAATAAGAAAAACAACAAATGAAAATACAAAAACCCAAAACCGCTATGGCATGCAAAGGAATTTTACCCTTAACATTTGCCTCAGATTCAATAGACTTCAACCAATCTAAAGTTTTCTATCTTAATGTCCTACTTACAAACCAAAACCAGAGAGACTGGATATTCCTACAACAACAAAGGAGGCTGTTTCTGAGGTGAATTTACCGGCCTCCTTTTTTGAGTGTTTAATACACTTGCCTTGAGTTGTTTTTCCCCCCCACACCAGCCTTTTCTTTAAAAAAGGAAAATACAATCCTTTTAGCAAGTTATTTATCTGCAGTAAACCTTCCATGACCAGATCACAACCACCACCTCAGCCTAAGCTTTTAATTGAAATAGATTACCATAGGTTTTGCTGCGTTCTTTTTTCTTCAAATACGTATCAAATCCCCCAAATCCAAGCTTTCTATTTTCAGACCATTTAAAACTATTAGAGCTTTGAATCACCATACTGTCATTAGTGGGTTGGCTGCCAGTCACATATTGTTGTGCCATCCTGTTTTGAATGGCCTAAGATTTCTTGTTAGCTTTCTGAAAGCACAATTTTATGTTTGAAATAAGTTTCTCAGACAATTGTGTGCAGTTTTCAGTGTGAAAATAAATAGAGGGAAATGCTGGAAATAAATTGCTGTAGAAATACTGACAGTGAGCATGGCCTTTTGAAAAGAAGAAAAGAAATCTGGATATGGTAGTTACTGTCAGCATTATCCTTCCTCTAGGAGAGGGATTCAAAAGCAGACACACAGTTACACCATTTATAGCAAAACCTACTAGTCCATGAAATCAGAAGCTGTAAGAAAAGAATGGGGGTTTATTGTATCAAAATAGCAGAGAGCAGAGCTTGGCTCTTGCAGCTCCCAGAGAACCTTGATGCCTTGCATCATGAATCTGTTTAATAAGCAGGTCTAATTCTGCAGTAAGTGCAAACAAGACAAAACCTCTTTGAATGGGTTTAGAACCACTTGATGATGCCTGTGGTAGCTGCAAAACCTTCCTTGAAACAGACTTGCCACTGTTTTCTAGGTTTTTTATGTTCTGCACATCAGGAAAACCAATCATAAGTAGGAATTAAATAAATTACAAGGTCTATAACAGGTAGAAAAATTAAAATCTACCCTTTAATTTTGCCTATTTTAATTTTTTTATACAACACTTACAGTACAAGAACAGGGAAATGAGAGAACTAAACCATTTAAACCTCTCCTCCTACCCAGTCCAAACTAAAAACCCACTGCACTTTTTCTTCTTTTTTATCAAATAAATAACAAGCAAAATTTATTGTCAGATCCAGGCTCTGGAAGTTAAAATTTCAGGCAGTAATAGAGGCCTTGTGCCTTTAAAAGATTTGTTCAATATTTAGTTCCATGTGATTTTTTTTCTGAAGTCAGAAGAAACAAATAAGTTATTTCTGAAGTTAAAAGTACTGTCAATATTTTCATTTGCTCTCAAACAAAAAAAAATCTGGTTATATTTAGATATGGAACAATACTTTATCTCAAGTATATTTGCCCAGTGACTAGGGAAGGCCTACAGCAAACATTTGGAAAACTACAAATTAGAAGGAATTTAAGCTTTTTCATTTTCTTGTCCCCATGAAAATGAATTAAAAAAAAAAAAAGATGGTGGAAAAAGATAAATTACATATTAAAAGCAGCTTCACTGTATTCATTAATAACACACAGCTAGTGTGTTATTGTGTGCATACAAACATACAAAGACTAATTTAATAGAATTGTAAATGAACCACTGGTCTTTGCAGGCTGTATTACTTCCAAATTTCACAAGAGCATGGCTGGAATAGTAAAACAAGTTCCATTTGAAATGCCTTTTTTCTGTACCCTAATTGGGATAGTGAATAGAAGTAAATAAAAAATACATAAGATGATCTATTGTAGCAACTATGGGCTCTATTTGCTGTACTCTGTCTTCTTTAGATATAAATTCTGGCTCTATGGTAGAGAAGGTACTCAGAATCTGTTTGAAGTCTGAAGAAATTTTTCTAATAATCAGTACCTATCAAAAATAGATTTTACTCATAGATTACTGTTTTCTGGTGTCATTAATAAACAATCCAAAGTGTGTAAAATACACGTTGTCACATGTCCTTCATTTGAGAGTTGATTCAGTTTTCATTCACTGCAGCTTAAAGAAATACTGGATTAGATCTATATTTCCCTGATAAAAGTCACCTGGAAGACTGGTACTTGAGAAGCTGCAAAAACCCATTAATCTTCATATTTATCATTTGCTTTTACCACCTAAAATAATTTTTTAATACAGATACTTGCCAATAGCTTTATAACAGACAGGATTGAGATATTGATTATTTTAGAAAAAGAGAACTAAATGAAAGATTTGTTAAAAGTAGAAATGGATATTGTTTTTAAAACAGCACTTTTTAAAAATTATTTTGCACCAAGAGACAGAATAAATATTTTTTACTCTTCTTCATGCTGTAAACACCAAAGAGGCATAGAAAGCTGTTATTACTCATTAAAAACTCACTGTATTTTACCAACAACGCTTTTGACTTGTTATGGAGTCCTGAGATCTGCATAAATCTCAACCCACAAAAATGTTTGGAAGTGTGGGAGAACACTCCTAAGGATTAAAAATGTTTATTGACTTCTGATGACACATCAGCACTCAGAAGACTTGGGTTGGATCCATTAAGCCTCACTTAGTTTACAGAGCATTTTAAAGGGATGTAGTTTGCATATTGAAGGTTTTCAGTAAATATAAGCATTCATAAATACTCATTAAAACACTCATTAAAATTAGTATTTGTAAAAATAAATAAATTATAATGTACAATCCAATGCCTGTTCACAGACAAGAAAAACCCAGGGATCTGTCTAAAAACTAGAGAGAATATTTTATTTGCACAATTCTATGGAGAAACCTGCCTGGATGGAGTAGTGAAATACAGTAAGAGGAGACAACTATTTTTTCCTTATTCCGTGTTTTAAAAAAAAAGCATATTTAATGCATATTTGAGTTTTCTAGACCCACCATTATTTAAGGTTATAATTTTGTTTAGAATGCTTTGTGTTACTTTCACTCAGAAAACATATCTGTCCTCTGGTGGAAATACAGGATGCATTGGGTCCTTTGTGAGTTTACTGTCCTTCTAGAATTATCTTCATCCAGAACTGTAGCAAAAATGAAATATTAACCCACACAAACACCTCAAAAAATACATTTTAGAAGACTGTCATCACCAGCTTGCCAGAGTAGTTTGTATTGTCTTAAAAGATAATCTTTAAAACAGCTGTTAATTAAGGTGATATTTTCTATAGTTTTGAGGTAGTAAGTAGGTTTTTAGGTTTGCCACCTTGAATAGCTCCTTCCCGAGGCAGAGTTTGAACAAAGTTCTGCACCAAAGACCAGATTTTCTTCAGTTCTCCATCACATCCCAAGGAAGAGTCCCCATCCCCCTGGAGCAACAACTGTCTTGAAGGTTTGAAGATCCTGACTTAACCACAGAAATAAATTTAAATTTGATATTTACAGAAGTTGCTGAACACACATCTTGGTGCTTTTAATCTTCTCCCTACAGATGCTGTCCCCGCCACAGCAGCTGCTGCTATTCTAAGGTGATTCCGGTAGTTTAGAACAGGAATCTCAGGAACAAAGAAGAGAAAAAAATAAAGAGGGAGATGACTTCTAATGTGCTAACATTCGCAAAACAGAGTTCCAGCTGATCTGAAGGCAAAATAGAAACAAGACCTTTAAGATGAACTTTGTATTTTTCAACATATGGCATTTTATGTGCAGAAAACTCTAAGCCTTTTCTGCTGACACAAATGTAATTTAATGAGAAGTAAGATGGTTTTGCTATTAGGCTAATTATTAAGTTTTGTACAAACCAATGATGCTAAGGAATCGGGATATTTTGTTTCTTCTCAGTTTAGTGGACATTGGCATTTGAATCCCCTAGGCAGCTCCAGAAGTCTTTGTTTTAATGCACATGTTGATGGTTCAGAAATAATGCATTTCAATCTCTGAACTTGCTTTGCAATATAGGCACAATACTAAGTAAGTATAAAAAAAAAAAACAAAACAAAACACAAAAACAACAAAAAAACCCAAACCTATGACAATATTTCTAAGCATTCTCTATAGAACTCACTGAGACGCAAGGAAGACTAAAGAAAACATTTGAGAAACAGATATTGGCACAATCTACCCTGAAATGTTTTTACACCTCAGTGGCAGATTGGGCAGATAAAGGAAGACAGTATGAATTCATCAGGATTTTAGCAGTAGCTTTATCCCAGCACCACAAAGAAATCTCAGGGAACCTGGCAAAAGAAGACCATGCAACAATAAGGGGTAAATGGTGATGGAAAGCAACAGCAGTTACTACAAATGATGTCACATAAAAAGATTGAAAGGTATCCTGCAAAACAGCACTCTCCTTGCTACCTAGGCCAGTATTATTCAGTATACCAACACAGGACCTGGGGGGAAAAAAAAGTCATCTCAGCAGTATTTTCAAAGAAGCAGCAAGATGTACCTTGAGCATGGATTTATTTTCCTAAGCTTATGTTTTTACCCAGAATTTTGTGAAATGCTTGTCTAATAAAGATGAGGGAAAAATTAAGAGATCAGTTCAGAGCAAAGACAAGCATTTGAAGATTACCCTCATGTCACTTTCTGTAGTCATATGATTTCTGATATACTCTTAAATGAAGGAAATATTGTCTTTAATGCTTGATTGCTCATGATAAGCAAATATAAGATGAATATGCAGTAGAGATGGAAGGGTCATTTCTCTTCCTACTTAATGCCAGCGATTTAAAGATTATCACTTCTGGCTCTCACCAAAGAGAAGAAAAACATTTTCCAAGAATTCTTTGCCACTTTGATCCTGTCTACAAGGAGTGTGAACGTCTCTCTTCACCCTACCCTACAGTTTTCACTGCTGCTTTCAGACTTCTTGTCAGTTCACAGACATTTCAGTGGCACCCCTCTTTGCAGCAGGAAGGAACAGAAAGCTGATGTAAACGGAGCTGGCTGGAACAGAGGTCATGAATCAGGATCAGCACAGTTCAGCTGTTGGGGTCAGGGCTCTGCATGGGAGGGCCCCATCAGCTCCTCTTCACACCCTGTAAAGCAGCAGAGTGCCCCAGGGCAGGATAATAGGGAGCATTCTCAAGCCCCTACTACCAGGGATGTCCTGGAGGCGGGCAAAAGGCATCTGAGAGGAAGTCCTTGACAAGCTGGTGGAGTTATTTAGCAGGAGCTGAGGAATGAAGGGCAGAGGCTGCTGGAAATGAACAGAACCATCAATCACCCAAGGTGCCCAGGGCCATCAGTCTTTTATTGCTGGATGACAATAACAAGACCAAGGAAATGCCTCCTTGAGGATGATGGCAGAGCTTGCCATCCTCATCTCCCACGGAGCCAGGGCAGCAGCAATAAGAAATAGGATGCACAGAGATGTTTTCTGGGTCTCAGTGCTTTGAAGCACCCACTGCTGTCCTGCCAGGCACGGAAGGATTTCCTGACCCTTCAGGTTGATTAGGACAGAGGCATTTCTCTACTCTCAGATGCCTAAGATGGCTCCAGATTGAGAGAGAACAGGACTTGGACATCCCACCACGGGACAGCAACACCTCCCTTGGACTGGCCCGCGGCAGGAGAATGCCAGGCTCAAGAACATATAAGGAGCTAAAAGGTGGCAGGTCTTGATGAGATATACCTGAGGGAACTGCCTGAGGACGTGGCTAAGCCACTATTCAGCACAGTTAAGAAGTCTTGACATTCCAATGAAGTTCCCACTGACTGGAAATATTGATTAGAGAGCTAGAACATCTCTCCTATGAAAATAGGCTGAGAGAGTTGGGGTTATTCAGCCTGGAGAAGAGAAGGCTCTGGGAAGACCTTATAGAAACCTTCCTAAAAGAAGTTATAAGAAAGATGGGAGCTTTTACTAGGGCATCACTGGGAGGAAAGGGTTAAAAGCAGAAGATTTGGTGAAGAGGGAATAGCTTTGCTCAAAGTTACCTTGCAGCTGGGAATGCTAACAACATTGCTGTGGGAAACCTTAGTTCATTATACCTATTATTGTTCATCCTCTGCCAGCTTTGAGAGGAGGAACTCCTCTGTGGAGATAACACAAGCTTGAGTCCCCTGCTGGGAGAGGGAAATCACAAAGGCACAGCCTTGTGATAAACCGTGTGTGCACAAAGCTCTTGGATATTTTGGGGCAGGCAGCAGCCCTTGGATGAACTGAGCCTAACAGAGTCCGAGTGCCTGTCCCTGTGAGTCTCTGCTGTTCAGTGTTGTTGGAGAGGTGATGAAATAAATCTGCTCTTTACATTTCAGCTGTGGTTACATGCATGTGTTCATTCACACAGGCAGGTAGTGAGTGACAGGGTAAGGAGGAAATGGTTTCAGCTGAAGGAGGGCAGAGTTAGATTAGATTTTAGGAAAAAATTCTTCACTGTGAGGGTGGTGAGGCTCTTGAACACATTGCCCAAGAGAGGCTGTGTGTGTCCCATCCCTGGCAGTTTCCAAGGACAGGTTGAATGGGGCTTGAAGCAACCTGAGATAGTGGAATGAATCCATGTCTATATTGGAAAGAGATGATCTTTAAGGTTTTCAACCCAAATCATTTTATGAAATACAAACTCAACAAGCAGCTTATTTGTTGATATATCTAAGAATTTTTGCTGACATATGCAGACCATTTAGTGTTTGTAGTCGTATTAGTTTTGTAGCTAACAATCTTACCCCTGACACACACCTCAGGAGAACGGTGTGGTACATTCTTACACAGCTAATTTAACTTCAGAGTTAACAATCCCACTCACTGAATTGAAGATTAAAAAAAGTAATAAATGAGGAACCGTATTGCTAAAAGAAATAAAGTCATCTTTAGTGCGAAACAAAAAGTAAACCTACCAAGACATATAGAACAGCAAAATCTTACATATCAAATAACATCTGAATAGACACACAGGTTTACAACAAAAATGAAAGTATTTATAATGAAATTAAAATAATGAAAATAATGTATATCAGGTGTGGAAGAGGAGGCAAGCAAATAACCAGGTCATATATACTGCCACCAAAAAATGTAATGAAATTACAGACGTTTGTCCCCCCATGTCTATATGTTCTCATAGCACTGTGATTTTCATGTTACACTATTTTACAAGTCCTTCATTATAAGAACATTTTGGTGTTGAGGAAACAGCTTTGAAAATATTTTTCATCTAGCACATGCTAAGAAAATCAAGTGTGGATGAAGAAAGTTTAAAGTTTAGGCAGCCACTCCTCATTATTATCCAGTGTACAGGTTGCCATTCTCCAGCAAGTTCTACTCATTGCAAAATAACTTAATAAAATTAATTAAACATGTTTTAAATAAGTCACTAACTGCAATAACAAATGAAAATCAAAAAAATCTTTCATGCTTCTTCCTCTGGTCTTTCTTCCTTTCCATATTGCTGCCTCATGTTATAAGATATATAAAGATTCTTGTTTGATCACTCTGTAATGCAGTCTGAGGAGCACATATACTTTTTTTGGCAAAAACATGTCTCAATTAACATGATCCAGAGAAAACATCATCTTACTCCCTAGAAGCACTCAATAATACTTGCTTGCTTCGAAAAAAGTTTATTTTTAGGCCTTACTGCTTTAACCTGTCCAGAGGCAATAAAAATCCAAAGGGGAAAAAAGTGTTAATTCTAAACAGCAGAAGTTTTTATAAGCACTGCTTTTTTTGAGTTTGAGAGCTCAAAAGATATCTTAACTTTTAGGTATTTTGCCAAAAAGGTTTATTAATTCGCAAGTCCTGCAGAATTATAGTCAAGTATTCACATAGAGGTGGAGAGGAAAGAAAAAGATAATGGTGAAGGAGAAGCATATGCATCTCATAATGCATATAACCACATGAATTTACATATTTTCAGCAGAACTTTATGCTCTTGATACTTTCAGTGTTATGGGTAGACTGGAAAAAATAAAAGCTGTTTGTTTTCAGAATTATATTTAAGGTAAGTTACTTCCCCTTCCACACTGTTTTAAAATGTTTTATTTCCTGTAGCAAGTTTAGAATACGTGGTTGAGTTCCACAACGAG
This sequence comes from Notiomystis cincta, assembly GCA_013398075.1. Lineage (NCBI taxonomy): Eukaryota > Metazoa > Chordata > Aves > Passeriformes > Notiomystidae > Notiomystis > Notiomystis cincta. Next base: position 628,785 of record VZRX01008810.1, on the reverse strand, counting down.
CTGTCAGATATGGCACCAAACAGAAAAAGAAATTTGTAATAAAAATATTTACAAAAAAAAAACTCCTGAAGAAATTATAGAAAAACGAATTGGACACAAAGGAACACTCAAAGGAAAAAAAAAAAAAACATTAAAAATATGACATNGGTTGAGTTCCACAACGAGCTGTCAGATATGGCACCAAACAGAAAAAGAAATTTGTAATAAAAATATTTACAAAAAAAAACTCCTGAAGAAATTATAGAAAAACGAATTGGACACAAAGGAACACTCAAAGGAAAAAAAAAAACCATTAAAAATATGACATTTCTAAGAGATATGGAAGGCTTGATTTAAGGATGCTGTTATCTAAAATAAAATGAGTCAGTATTTGTTTACCCTGAGAAGTTTCCAGAGGTCTGCTCGTCACTGTGATCCATCTCACAGGGCCTTGATTTGATAGTCATAAAAATCACTCTGATCATCTAGTCTGGTGATTTGGCTTTTGCCCCATGACCTAATTTAAAGTATAATAAATAGGTTATTCTTAAAAATGATTTGTAGTTGTTGTCAATGCTTTCCATATTCCAACAGAGATCTTATTCTTACAATTAATGCATGGAATAAGTGGTTTTGAGCTTAATTAAGCTCAGTTGCAGTATTCTTCAATTTAATTTCAATGAGTTTAATGTAAATTCCACCACTGGCCACTTAGCTTTCTTGCAATTCTGTGTGAAATACTCAAATCTAACAACATAATTACATTTCTTTTAAAGTTCTGATGTTATTTAATAAGTTGAATAGAACACATTTCTGAAGATTCATTATGAAAAGCTCAAATTCTGTCTCCTTAAATGCAATGTTATATTATTTTAGTGGCTTGCCTTTTGACACTGTCCAGTATTTTCCTCCTGCCCATTGACTGGAATAGAAAAAGTCTTTCTAGGGATGACTTATCCACATTATGATAAGGAAAAATACACAAAATACAAAAAAAAAATCCATTTATGGAGAGGCTGGGGCATTTTTTCCCCTCTTTGCCGTTGACTTCAGACAGAAAACACCTGATTATTTCAGAGAAATTATACAAGAAGTGAATTCAACACTTCTTTTCATTCTGCTCCAGGCTAACCCTGTCAAAATTGTAAGTGATTATGAAATATGCCCAGAACTGGAATGTTCTGCTTTTGGTCTACAAATGAGGGCTCTTTTCAGCATACATAGCAGTTTTTTAAGAACCAGGAATAGTCATATAACTGCTTTTGTGCTCTCCAGCATACCATTAGTGAAATGATGAAACAGGGATTTTCAATGAGTATTGGCATATTTATATTAACTCTTGCTGTTGACTTTCCCCAAAAACACGTCTCAGCACAAAGCATAAAAATACAGAATGAGACAAATACTCTTAGATTGTGTCCTATCTTCAAGTTCTTTTCTGGCAGGAACGTATTTTTAAAGCTTTCTTGCTCCCTTTTCATTTTTAGCATGTGATTCCACATGCACGGCTTTGACACTCACCCCCTAATACTGAGGTTGTTTATTTCATGCTAACAGTGATAGAGAAAAAACCTAGTTCATAATACATGAGAAGTATGTAGGATAGGCATCATTATTGTTGGATGCAGCTCCCATAACAGAAGGCTTAGAGAGGTCCAAAGACATACAAATATTCAACAAAACTAATTTTCTATTTTGTATTTCTCTTTCTGAACTACCAAATTACTTTTATTGAATAAGATTCAAATTTAAAACTGATTTTTAAACTTGTTTTCTCATTTTGGTTTTGTTTTTAAAATCACTTGCCTCAAATCCAAAGTACAATGGACCAAACAAATCTCTGGTTCTCCATTGTTATGCAGGCAGGCAGACTGCAAACTGACCTGAAGTTAATGAAATTCTGCAAAGGCAAAAAAATATGTACCTCTATAGGTTTGTGGTGCAGGAGTACAAATAATTAGGAGGAAATCTGAAAACTCCTACACACTATCAGTAAGCAGCAGATATACAGGTCTTTACTATTTTTCACTTGTGGTGATGAGATCACACCACAAAAAAAAGCACTTGGTATCCCCACTTTAAAGACAAGGAGATGGAAGATAACAAGACAACATAATTTGATCAAATCTACCAATCAGATAAATGAAAAATACCCGATCCAGTGCTCCTTCCATTAGGAAATCCATCCTCCACAGAGAAGGGAGAGACTTCAGTAAGGGTTGGCTCCCCTTGTGCCCCACAGTTGTATAAATCAGCACCATTTCAGTTGCAGCTGATGATAACACGCCTGAGAGGCATCTCCTCAATTCTTCCTTTCAATTCCCTGATCTCCTGATCAATCCCCGCCCAGCTCCACCGGTTCCCCTGGAGCCCACAGGGCTTCCCACAGTGACATGGCTTATCTGAACTGCCCCCAACAATGCCCTCACCATGGCATTTAAACAACTCCAGCCCTTCATTTTCTCCCCATTCAAAATCCCACCTGGCCAGGAAAAATTTCACCAGCCCTGGCTGTTAAAAGCGAGCTCAAAAGGCGGCAACTATTGCAGGAAGCATCTCGGGACCATCTTTGTCCATTTTCATACCATTAGAGCTTTGCCTCAAGCACCTGCAGTGACCTCGGGCAGTAGAGCAAAAATAATGCCATGGAGAAGGGACTGAACTCCTCCTTCCTTCAGGAGAAGAAATATATACAGCAAAGAAATGGACATACATGCAAAATTATTCATATTGTTTTTGATTGGGATGGTAAGATGTTGCAATCAAACTGAACTGGCAGAAACAGTGTTAAAACTATCCTCCAAGCAGCCAGATGTTCCTGCAATTAACTAACAAGGATGGGTGGATTACTGGGTGATCCGTGTGGTAATGTTAATGAACCTAATTGCCAGCAAATGCACGAGTCCAGGGAGGTGTCAGGGACATAAAATTGCATAGAAGGGAGGGTGGAGTGGACACATTCTGTACAAAAGCAAAGCTATTTACATTTTAGATGTCAGCAGTATCTTGCCTGGCATTTATCTGGCTGAAACAAGTCATATTTTAAACTGTATTGACATGCCCAGAGCAAGCCTTGCTTTATCCTGAATCGATCCCAGCTCAGAGCACCATTATCATCCATCAAGCTATAGACAGGTGAAACCTGTTTGTGGACCCAGGACTGCTCATAGGCAACAGAAGGACTTTTCCCTGCTTGTTTTGGCTCTGAGCAAAATTCTTATGATCCAAGATTTATCTTATACGCATAAAGAGGGAGATTTGGTCTGTAAGTCTTGATTTACAAATAAGGCATGGTAATGCAAGTCTGAAATAGCAGATTCAGAAAGTTATATATACAAAACCCTACTAGTTATTTTCCGTGCTTTATCCTTCACACCTGAATACTGATGAAAATACATGTTCTTTCCTCTATTTTTCTGCAAAACAGGTAAAGAGTGACTTACTACTACTTTGATAACGTTTTTCACCAATTTCTCAAACTATTCTCTAGAACATCAAACTATTAATGATTCCTCAAAAATAGAGAAACTGAGCTTTCAGGTGCTGGAGATCTGATAACTTCAAATGAACATATAATTCAGGACAGGTCAGACAAAAGCCTCCTTAGCTATGATCACAGTGAGAGAACATTTGAAGAGCACTTTCCACTCTGTTCCTCTGTTCAGTGATTTCAAAGACTCAGCCTATATAGTGTTTCAGAAGGGAAAAACCAAGCAAACAAAAGAACAACACACAAACACACACACAAAGGAAAACAACACCTCTGAAAAGGCAAACATTAACTAGTGTGAGGTCTCGAGATGGCTCTTGTTTGAGCCTGTAGGAGTGGCACACACAGGGTTACCTTAGTGCAGTAGTGGGCAGCTGCAATCACAAACACTTACTTTGTAGTTAAAAGGAATGCTCTTTTATTCAGGATAAACTGGTTAGCCAGACATCTCAGATCTTAAATATTAATAATTTTACCACCACCCGAGGCAAGGAGAATAAACCAGTGAGCGTGAAAAATGACACCTCACCCAAGCTTCTTAAGCACCCTCTGGCTTGTCATAATAGTTCTCTCATGAAAAAAATTATGGTGAAAGGAGGACAGAGGCAGATAATCTTTAACAACTAAGAAAGCAACTTGAAGCAAGAATGTGAAAGGGTGAAAAGATGGGAGGGAAATGTTGTTTCCTTGTTTGAAATATTAAAACTTGCCAGAGATTGTTTGGGAACCCTCAGAAACTAGAGAAACTTAAATTAAGAATATTCTGTGATTCAGTGAAAACCTGAGTTGGAGGGGAACAACAAGGAACATCAAGTCCTGCTCTTGAGTGAATACTGTCCATACAGGGATTGAACCCATAACTTCAGCATTATTAGCACCATGCTCTGACCAACTGCGCTGTCTTGCAGTCCTAGTTTTTTGTCAAAAAATCTTGCTAAGCTGTGTGAAAACATTCAGTTTATTCACAAGGTAATTCTGAGAAAGTCCAGAGAAAGTCAGTCCAGAGAAGAACATTAGTATCTGACTGATACCAACGCTTGGTATCAGTCAGATTCCTGACTCTAAATGTTTTAGTGGAAATCAAGTGCTTAACCAAGGGCATTTACGGTATTTGGGACAGAAATAGAGGTCCTCAAAAATCACAGTGTTGGAATAGAAAATCAGAGTCTGAGAAACCACATTCTGCAAATATTTAGCACACAGGATTTGCTAAGGGTTCTCCTCTATTCAGGGCTTCACGCTGAAGTATTACAGAGGAAAATCCTCCTAATAATACTTTCTCAAGAAACAAATATTGGTCAGGCTACACTTCTCTTACCTGGCATTCAATTCTTGGATATAGTTAGCAAACCTAAGCCACTCCACATCACTGCAGTTTTAAATTCCGTGAAGAAACACTGGCATGCAATGTTTGTGGAAAGAGCTGCCTGCCACAGAGGCAGCCAAAGGGAAGAGAGACAGGATTTTAAGAGGGCCTGTGATGAATGGCACTGCCATGGAAATAGGATCACATGCACCTCTCTCTCAGGAAAACGTGTTTGAGGGAGGGTGAAGGAAGCATCAGCTGATCAAAGCCTCCATGGAGCAAGGATCACTTGGTACATCAGCAGTCACACACTTCTCCCTGAGAAGTGAAGGAAAAATTTCCCCTCCCACTCGTCAGCTTCAAGTGCGCCTTCTCACTTGAAGCAGCGCACAGCACAACTCCTAAAAGCTCAGGTCTAAGAAATTCTCAAAAAGAACTAATGGAAATAAATGCATTTTTAACAGAACTCTTCCAGTTTCAGCTCAATTTTGTCATCTACATGAGGCTTCCAGTAAGTAAATAATTTCAAATGGGAAATCACAGGTGGATTAGTGTAAGCTCATCGGTTGTCAAGGTAATCATTCTGCAGCACAGAAATCTGAGACCTTTTGACTAGAAAGGGAATAGAACACACGGCTTTTATGAAAAGATAATTTAGAGGCTTTAGGGCAATAAAGACAAGTTTGAGAGCAGTTACAATCCAGTTTTAGATTATATTACTTCTCAGTCCTTTTCTCCTCAAATAACCTATTTCTCCACCTCCCTCTACCCCAATCTTCCTTCTTTCCTTCCCTTTCTTCAGAGCAGCAAGGGAATGAACATTATGAATTATTGATGTGAGAAATACAGGAATCTTATCAGGGGAGGGTTTTTTTCTATTTTTTTCCCTGAAAAAGCTCAGGAGAAACTTTGGACAGGAGCAGAAGGCCTACTCAGCAGAGGAAGGCATGTGTATAGCCATCTGTAGCAGCTCTACACTTCCTACAGCTTTTCAGATATCACTGAGACAAGTGACATAAGTAGACAAACTCCACCAGAAAAACAAACAAACAAACAAAAAATAATCCCACAAGACCCAGAAAACATAACAGCAACATCCCCTCCCCCCAAAAAAAGCCAAATCACCACCAAAAACACCAGCCCACTACCCTATCCAGAATATTCTTCACAGGCATTTGTGCAATTGTTACACCGATTTAGAGTTTTTGAGACCTAGTCAGTCCGAGTTGAAAGTGCCAGTGAAATAACTTACATTCCTTCAAGTTATATATCAGTATCAGAGACATTCTTACCAGACTTTCTTTGGAGTTTTATATTAACAGGGCAATCTCCTCCTTGTATTCTCACAAAAGGAAGGAGTTTTTGTTCACCTTTTTTCCCTTCAGTGACCCAGCCTGCATCAAACATCCAAAGCTTCCTGCCTCAAGGCTTTCACATTTCATTTCTGCCTCACAAGGTGACAGTTACAAATGGCCATGTGTGTGAGCTGAGGCTGTGTCTGTACCCAAAAGGACCTTCAGAGGGCCAGGATAATGTAAAGGAGCTTGTAAGACTCATATAAGCCTGTCAAATACCTATAAACTTTTACAGACACCATGGTTAGAGACTGGTTACCAGTCTGCACTGGAAGACCTTAGGTCCATTCTTTTCCTTTGATCCTTCTGGGCATGATTCACAGATGGAAGATTGTGGGAACAGGTTTGCTGTAATCTCTATCCCAGAATGCTCATGCACAACAGAGCGTAGAACAAGATACACTAAATAATCAGTGTATCCTGTTCTACGCTCTGTTGTGCATGAGAATTCAGTCTCATTCTGTTGTTTTGAATACACATTAATGGGATTTCAGGGATTATTCCAAGTTCTTTGAACAGAAATGCATCTCTTCAGCCTTTCTTAATTTTACCCTTACTCCATTAAAGGGCCAGTCATGCCAAATGTGAAATGTCAAAGCAGGTATCAACAACCTGAATTTAAATCCACATCTACCTTTAAAGAGAAAGAGGAAAATACCACTGATACAGCACAAAAAAAAGCAAAAGGCATCAAATATGCAAATGGAAGTCTGCAGACTGACTGCTCAAACTGTTCAAGCTGATTTGTTGTTATAGCTTTAATACCGCTCAGTTTTCCTTCTCACTTTGGCAGACATGTCTGCCTTAACCAAATGTCTTTGCTTCATCTTCACTAAGACTAGGGGAAAACGTATCCTCATTTCTTACCCTTCTCTCCTGCTTTCTCCCACATTTCATTGATATTTTAATGTAAGTTCATCATGTCAGGTTCAGTCTCTACATCCTCAGGCATTTTTTCACCTCAAATTTTACTTTCCTAAACTATGGATAGAAACCCCTGGCTTTTGTCCAGAGGATCCATTGATTGTTTCATCTTTATTTTTACATATTCTGCTCTTGTTGCCTATTCCTTCTTCATGACTGCTCTCTCACTTCAGGAAAACAATCCCTTTTTATACATTCTTTTTCCTCACCATCTCCTCCTTCACCATATTGTTTTCTATTCCAAGACTATGTCTGTGTTTTGCAGTTAAGCCTCAGAGCTGTTTCAGGCCAACTCCTGCTTTGCATTTGTGAAGTGCTGTGTAATTCTGCAGCCATATCAGTTATTTTTAGTGCTAAAAACAATTATTAGGATCCTCCATTTTACAAGGCTATAAACTAGTTTCCACTTAAAATGGAAATGAGTAAAATCTTCAACATATATCAATAGAACTTGTTTGTAAAGTTTCATGCTCTGGTAACCTTCATCTTTATTAAGGCTGAAGAAGTCAGTTCCGTGTGTCACATTTAGAGAAACACTGGCAGAAATGGCCCTGAAGACATAACAACCCACTAGCCCAAATAATTTGCACTTTAAATGTAAATGTCTATCTTTCCAACCCCTGAAGCTTCATCTCCCAAAAACACCTCTAGAGGTTTATCATCTGTATTCAAACATAAATAAATACTTCCCATAATTTAATAAAAATAAAAAAAAACAGAGAGAGAAGAGAAGAACATAAGGAAAGGAGAGGTAGGATAACGAGCCTGAAACACTGATTAATCTGCTGTTGTTAATCTGTGTGTGGACTAACTGAACAACTAAAGCAGTTGAAATGACCATTGGTGAGTTCTAGGAAACTCTACCTTGCATAGCTTCTGCTTTAGTTCTATTTATGGATTGCCATTGCTTTAATAACAAACATTTACTAACTGATTACCTCAGACTTTTTAGCCTTCTAGAGTCAGAGGAGGAGGACAGGTGACATTATTCTTATAAATCATATCTATTCTATATTTTAAATAGAATATATTCCATATAGTCTGCAAAATGCAGAGTCAGATCATTGGGAGACACACATTTAAGCAAATTCTTGAAAATTGCTATGCTTTGACAGTCAGGTTTACTAAGCTTACAAAGATTTCTTGATTTGGCAGCTGTGATTGAAGAGTTTGTTTTAAATAAATAGGAGGAAATGAAGTTTACTATATAAAAACCTAGCTGGAAATTATGAGTGAATTGAGACACTAAAATATTCCAGAGCTTCGGTTACTTTGAACAATTAACAACTTGAAAGAACAGGAAAATATTATTAGATTATCTATATATATAAACTCTATATAGGTAGCTTTAAAGTACAAAACCTTTAGTCATTACATTATGAAGTTCTCCTATTTACCTGTTATTAAGGTTAAGAGAAAATCACTAAAATTTTGAATAAAAGATGAACTGGTGCAATAGCATTAGTAGTTAGATTTAGAATGTGAAACTTCCTATTCTCACATCTGCACAATTTTCCTATTTCATTTACATAACAAATTAATTCCACTCAGATTAAAATACTTCAGGCTCTCTGTTCTTACTGTATTTGATCATGAAAAATTACCTGGCACACTGATATTTCAGAGAAAAATCAGGCTTTTGTAGTTTTTATAGGTTATTTCCTTTCATAATATTTTAAACCAAGAAATATTAGCAAAATATCTATATATGCTCACAATATCTGCTAAATACCTAGAAGCCAGTTAAAGTAAGCAGGGCAAGCATGACTCAACACCTTCCTTACCTTAATACTGCTTAGAATATTGGGGGAAAGAGCTATTACATTCAGTCATTTCATATTTATAACAAAAAGGCATATTGTGAAGAAAAAAAATTATAAAATAGTCCCCAAGCTGTCATGCACCCACTGAAAAATTAATAATGAAATTCTTTTGTCATGTTTCTGAGTTTTACTTCTTTAATGTAGAATGTGGATTATGACATTCAAGAAAAAGGAAAGGAAGGAGAAGACAAATTATTAACACACACACAAAACCCCAAGATGTTCTTTCAAGGGCCAAGTTCTGGCACAATCCTGGTTATTTTATGCAGCAAGATTGGCAACACAGAGGGTAGGCAGCCCATAGAGTAAAACATACCTATTATCAGCAGGGGTTTGGAAAAAAAGTCTTTAGTCAAGGAGAATAATATGTGGATCCAAGAAGATTGGATATTCAGTCAAGCCCCTTCCTTGAAATAAAAAGTTTGCACAAGATACTGTAGGAGAACAGTTGTTGGCATTCTGCAGCATGACTGGCATTCCAGCTTTGGGGATTTGGGTTTGTTCCTGTACACTGCAAGGGGTTTTCTTTTGTTTTTAGAGGTGTTTCAGAAAGATCTGTTTGTACATGACAATAAATATGTAAAAGAGCTGAGGCCATGGAACAACTAAAAGGTCGGGCTTCAAAAATAAAGTTCGAAGCAGAGCCTGATCACAGATCTCCCTGGATATACCCAAGAGGCCATCCTTCCTTGTAGGATCATTGTAAGCTAAGCGCAATCTCAAACAACCTTCTAAGATCCTCTCAGAATCTTCTCCTCTCTTGGAATTATTTCTCATTATTACACAGGAGAAAATTAGCACGCAACCTATTCAGGCCTCTCTTTATTGTTTTATTGTCAACCAAAACCTGATCATGAGGTTTGAAGAGGTTTTAATGAGACAACATTAGCTCTGTACCACAAGAGCAGAGACTCTCACATCATCACCTGGAGTAGTCAGGTACATTTAATATCAAGCTCCTTTACTAGCCTTGCAGTTTCAAGCAAAAAGCACCATCGTCTTCAGAAAAATAATCTTTTATTACAACACTTCCTCACAGCAGGGAATGAAACAAAACCACTAAAATAAGCTTTTAAGAAGTTAAATTGGGGCACATTTTCGCAGAACAAGAAAAAAACCAGACTGCCAGTATAAAAGATTCCACAGTAGAAAAACAACAAAAGAGTACTTGGGCACAAAAAGTAGGAAACAAGTAATTGACTAAAAAAATAGCTGCTTAAAAGGCATTAGACACAAATGCAAAGTTTCTGTTGCATTTGTTCCAGTCTGTCTTTGTAGACATTCCTGTTACAATGGGTGCTCTCACTGAATGAGTAAATTTACAGTGGCATCTGTAAGTACAGAAGGCTGCAAGGACAAGCTTATGCCAGCATTTGCAACCAAATGCTCTTCTGAGGAGCTGAACTGCTATTTAACATAATTTTTAGTTTTTCATCTGAGAAGGATATTCATTTGACACTACCACACCAACAGGGTGCGAAAAAAGAGTGTGTATTCTCTACTATAAACACTGAGACACTGACTTATCAAAAACAGTTTTTAAATCAGATGAGAGCTACTGTGAAGGTGAGATACCAGGGAAGATATCCAAGGATGAACCTACAGTTTTTCCTTTAGTGGAGTCCCATGCAGTCCCTGCACTTTCCCACAGTATGGCTGGAAAATGTGGCAAAAACAAGCTCTCCTCTCATTCTCATCAGGCCTGCACCAAACCCATAAAATAACAGCACAGCAGTGCCACAACAGAGAATTTGGCCAAATGTCTTGTGAAACACAGTTTGTGCTGTGGGGTTATCTAGACCCAAGCAGCATCCTCAGGTTCCAAATAACTGTGAAGAAAACGCCAGCCTGAGGCACCTGTTTATTTATCCCAGTAAGAATCTTCTGGCCAAAGTACTTGAAGCTCAGTCAGATAACAGATATTTAGGTGTTTTTGCCCACAGACATTGCAAACCTAAGGAAGTCTATGAAAAACATTGCCAGCTTTGTGTGTACTACCCAAACCAAGATGAAAAGTGCAGCACATTGGGACATCTTCAGCCATTTTCTTGCTGCCATGGCACAAAAAAATAGTGACATGTAGGTGCCAGCAGTTTAGAACCTTGTCTGTACTTCACCCAGAGCAGAAAGATTACCCTAGGCCACAGTTACATTTCACAGAAGACATCCTACCTGCTAACACTGAGAAAAAAGGATAGTAAATTTAAAATTCAAAGTTATCAGGAAGCTCACTGCAATACATCTTGAGCAGATCTTGCTCTGTCAAAGACAATTGTGGTCAACAGAAAAGCAAGCAGAAGTTTGAGGCTAATCTTTCTCTTTAGATTAACTGCTACTGCATTTTCCTGAAAAGATACACATTTCATGCTTTGACCTTTGATTTTGAAAGGCAAGACCTGACAGTCCTATTGAAAATTCAGGTTGGTGGCAGAATTATGCACATTTTATTCCACCTGCAAGAAAGGGGACAAAAAACTTTGGCATACATGTGTAGTGTACAGGGTGGGAAAAGAGAGAGGGGAAGTAGCTCTAATATGTTGTGCTTCACATTCACATATTCCCAGTAGAAGACAGAATTTGCAAGTATCTACCCATCAGATTTATATTTTAAAACCACACCCAGATTTAAACCTGAGATCCAAACAACTGAAAATAAGTCAGGCATTTGTAGTGCAAACTAAATTGCCTCACAGAGAAAGCTCTAAAATATGTACAAGTTTATGAAGCCTGTCAGGTATCAGCCAATGGGGGAAAAAACTATGCCTAGCAAGACATATGCACGTTACATAAGCAGAGAGTGCAATCAGAATGTTAGGGGAGGAAAAAAATTATAGCACCCAATTTCCATGAAAAATCAACAAGATCTTAACAGAGTTTAGCAACCAAAGAGTTTAGCAACAGTTGCATGATGTTCATGCCTTCCCTTCCAAGAAAATGAAAGTCATGCTGAAGTGAAATGCATTTCTCCACACTGTTAGGTTAGGGAAAGAGTTGTCCTTGAACCACCCCCATATATTCCAGAATAACTGACCATGCATTTCCACAGTTCTGAGGTTCTGTTGGACAAGAATTATATTTGAGAGGTGGTGGAATTACAGCATAAACCCATTCTATTTATAGTAATTTTAGCATGAATACAGTAGAGGTTGTCTTCAGTCATTTCATTAACTGCATTATTTGCTTATGAGTTCAGGATAATGACTGAGGGAAATAAAGGAAACCTCTGAAGACTGTCCTGAAATTATCAGTAGATTTAGTGCTCCCTTTCATTCAGTGAGACTCTCTGGTGCTTGGTACTTGTATCTTTTAACTGCATTGTTGCACAAAGTCAGAACCAGCAAGCAAGTGCTTCAGATGATTTCACAGGAAAAAGCCACACTTTGAAATCAGAGCTCCAATTCAAAGACAAACACCACTGTCTAGCAGACTTTGGATTGTAAGACTGCCTAGTTTAAGTGTGACCCTCCCAGATAGTTTTAATAGTTTTAAGTCAAGAACATGACATTCAAAATAGGAGGTATACTGATATTCTCTAATTTATGTCAAATCTTTAACGTGTTTTGCACTAAAATGCTCCCACAAAATTACTTGGCTCCATGCCCAAGGTAGCACTCCTTACACTGCTGTCTTGACTCGCTGCCAAAGGAGGAAAAGGAGGCATTTCCCTCAGACAACGCTGCTAATGAAAACTGTCAAAGTCCTTTCAACACCCCTGATTTTGTTATGCTTGTTATCTCAATTGTGTGGCTTGCTAGACTTCTGTTCTGAGCAATGTATTTCTTAGCAATATACTCATGCCTTAACAATAACACACTGAATTCTTTCCTTTTCATTGAAAACAGCACTCTGAATAAAAGAAGCTTCACCTTTGGTTTAAAAAAAAAAAAAACCAGATATAAAAATAACAACTAAAAATCCCCAAACCAAAACTCCCCACACTCACCACCAAGACAATAATGAAAACCAATTCTTCCTCCAATTTGTAAGAGCTATCATCTCCCTCCCACCCAGAAAAGTTCAGGATGCAAAGGCTGTGGCAAGAGAGCTTGAGGTCTTGCATTCCTCTCTGTCCTGCCGCACAGCTGTGTTGCTGAAAATGCCTCACTTCAGGTGGGAACATTTCCTGAGAACCCCACCACATGAATGCTATAAAAGTTGTTTGAATAAGAGCAGTTATCTACAGCTTTTCCACAACAAGGAAGCATTTGGCCCTAGCCTGATGGCAAATATTTCTGAATCAGCTGAAAGAAATATCAGATGACATCTGCAGCCTCTGCTTCCCTGGAGGAATGAGATATGGTACAATTCAGGTGCACTGTGAGGAAGCCATCACTTCTCCTGACATCTGGATAAAAAGACAACTCTGTTTACCAGAGCAACCAAGTGCACCATTCACAAAAAGAGTGTTTGTCAGACTGTCTTGAGGAGAAAAAGCATTGCTGCTCATATTCAATCAAACTGGAGGCATGAAAGCCACAGGAGGATGGTGGCTGGAGGCTGAGCATCTGTCCCACACATAATCTGAACACCATGGAAAAAAAGGGATAGGGAGGGAGGTAAAGGGAAGAAAAGTGGAACAAAAACATCCTTCTGACTTGAAAACTCTATCAGAAACAGAGACTACTCTAATCATTTCCTCCCAACCTGTCACTATCACACATTCCCATTGTACCTTTTTCCATGTCTGGAGAAAGAATCAAACACAGCTATTTCATGCCACTCTTTGGTACCCAAGCTTTTCAAAAGCTCACATCTGCTCGCATGGTACACGAGAAAGGAGGATAAGAATGAATGCAAGACACATCCACAGGGGCCTCCTCCCTTCAACTCACCAGTGTTCCTTGTCAATTCGCTGCCAGTCTTCCTGACAAGAACCTTGGAAATACCAGCTATGATGACTGTATTGATAAATGGAAAACATTTGGGGCTTTTTAAACAAGCCAAATGATTTCAGAGCTACCTACCACACCAGACAGTCTGTGGCTACTGACAAGAATTTTAAAAACATTTGGAAGAGAACATTTGAAATAAAAACAGTAAAACTCCTGGAATATATTCAGATTGTTATTGAATAAGATTATATGATTTACAATTAATATAAGATACCCCAGAAAATAATAGAAATTAAGCAGAGTGATGAATCGAGTTTCTGTGACCCCACAGAATCTCACTGAAATGTGAATTGAGAACATTTCATATGCCTAAACCACTGAAAGAGACAAAGAGTGATTTGGGATAAGTTTGGAAACACAGAATTTTGTTTGGTTTTTTTTTAATCCCATAAAAAACAATACAGAGCAGGAATATATAACATTAAGAAATCCCACAAATTTTAGAAAGGTGCTGCATACAGAACAAGATCACATCAAGTTAACTGACACAGACTGCCCAATTGCCCTTCAACCCTTACTACATACAAAGTCCTTTCTCCATGAAAATAAAGTTAGCATTGGAAGAAATCTTATTTTGCCATGAGTTAAGGAAAGCAAGATAATATAACCAAGGCAATCATTTGCATTTTACAGTGCTGCTCCACCTCAACCTACTCACCATATTTCATCACTTCACTTCCAAATCCATGGTCTGGAAAAGAAAAAAGAAATAGCATCACTATTTCTGTTTTTACATTAGTGATAAAAACACAAAAAGTGTAAAAAACATCAAAATACGGATCAATTTTCCATTATTTTTCCTAGGGTATCAGGGTGCACTCAGTTTTCCTATTAATTTATTCTTTTCTGTTTCTCTCCTCAGATGCACCCTAACACTTGGTTGGGTGCAATTTGCCAATCTAAAAAAGTAGAATTTGCATAGCCTGACACTGCTGCAAGTCTTGGATGCCACAGACAGGGTAGAAGAAAGTAAAAGCTCTCCAAGCAGCCCAGAGCTGAAAGAGAAAAGGAATTCTTAAGTGGTCCATTTACTGCTTTTGTGATCTTTTCAAAACAAAAAGGAAAGGGAGAGAGCCAGAGTCTGCAATTTCCTCTCCCTACTTCTCATCACCAAAAAAACCACCAACTTTGCTCAAGCATTTAAGCCTTTTTCTATCAAGATCTTAAAAAACGTACCTTTGCTGTATTATGACAGCTAGATATTTGAAAATTAAGAGAATAGAAGACTACTCTTGTCACCAAGTTGGTTATCAACATTCAGCCCTTGTCTAGCCCAATCCTACATAACCAGTAAATTATAAAAACGTTGTAAAGTGTAATTTAAATTTGTAGTAGACACATTTACAGTCCCAAGTATCAGCATGTTTAGTTTTCTAGATACCACACATACAAACAAGACACCTTGGAATCTCTTTCTGGAATTACTATTGTTATTCTTAAACAGTAAGGCCAAGTCAGATCTTCCTTTTCTGCTTATGGTCTCAGCTTCCTGTAGAGTACCCTAAATCCCCTTAGTCCACATTTAGAAGGATATTTTCAATTCCATGAGCTAAACACTGAACTTGTACCTGAGAAGACCACAAAAAAAACCCCAAACATAGTTATTGAATACTTACCAAGCCACACAAAAATCCATCTTTCTTTTTATTGCCCTCATATTCACTCCTAACTTTCTTTTTCTGTTTTCTGATAATTCTTCATTTAAAACAACTACTCATAGACATCTTCATACCCTCTTTCTGAGGTTTGCTTGAAGACAAGTTTAGATTCATCACAGAGATTAAATCCACCTGAGAAGTCAAAAAATTTCAGAGAGCAGCCACCTGTTTGTTTTTTTTTTTAAATTTATTTTAGCAGTATGACTCCATGTGTCAGCAATCTCAGTTAATTATCTTGTTCCAGCAGTTATCCTGATTGTCCCATATCTACCTCAGGCTAAAACATCTGTGGAGAAGGAGGGGTGAAGAGTTGGTTGTGACCTGCAAGGGGAGGAAGCTTTCTCTGAATGAAGAGAGTGAATTCCTATTGCAAACAAGTTTCTCTCTCTAGTGCTTACTACTATCCAGTGATGTCCAGTTTTATTGCTTTTCCTAGGAAGGTTTTATTGAAGGATCCATCTTGGTGAGGGGGTTTATTGCTATAAAGTTGGGGCGATCAGTCCTCCATCATAAGCATCAGATAAAATTAAGTTTGTAAGAGTAGTTCTATACTTTCTTCAATTCTTAATCAATAGAAACATTTATAGGGAAATTTGGGATTTGGGCTGTTCCATTATAGATAGACATGGAGGCTATTCTTTTTTTTTTTTTTTTTTTTTTTTTTTGGGAATAGAGAAAAATTCCTATTATCCAAAAG